>OZ057413.1:85211421-85811421 GCA_964056705.1 Troilus luridus
ATTGGCTACGTACACTACTTATGATTGATTGATTAAATGCCCATAATCAAAGTGTAAAATTATGTCGTAGTCAGGCAGCAAAATACAAATTCTGACACATACAAATTGCCTTAATTGTTATTATTAATTACCTTTCATCAGCGAAATCATAATTATGAATAAGATTAAGTTTCTCCTTTCTTCCACATTGCTTATGTATGAACGTGGATGTTACTTTTTTTTGCACTGCCTCCTGTTCCTTTTGCGTTCCACCTTTCGAACCCCTTTCACCCATAGCTATCTTCCTATGAGAATGAGCCCTCATCAGCCGGATCAAGAGTGTGCATATACAGATCACGTCCGCAGAAGCAATGATTACCTACTAGACTTGGAAAGGATATCGAGGAAGACTTGTGTCGGTAGTCGGTCCGACTCAGAAGTGGATCGGCGGGTTTCACAAATCGCGGTAGAGGCCGTACAAGGAACGGCAATGCCCCCGAGACAGAACTCAATGAACCATCCTGTCCTTAACTGGCCATATTTTTCCTTTCACCTGCCGGCGACTTTCCTTCCAACGGCATTTAACTGTTGTAGCTGTTCTTGTCCAGGGCGTTACTTGTCTCGCCGACTCTTTACTTGTCTTTCAGCGGCAGGCGTAAAAGGAGTTACCGCATTTGTTGCTACTAAATAAGATTAAAGTATCCAACGGCAAGAATCTCATCACAACATAAATTAATTAGTAATATTAAGACATTGTTGGTAGAACTCCAACCACTAAGCCTCTACAATAAAACTGGAAAAAAATACCTGTGAGCATTTCGCCGATTCTGGCAACTTAAGGACAGAAAAAGTAAACTAGAAAAGAAAAAAACACATCCCAATATCAAAACGGAAACATTCCATCATCTCCAAGGCTCTATTGCAACTACTTATTTGAGCTTTAGGACTTATTAATCAGTAATTTGTATTCAAAATAAAAAAAACAAAGATAATACACTATATTATGTGAACAGTATTATATTTTTACAGCAGCTTACATGTAGCTGGGGGTAGGTGCAACTGGTATCTGTGAAACCCACACGCCGGACTTATTTTTCCCAACAAATAAATCGCCCAACAAATAAAATAATGATAGAGGAGGTTAGTTGCAAAGGTAAATGTAAATAAGTAAAAATATATTTATTATTAATATGTATCATCTATATTCAGCGGTATTGTATATATTCTGGGTACCCCAATTAGTGTTGCCCACTTTATAGAGGCTGGATGAGTCCCAGGATGGCCTCATTATCCCATAGAGTCAATTCACGGCTGTATAATATTTCTATCTGCAATAACCTCGATTAGATTCGAAACCCGGAGTGTAATAAGTAACAACAGCATACAATACCAAACAAATTTATATTTTCGAGCCAAATGCTTCCATTTTGACTAAATCAGTTTCCTGCGGATAAACTGGTATTCATCTCCTTGATGCAACTGTTACGAACACTGCGTAATCGAAATGTTGTTCTATGAATTTAATGCTTCCATTGATGAAATTCGACTCAGGGCAAGTTGGTTGATTGAAAGATCAACTATCATATTACACAACAACCAATTCATTTCGTCAAACGACTTAACTAAGAAGAATAGAGGATGCTACATATTGAAATAAAAATTGCACCACTGTGACCTCGAACCACTTTGCATAATGGCTGAGACCTCTCCCAGCAAGTGTTCAATTTATTGGCATATCTGGTGTCTTCCAGATAGACAAGTCCTTAATTGATATTTTTTTTATTGAAGAGTATTAACAACGTCCTCATCATTGCATTATATATCCTCCATTAACTTACAACATTTTGGTTAGGTATATTATACCAAAGGCCATATTACACCTGATCTGTAAGCTCTAGCAAAAACAATCTACGATTCATAAAATAAGAACTGAAGACACGATGATTTCCAATTGTGCTAACTTTTCAAGTTGTTATCTTAACAACGATTGCCAATAAGGTCTAACCGCAAAGAATGATATCTAGAGCCTAATTAGTTTTATGGCCGCAATTTTAATTGTCTCTTAAATGCATTCTTACATCAACGGTTCAATGTATTCTTTTAACAAGGAGGAAACCATTATCGTTTACTCTAAACTCTATCGAAGAATCCGTGATCTATCCTTACATGAATAGTTATATTTCAAATAAAAATAAATCAAATACAAATATTAAAATTGACTAGTTTTTTATTTAAAGGTTTCGTCCCATGACTGATATTTGACTATTTAAGAATCTATTACAATTGACGAGCAATTACAATCATAAAACAAATAAAAACTGTGCCACTACAACTCAGTAAGTGGTAGAGACTCTACTATTCCTTGGACTATGGTAGTGCAGAGATGTGCTTTGCCCTATATCACACTCAACTACTAGATTTTCCACCTGTTTCGGGTACCATTTTTATAGAGACTTGGTGAGCACCAGGAGGGTCGCAGACACCAAAGGATCCACCCCGGCTGCTAAAAGTTTAAATAAAATCTGCCAGCAGCCATATTTGAACTAATCATGCATTTACAATCATGTTGATACATTTGAAATGGATTGAAATTGAGAGAAATCATTAGATTTTAATTTTTATAATTACGAGTAAGTTTGAATAAGATGAATTTTGATTTTAAACGAGTTTTGAGTCTAGCTCTCTGGACTCCGCACTAAAAAGCAAGGTAGAACCGAATAGATAAAAAATGATTATTTCCAACTTTTTTTGTAAAGATTTATGATAAGGGAAAGAAGAATTGTGAGGTTCCTTAGGTGTAGTGGTTAGCATAATCACTTTCTATGCCCAAGGTCGCAAATTTGGAGCACAGCAAGTGGTAAGGGAATACATTATTCTTGGTTATGCCATCTTTCGAAGGTGACGTAAAATGGCCTGTACTTAAAGTTCCTTACCCTAATTGTAACTGGATAAGCAAAATTTAGAACTCCCATAGCATCTTCCGATTAAACAAAACAGCATAAAGTGACAACGTTTATTGATTTAATGTCACTTTATGCTGTTTTGTCCAAGACGTTGGATTTTTTTATTATTTTAAACTATATTATTATTTAAAAGAATTCTCTTCTAGACAAACAACCACAGCCCGGAACCGTTTGTTGCTTCCAAATGAGGATTACGTAGCAGCTCAGCTATGCCAGTCCTCATGATCCACGTCCAAGCACGTACATTTTTGGCTCGAGGTTTTATATTATTTAACACTCCGCAAAGTATCCTGAGGGGTAGTGTTAAAGGATTGTTGATGTAATAGTTATAATAAATAAATCTGTTAAAATATTACGAGGTGCTCAAATGGATAGCTACAACTGCGTCTTAAAGTATCAGAATACTCTATCAAAGGAAACATAGATTAATTAATGTGAAAATGGTCTTAATGTTTAGGAGGAAAAATCATTGTGGATTGTTAGAGGAAGAAATTGTTCATTGCACTTCTTATTAAGTAGGTAATAGAGGATTAAGTCCCTTAAGGGTAAATGTATACAGCAATAATAAAACTTACATCTGTCCAAGAGACTACGCAATAAAATCCTGGTCGTATTTACAGAAGAACTTAAAAATATATAAAAATACCAAAAATTAAGTTCTTTTCATGAAAAATGAAAAATAAATGTCAGTTCTGATAGATTTGAGAAAATATTATAATTGCATTATGTAATGAGAAATTATCAAATGCTAATCAATGAGAAGACAAACAGGCCATAAATATGAAACAGTAGTTGATAAGGAAACACAAAAATCTTAATTTCGTAAAATTTGATTCCAACGTGAGATAAGGAAAAAAATCTGTTTTAAAAAGAACAAAAGCTGCAATTTTACCCATTGTTCAATATGTAAATATTTGATGCATGATTGAATAATTAAAAAACCTCCATTATAATCATGTTTGCCGAACCCCGTAAGATTTACAGGATGCGCTGTAAATGCATTCTTGCAAAAGAAAAGAATAGGATTTTCGAACCGCTAAAACGTACTTCATTTCAGTAGAAAAAGTAACGATGATTATTAAATATTCGAAACGCTGTCTCCTGTTAACATTAATCACCTGCTTAGTCTAGGAAGTTCACTTCTTCTTATGATACTTATAATAAGAATACTCCCTGTCACTCAAAACATAAAGCTAATATACAAATAAACAGGTGCAAACCATAGGAATGCATCGATATTGTTAAAAAAAGTAATAAAAATATATTAAAAAAGTGATATTTTTAAGATAATATACATACCCAGATTTATGTTATTATTATAGGCCTATAACACTTCAATAAGGCAAACGTACATACCAGAAAACAAAAAAACAGCATTAATATTATTTAAAAAAAAACAATTATACTAATCATTAAAATCCTAAACCTAGTTAGTATCAAGCTGTATTTAAAAATGAACTTCAATTATGATGACATATATACTTAATAGCACTTTAAAATATATAGATACATTTCTAAGAAATGTAAAAATAATTCACATTAAGCTTACATCAGAGTAAATAAATATTATTACCATCCTATTTGCAATTCTTTTTGACAGAAATTAAATATGAAACATTAATTAAACCATTGTTCAACTATAGTTAATATATATGAAGTGAAATTTAAGTTAAAGAAATAACAAACGAAAACCGAAAACAAATGCATTGTGTTCAGTGGGATTTATCGGATTAGCAATACAATCGTTATTTTTTTTTAACCAAATAACAAAACAATGTTATTACATATTCATGCAGTGAATAGGAATTCCCGGAACAAAGAACTGTACTCTAATTTTCCACTTATGCAACGCCTACACCGACAAATACATTCGGCCACGAATTAACACAAATGGCATCAGAGCGGCAATTCATCTTCAATGATCAGAAGATTGAGGATTCGAGAGAACACAATGCGCTCGTCCAGATCGTATACATTAACCCACAGCATATTCGGCCGAGACACTAGCGGGAAAACTGCTTTGAATGATCGAGTACGTGCGTTACAGAATAAAAAACGTGGCGTAGGAAGAACAATGAGATGAGACGGAGAACTGCCGGAACGAACTGGGCCTTTCACTAGAAAGGAGAACTTCATAGCGAGATGTTAGAGGATGATTACGGTCTGAGGCAGAGGAGTTCTACATGCCGACAGATCTAGGGCGAATCCATAGAGCCACGAATTCCAGATGATCCAATAAGCAATACCCAAGACAAAAGAACGAAGAACTTGAGTAGTTCTGGAAGAAGAACTAAAAAAAAAAGTATGTAAAGGTAATATTTTTTTAAGCGGAATTGGTTGGTATTTTCAAAGAATCTTAGGTATCTTATATTTGAATAAACAAAGTAGAGTAATAATAATAAAGGCTTAGCGAACCCCAAGGTTCGATGCCGATACCAACAATATTCAATACTAATTCAACAATATTCTGCTTTGTTGAAAAAACCATCTCTGTCCAAGGACTAGAAAAAAAATGTACCACTACAGCCCGTGAAGGGTCTTGGTACGTTTATTGGACAACTGTTGCTAACAGAATAAATAAGCAGCGTGATTTGAACCCAGAACCACCCGCATGGCAACTCAGCGCACTACAACTGAGCCACCCCGCTTCCTCTAGAGACTGCTAACTAAACCCAAATCCGTTAAATCGTTCTAATTAAATCACGCAATCCTCTACATACATCTTAAAAGTTTAATAGCGCTTATTAACTTTCTAGAAATTCATTCGTTACAAGGCCTAACGACTTTAAAAGCTCATCTCTACCTTGTGATGCTATCACTCCATTTATATTAACCAGATGCATGCTCTGCAATTTCCAGTTGAGGAACTTCTTAACATCTGCTGGTCCCATCCTTTTTCGGACCGAATATGCTACGAAATACATTATTTTGGAATACAATAAGGTGCCATTCATCCTTCAACTCTGACGTCAAAGTATCATATTCATATATCCCGTCATTGTTCTGGTCCCTAACACAAATAAATCTAGCGTACATGGATATAGTTACATAACAATATAATGATCCAACACGCTAAAGCATTCCGATAAAAATAATGACATATTGTTTTTAAGATGTCAACATTTATCCACGCAGGGCATAAAAAGAACTTAAAGCATCATGATCTGAAAAAATCGAATAGGTGAATCTTTTCGATATATTGAAAAGCTATTTTTATGCATTCAAAACTATCGATTATTTATAGTATCATCTTTAGAAGTAATTAATTCAATGAGACTAGAGAGATATAAGCTAAACATGGAACTATTGACGTTTCACCAGGGCAGGAAAATAATAGCTAAAAGACAACGGCCATTGCGCAGAAGAAAATAAGGCTGGGAATTGGCTACGCGGTTTAATTTTATTTTGGGCGACGACAGGGCATTGTCTTAGAGCTCTAGGGCGAGATGATTTCAATCAATTCTTGATTCATCATTGTCGCCGCAGAGCAATAACAAGATGATGAGGATGATGAGGTCCGGCAGGAACAGCCGAGTCGGCTTTATTATCTAACACTCATTTCAGTCTACTTTCAATTAGAGCCATCTCCCGAATTGATGTTGCAGAGTAATGAAGGGTATATTTCCATTGTTTTGCTTATTATGAAGAAAACCTGAACATTTACAACCAGTAGACGGGGCTGGGGTTCAGAACATGGTAGAGACTGTACAGTTTCTAGGACAACGGTTATAAAGAGAAGTGATTTGTCCGAGATCACAATCAACCGCCAGATTTTCTCCCCTTATTTTGGGAACCCACTTTAAAGAGGCTGGGTGAGCCCCTGGAGGATCCTAGATTTGATCTCTCCGGCAGCCAACAGATTAAATAAAAGTCTGGCCAGGAGCGGGATTTGAACCAAGAACCTTCGGCATGGCATGGCTCTACCACTGAGCAACTCCGCTCCTAGACAATTAATGAGTTATAAATTTATTGAATGATGGAATGATTTGCTTAATATTGCGTCAGTCTTTTGTTAGTACAAGATTTTAGATATGTTGTAGGTACTGACTATGTATACATACAACCAATATTTACTGAAAACCACTAGAATATTCATAGGCATGGCATGGCTCCAGCACTGAGCCACTCCGCAACCAAGTTTTTTTGTTAGAAAGCAGCAATATTATTTTAAGATCATACAAAAATATTATTCCATAATGAAAATAATTATTTAATTTTTTTTTTTTTAATTCTAGAGGTATACCTTCTGTACGCCACGTAGTGGAATTATTCTTCAATCAAATTCAATATTTTATCACTCATTTTTATTTTATCTTATCGATTTTTATTTCTCACGATATTTTACCTATGCTTGATTGTCTACTTAATGTTTTACTAATGTTAATGCTTAAGTTTAAAGTTTCCAATGAATGTGATGAAGCACATATGAAGGTAAATTTAAATTTAAATGTGCATGAGGATACCTAACAAATTATTGTCTGTTCATTAAGCGTCACTTTATCCTGCTATGGCTAATCGGACAATGCTCTAAATTTTACCTATCTAGGTTTAATTAGGATAGGGATTTTTAACGAGCGCCTGACTGGCTGTAGTAGTTTCGTATGCTAACCACTAGACCTCGAGTCGCCTCAAATAATTTCGTTTGAAAGATTACATGGTCAAAAATTAGGTCGAAAACTAACACATCTTACTTAATGACATAACAGATTCCCATCAAAAGGAGTTAATGGAAGATAAAACGAAAAGACAAGAGAAATAATTGGGTTATGGGAAACCTATAATATGTTAAACAATGAGACGAAGTTATGTCACCTTAGAAATTAAGAACACTGTCACCATCAGCATTGATTGAAGCTAACTCTTTGAGTAATCATTGCTAATAATAACCATGTTGGTAAAAGGGTTAAAACAATAATCGGTAAGAATTTTCCTTAACATGAAATAAGTGACACACTCAGAAAAGATTAATAGGAAAACTCTAATCAAAATGATCACAAAGAAATTATTTATGTTTTAATAATTATTTCCGATTATAAAGATTAATATATTAAAACTCGCAATGTTTTATAGGCGTAGAATCATTTTAAGTACTGATTTTATACAGGGAAAAAATCATATTATTGGAAATAATTTTACTCCCTACTGCTGCCTAAAGTACGTCAACCTACAATTTTAGTTGCTATCCTTTAAAGGTACATTTTCTCCCTTAAATTATACAAGCACTTGCTTACAGCAGAATTTAAAACCGGGGAAGTTAATTGAAGGTTAAAAACAAAAGAAATAAATAAATAAAAAATCTCTCTACGTGATAGATACCTGAGAACGGAAAATAGGTAAACTAACAAAGGTATTTGCAATTAGAATCGTCTTATTTTGGTTGATTACCAACTGTCTGCTACATTGCCGAAGTGTTGCTTGCTATTTTTCTCATGATATTATTTTAGCAGCCTACTTTGTCAATTAGCAATTTTTTAACGTTACCATATAAAATATAGCATAAATACGTCTAATAAATCTTGGCATATGTGTAAGTACAGAACTGAAAGTGTTTAGAGTCTAAAACCATAACAACAGCCATAACCGTGGTTGACCTTAAACCATCTGAACACATCAAAACCTAATAGCAATTCGAAACTCCAACCCTCCTACCGCAGATTTCGATGGAGACCCAGATGCTAATTGATCGACCCCGTTGGGAATGTACCACCAGCCTCTTTACCGTAAGTGTTACTTCTCCAGCCTAGTAATAACAGCTCTGATGGATCGGACACTGATCCGTTAGTAGGCCCTGTCATTATAACAGCTATCACTAACGGTCGTCCCCCAGCCACCATGTGGGCATTAAACACGCCATGCATCATGGTGCGTCCTCATATTGTAAGTAGGCTAAGTTGTCCTGCGGCTAAGTCAAACAGCCAATTTTGTCGCTAATGGCGTAGAACTAGTTTGAAAGGAAGGAAAATTGTTCATTCTATAACTTAGTTACAATCATTAAAACTGCTATTATCAAACTACATATAATAATGTCGACTTATTTTTTTTAATTTATTTAAGTCGAGATATCTGTACCCCCAGTAAATAAGTTGTTGAATAGGAATGTTAGACAGAATGAGTTGTACAGATATAAGAATCACTAAAAATATATATATAGTAGTAATATTAAGCAATATTAAGCAGGCCAGGTGAATAAGTCAAGTTTTGACAAGAATGAGTTAAGTGTACAGAGATAAGCAGAATAGTGTCTTTTTTATTGTGTTAGTATTGAAATGGAGTTATAACATAAACAATAACTCCATATCAAACTAATGCCTGACTTACGCACAAAAATTACACAATCCCGTTTCATTCAGTATAAGTAACTCATTCTGGACAAAATTCGATAAGAGCACGTATAGTACTCAACTCAGAACTACCTTCCATGGGAAGAACCAAGTTTGTACAACCATAATACAAGGACTTTATACGAGGAGTTTCGAGGAATAATTTCCCGTAAGTAAATTAGATTTAGAGGAGCCCAGTGAATAGCCTCGAATTTGGACGTACCTTGCTAGAATTTGTAATCATGGTTAAACCCTCCCCTATGCTGAGAGGCTCAAAAAGGGTGTTGCGAAAGAATGAGAAGAAACAGATAACTAAAGACATGAGAGAATTATAGATACAGTTAGATCAATCTGGTTTTAGTCGTACGGAGTTCATGCTGTCCTTGGAACATAATGAGAACAGCCGAATACTTTGAAAGAATGGTTTTCGCCGCTGACCCCCTGTAATTTTCTACAGCCCATCTATGAGATAATGCCCCAACGAAGCGGGCTAATTCTCAATCATGGATTGGTCACGGAAATACCCTCAGCTGATTTCCGGCTGACGTTCCGAAGAGATTAGGACATGTAACTGGTTTACCTGAATAACCCATTTCCTGGGCCGACACATGTTTTTTTTTTCTCCTCTAACCTAATCCACTTTAAGCTTTAACAAACATTGGCTTAACTTTATGCCCTGAAATGGGGTTAGTGACACCAGCTGAGATCAATGGTCAGTGACGCACAACGTATATCATTTGTTTGGTCAACCAATTTAACCTTGGTTATAACTAGGCTAGTTTTTTATATCAACACTGATTTGTCGAACATTAATCGCAAATATAAATCCTTTTGCTTCGGACCAACTAAATAATACCACGATTTTAAAGGAAATTGAAACAATAACGAAATATTGAATAGGGGAAGAAAATGGTCAGGTTAATAAATTAACTCCTAAAATAGCGTTAAGGGAGCACGGTAGCTCAGTGGTAGAGCGCTGAGTTGTCGAGGCGAAGGTCCGGGTTCAAACCGGCTGTAGCAGATAATTTACTTAATCTGTAAACTGATGGGGATAGATTAATAGATAGAGGTGTGGGATCTGGGGATCAAGACGCTACTGTGGATCACTCAACCTTTATAAAGTGGGTACCCATAATTAGGGGAAACTGGCGGTTGAGCGTGATCTCGGATGAATCATCTTCCGACAACATCCGTTGTCATAAAAACGTTATAGTCTCAACCACGTATTGAACCTTAAACCCTTCACGGATTTAGTGGTGAAGTGTTTTTTTTTAAATAGTGATTAAAAACGCTTCGACCCCCATCGCAAGTCTCAATTACTCTACTTATTACTCGTATTCTTTTGGCTTACTTTTACTTAAATACTTTTTTCATCATTGGTGTTGTTAACCTATTTCCCATTTTTTAATTAAAAATTTAAAAAAAAACCTGATTTAATTTTATAATTTAAATTATTTCTACTTGTTTACTCCAATAGTTTCATTCTCATATGGTATTATTAATGTATCTTCTCTATCCAGCCCTTAAGAAGACCTGCAATGTGGGTTTAAACTTCGGCTTCTAAGCACCATTTGATTAATATTTAATGAATTAATTCATTGACCTCCACCCGGAACACATTCTTCCCCATATATGTGTAAGGTAAAACGATAATATTTTCAGACGAACATTCAGCACTTTCGATATATTTTTAATAGCAGCAGATGCTTACAGATTCGAGGGTGTTTCCCAAATAAAAGCAGTTACTTGAGCATTTCCTCTGAACGTTCTTTTATTTGATAGAGTGAGTATGGATTTGGGCGCTCTGTGCTCATTGTTGCAAGCGCTGACCCATGAGCGTTGAGGATTCGCAGCCTCACTTTCCGGACCATGAGCACAACCTCTGCATCCTCTTCTCGGGTCGTTGCCTTCGTCTTGTTTAGGATGTAGCAAGCCTCCTTTTGTAGTGTCATCAGTTATATTGCGCTATTAACTCGAAATTTTACCATTACTTTCGTTTCCTTATCCTAACTAAACTAATACATATCAATATTAGTTTCTCTTTTCATTCCTAAAGTGAATTATGTTATATGTAGTTGGTATTTATAATTATTTAACTTCAAGCTGCTACAAAAATCAGACGATGTATCATATATTTTTTCCCTTGGAATGTCGATATTTACAAATATTGACTGATTAAGTAGAGATTCGAGGCTTAATGCTTAAAATAATTATGCCATATCTTAAATGTTTTTACAAATGATTTGCGAATAGCTAAATAACTTTCAATTATGAAGCCCGAAAAATTCAAATATTCATAATTATAGTCGAAAATTCTCCTTTCTACGTCTCGATCTGTCTCTCGTAAGTCCTGTTTAAATCAAACTATTATTAATTTTGTTGTATGTTTAAATATAAAGAATACCTGTATATAACTGATTGCATGAATTCGTAATATAATTATAATGATTTCGTAAATCGGTTTTAGAACGTAAACCAGTGTGCATGATGACTTTTTTTTTTTTAATTAAACTTCCTAGATAGAATAGAATAGCATAGAATAGAAAAGTGAACAGGAAAAGAAAGATAATATTTATCTGGCCAGAAGGCTAAATGTTACAAATCATAAAGCGTGTAAAACATGACAGAAACCAATTTAAAAAAGACAAGATATTAAGCAATTAAAGAGAATAGATAAATCCATAGCTTTTTTTAAATGCATGAGCTAGCGTGCAATAATTTCTTTACATGATGTACTGCTTCTCAAAAAGCAAAATTAAAAGAACTAAATAATACAATGAATTATTCTATACATTACATTCTAAGCAAATGACTAACCTGCTTAGGGAGCCACTTTTTGGGAAGCTAGGAGGTGTTGGAAAAGCAAGGATTTAAATGTCGACAGTGAGGGACTATGACAGATATTAGGAGGGATTGAGTTCCACACTGTGGTGGAGCGGGCGAGAAAGGAACGTTTGAATGCTTTAGTTCTGTGTGAACGTATTTAGAGATCAGAAAGGCGGGATCTTGTTTTATGGTGTTGAACTGAGGATTTGAATTGGAGGAGACTGTAGATATATAAAGGGTGTTGAGAGTAAATGGATTGGTAACATTTAGAGAGATATTGCTGGTTACATTTAAAAATCATATAAGATATAACAAGTCATTCATAAATACGAGTATATACATATAGTGAGAAGGTATTCAAGTAAAAGGTTATAATTAAAAAATATTTAAAAACACCTTAACCGTACAAACGTCATCATATGTAAAAGAACTAAAGAGTGGTCAGGGGTAAATCAATTTTAACTAACCTTTCTGAACCAAAAATCCTAAGCTTATTTCTTTATAATAGGTCTGAAAACAGTAGCTTCACTAAAAAAAAAAAAAATAATTATGACAGAAGAAGGAATATACAAATCAGATAAGAAACAACAGAAGCACGACCGAGAACCAAGTTCATTGACATAGAGTCACATCTGGTGGTTATTCGTTATGCTCTTGATCTTGATGTCAAGGCGGGCCTTCAACCCACTGTCAGCTCCAACTTCGTTACTTACAATGAATGTGTGTTTTATTCTTTGCCTTCATTCATGTTTATATTCTTTATTTTCACAACCAGTGAAGGATCGTGAGTTTAGTACGTGGTAGAGGCTGACACGGTTGAGCAGAGAGATGATTTTTCTCAAAGTACAATCAACCTCCAGAGTTTTCCCCAAATTAAGGGCGGATTTAAATAACTTTATAGATGGTGGGTAAGCCCCCGTGGAGGGGGGGTCCTCAAATCCCACAGGCTCCATCCCGAGCTGTTAACACATTAAACAAATTATCTGTGAAACTCAGATTTGAACCCGAGACCTTTGTCAAATCAAATCAGCGCTTTATCACTGAGATATCCAAGCTCTCGTAAATGATATTTACTAGTAATTTTTTTAATAATCTGTAAACCATTGGTGGACCCTCTGATATCTGGAGACCCAGGGTGTCGCCCAGCCTTATTTAATGGGAATAAACATGGCTGATCACAGTAATTCAGGTCAAATCGCCTCCCTGTTTCTCGTTACAGTGGTAGACCATGTACTTTGGCCATGATATTTCATGAATTCATAATATTTCATGGGTTGTAGTGGTGCAGTTATTTTTTCATTTAATAGAACTAGCACTCAACATCTCTCTATTAAATAAAAAATGTTTTCCAGGTGTAATAAATTTATACAAGTCTAGCGGGATGGTTTGACCACAGCGCCGTATAGCAAAAAGCTGCTTAGGCCTGGCTGTTTTTAGAAAAATGTCACTACGCTCTCTATATCGATTCAATCCCTGAGAAACCGTTGATTCAAAAACAGAACAGTCTCTAATATGTATTGAACTGAAGACCCTTCATGGGTTGTAGTGGTTCAGATTTTTTTTTATATAGTGATAAATTATTTATTTGATAAAAAGATGAATTATATTAGATTCATGTTGTACGAGTATATCTTCTCCACTACTCAACTTATTATTCTTTAAGATAACTTTTACCTACAGATTGTTTTTCATTACAATTGTTATTAAAGTCGTGGATGCTTATTTATTTATATTTATTCTTATTTTATTACACATTCAGGAAATTAATAAAATATTCTTTTTTTAATGTAATTTCCAATGAATGCTATAGTGTTTTGAAACTCGATATAAAATCCAAAATAATCCCCATTTATAATATCCACTCCTTATCCACCAAAGTCTAATTAATGCTGAAATATCACAAAACGCTGATATAATCTAAACCACATAATATGGCCCTGATGAAAGTTTAGTAACGAATTACGAAGATTTTACGAAGTCTCTTCATTGGTATTCCCGACGAATCGGGCGATATCCTATTAGCTTATTTAAATTCAAGTTTCTAGAAAGCTTGTAAGGGTTTATCGCTGGAAAGTCAAGATTCAGGATGGTCATCTTAGACCATAATCTGACTCATCTGGTGGGCCTCAACCCTAAATCTAGATTTGATCCTTCATTTGAATCTCTATCCTCATTAAAATTTCATCGGGTTTCCTTCCGAATGGTACGAACCTCTTATAAAGGTATACATTTGAATTCTTAATATTTGTAATCATTCTTAATGTGATCTACAGAGAAAAAGAGAAAGTAGAAGCAAGAATTACTTCGGTGCCATGAATAAAATATTATTTACTAGGAATTAGGAAGACACCAGTCAATTTAAATGAAACAACATATATTAGAATAATCTAAATTTAAAAAAAATATGGTAATCATGTACTCCAAAATTTTCTAGTATATTATAGCATTAGTAATGGTAATCCAATAATTGGAGAAAGGGCCGGATTTACAAAATTATATATTAGAATATAATATAACAGTAAATTATAATATAAATTATATTCTTATTATGCACAAGGCATATTATTTTTTTTATTGTAAATATTTCCAATAGGAATCTTGTGCAATAAGGTTTCCATAAACTTAGTTAAAAAAGACACGTGAACCTGGATCAGAAACTAGTATCAGAACATAACAAAATATCGCTCAGAACTTTATCGATCTCGTCCGTCCTTCATTTTTCTAAATTACACTAATCTTTTCTAACTATTGATAGTTGATGTAAAAGTGTTATATATTAACATAAAGTTCTTTGTTTATTATCGTACCAAAGCGAATAAAGAACTTAAGGGCTATATGAAGAATTTTATATAGTGTATTGTACTAAAAAAGCAAAAATGAGATGGATGGGCCACGTACATCGAATTGATAGAAAAAGGCTCCCAAAGCTGATCAGGTAGGGACGGACCTCCAGATGGAGAAAGGAAGAAGAGGCAGACCTTAGGCTACTGGTGGTGGGATTACGGAGTAGAGCCGGAAGATCGTAAAATAATAAATTATATATGTACATATATATATTATATATATGTATGTCTTGTTTGGAGCACTGTACAGTTACTCTTACTAATGTAAATTTTAGTAGAAAAATCGTCACAAGAATGAGAGTGAATTTTAAAAAATATTAATTTATTTAATCATGATTTTTTTTCCGTTTTGCCCAATATCCTACTACCTTAATGTGCTCGAAACAACTGTACTCGATGACTCCAATGACCTCGAAGTAAACCTGGAGGTTTTCCAATCCATCGTTAATAATCGAGACGTTAGAAAAGGATATGACCCCATGACCTTCCTAGACTGAACAGACGTTGGGTATCAATGTGTAATTTCTCTAGAGGTCATTTTCATGTCATGAATTTCATAAACTTATTTACTTGTACTTGAAAATGAAGTAATTTTCGATAAATTAAGAAATAATAGATGCTATCTATATATATATATATATATATATATTGTACTACATGAAACTATGATTTCGATCATTACAATTTCTGACAATTCCCCTAATTAAGAATATATAGAGGTTGTACGACCCCCGAGAGGGGCTACAAATGTCTCAGGGTCCACAGTTGATATTAATCCATTTTCAATCTGATTTGAAAAAGTAGAAAAGCGTTAATGAAATCAGGTCTAACAAAGAATTAAGGAACCTACAAGATAAACCTGATACAGCGCGTCATCCAGCTCTATAGACTGCGATTCTATAGGCATATGGAGAGGATTGGCCCAAAAAAGTGGCCCAAGCAGGATGCTAGCGAAAAAGGAAGGAAGATTGAGAGGGAGGCTCCACGATGTGGAGGGTGGCCTAAGGGCGACGAGTGTAAGCCACTGGAAGCGATATGCGGCGGACATCAGGGAATGGAGGACAATTTTAGTAGAGACCATGGTTCTTAATAGAAATATAGAGTTCAGCAGTAAGTCACTAATGAGTATATAAGTAGTCGTAGTTGTTCATTTAACGTCACTTTATGCTGCAATGCCTAATCGGACGATGAGTACATAAGTATTTCTTTTCGAATTATATATTATTGGTGCTATTATTATTATTTGTGTTTATTCTCCAATATTAGCCCGTGAGGAACTTGCGAGTCCGAAACTGGATGGCAACAGCACTCAACAAGCGGCTAAATACTAGTAGCGGATACTGATTGAGGAGGCCTAGTCGCGTGTTCTTGCTCAGAATTAGTAATAATAACAGTCACACTAATATATTAATCTAATCAAATCTGCATGTTAAATGACAAAGAATTAAAGCCACTTAAAAATAGTTTAATATTCTAAGAACGGAAAAAGCATTGAACACTTGGCCGGATAATTCAACACATTTTAAACATTTAGAAATCAAATCCCCACTATAGACATAACAAATGACCTCTCCTAAAGCTCTAAGAACCAACCCCTACCCACTTCCTCTTAACGACACAGGAGACCAGAAGAGAATTTTCCCTCGTGGCCGCATTATCCATCATCGTCCCTAATTCCCGCCTCCTCGAGATCTTTAATGCCGCCTTTTGTGCTCCCTGCGGCGCACATCTGACCTGGACTTTTTTCAACCGTGCGGTTTCAGCACAACGACATAATAGCCCCAGCGCGAACAGGAAAGCAAAAAAAACCTAGCCCAGACATTCCTGTAGCTAGTCTGCCACTCAAGGTTTTGCAGGAACAAAACAAGGCGACAATAGACTGTTAACCTATCTTGGAACATGCGCACAGAACGCTTCTTTACCCGGTATCATACATTTTTTTTCAAAACCAATCAAATTTTTTATAACCGTTCCTTTCGATCAAAGAAGGTATGCGTGACACCGAAATTGTTTGTTACTATCGGATGCTTAACTATCAAATGTAGATATTAAATGCAATACATTTAAATCAACAACAAAATAAATTTTCATCTTGAAGGGACTTAAAACATAAGAATCCAATAAATATATTTTGAAGAAGTGTTTCTTTGATTCTGAAGGATTAGAATACAGAAGGCTGTCTTCAATTCTAATTTACTTCCCAGCCTTGAGCATTATGCATATTTATGTGATTATATATTAAATTTTTTGTAACAAGCATAAAACTGTACAACAAATAGAGAGAAAGCGTTGTATAGCTGTGAAGTAACATGATTTCGATAAGTTATGATAAGTTTGACGATGGGCAAGTTACAATTCTACAACCCCCGTGAATAAGATCATAAGTAAAAATGTGTTTATTATACATATGGAAGAGGATTCGGGTTATTTTTGTATTGAATTAATGGTGAAGTCAGACATTGGCTTGAAAAGGATTTAAAGATTTTAGCAACTCCATTTAAAAGCCATAAGCAACGAGAATTATACGATTCCGCTTCCCTTAATACAATTAACTTTCTCAGGACAAAGTTCGACTTAAATTATTTCACCGGAGCTGCAGTGTTAATAATTAAGAGAACATTTATATTGTTGAATATTTTTTTATTATCAACGTAGTAAAAAAATATTGAAATTTGAGAGCCTGTTGATTAAATTTGTGTAGGTATATATATATATATAACTTAAAGACGTCACCACTCAAAAGCATAAAAAAAAAGAAGGTTAAGGGACAAATAACACACTTGAAGGCTGGTTAAACACTGACTTTATTCCTCTTATAATTCTCTATATATAGTATTTACAATGTTTGTTTATAAAAGTTTGGTATTAGTGGATATACAGCTCTTAGTCCCATCTTAACTCCCCCCTGCCAGTTTACGAACATCTTCGTAAACTTTAAAAAAAAAAAAAAACAAACAAAAAAAAACTG
Organism: Troilus luridus; assembly: GCA_964056705.1. Lineage (NCBI taxonomy): Eukaryota > Metazoa > Arthropoda > Insecta > Hemiptera > Pentatomidae > Troilus > Troilus luridus. The sequence continues at coordinate 85,229,321 of OZ057413.1, forward strand.
GTACAGCAACATAGTATAAGCTAAACTCAATCGTCACAAATAAACAAATTCTACAACTTACAAAACCAACTTAATACTATCTTACTCTACAGCATCACTGGATATATACAATATAAGGCTTATACCTAAACTTTATTTACAATGACAAGGAAACTCTACCGAAAACACAACATACAAAACATAAAAAAAATTATATACTTCTATATATCGCTTAATTCCTAAAACTACATAGAAACAGAGGAAGAAAGGAGAAAAAAAAAAATATATATATATCCAATAATAAACTGAAATAAATACAATTTTATGATCGGCCTTCCCCTGCCGGAACCTTAAGTTGTTCAATATGAACGGTTCTCCGTTTCCTGGGCTCAACCAGACTCTGAATAGTTACAAGATTATGCTCCCTAATCGTAATCACTTTGAATGGACCCTCATACCTGAGGACCTCCTTCGCACGATTCGACAAGATCTTTCTATAAACGATAGTGCCTATTTTAATCGTCCCCATGACATCTCTTACTCCCTCGTTCTCACGCGCCACTCTCCTACTCTTCTCTGCGGCCATTCGTCCGTGTGCTTTGCCCCAATTTCTCTCGAGCTCTACTCTGTTTGCATTTAGTTGCTCGGCCATGCCCTCGTCCACAATCGTCTCCTCCTCGTTTCTCCTTCGTGCCCGTAACCCGAAAAGAGCTTCGAAAGGGGAAAACCCGGTGCCCATATGTATAGAATGGTTATATGCCGCTATTGCTCGGGGCATCGCCTCGTCCGCTTCTAACCCTTTATCCGCATGAAATACTCGGAGATGTTCCCCCAACGTATTATGGAGACGTTCAACCCCTCCCCTACTTTTCGGATGTCCGGGCGTGTTCCAATGCCACTCGATTCCCAACCTTTTCATCTCCTGTCGCAAGAGCGCGTTATCGAACTCTCTGCCCCCATCCGATGAGATCGTGTTTGGCACCCCATAACACTGGTACCACGTCTGTAGAGCGTCATTCACCGCCGCCGCTGACTTTTCTTTTACTGGGTGAGCCATGGCCGCTTTGCTAAACGGATCTAATATTGTTACCCATTTAAACCCCCTCCACGTAAAGGTGTCTATTTGAAGCTCTGTCAGGGGTACCGTGGGTGTCCGCGTCTCAGTTTGTAATCCTACGGGAGGGTGGCGGTCATATTTGGCCGTATGGCAGATGTGACAATCCCTTATTATCCCTTCTACCGTCTTCCGCATCCCTACCCAGTAATACTTCCTCTTTAAAGCTGCCAACGTCTCATTGACACCCCTGTGGTTCGTCTTGCCTTGATGATAAGCCGTGGTTACCTCCTTTTGTTGGTCCTGATCCCGAATGGTCTCCACCATCAACCGGCATCGAATGAACATCCTATCGATCCCTATTTTCTCGAGGCGCCATAAGTTGCGTATCTTATCCCACACCGTCGCATTGCCAACATAGAGGTAATGGGTCGCTCCCGCCTTAGAGGCATCCTTCAGCACACGACACATTTGCTCTTCCCGAACTCCAGGTTGTGACCAGATAGTGATGACGGAATGTTTGTCGTACTTCGAAAACTCCATTTTCACAAGCCCCGTAGTCCTTGTCTTCCAGATGACCTGCCGGGACTTGTTGTTGACAATGTCATCAATTTCCTCCATCTCAACCGGTCTCTCATTTCCTGACTCGTCCTCTGAGGATTCCTCATTGCCTCGGAGGTCATCCACACGTCCTCCTTCTCCGTCTGGTGTCCATTCCCGTACAAACCTTTGCAACTCCTCCGACGCTTCTGCACCCTCCGTCTCCAACATATTGACCTGTAATGCACGAGAGAGCCAGTCCGCTACCACATTGTCTTTCCCCGGCTTATACACCACTTCCATGTTGTACTGGCTGAGGATCTCCTTCCATCTTGTAACTCGAGCCGAAGATTCCTTCAGATTACCCACCCAGAGCAACGGACGGTGGTCTGTATGTACCTTAAATTTCCTACCAAATACGTATGGTCGAAAGTGTTGCACCGCCCATATGATTCCTAACAATTCCCGCTCGAGTGCGCTGTAACGAGATTCCGCATCTGTGAGTCTCCTACTCGCGTATGCTACGAGTCGTTCCCCCTTTTCACTCTCCTGAAATAAAACCGCCCCCAGTGCATACTCGCTGGCGTCTGTGGTGATCGCAAATGGTTTCCCGAAGTCTGGGAATGCCAGGATTGGTTCCGTTTGCAACTGTAACATGCACCTTCTGATTTTTGCTTCAATTTCTGGCGTCATCTTAACTGTGCGCCCCTTTCGCAGCAGTTCGTTCAAAGGAACCAAGTTCTCCGCCATCTCCGGTACGAACCGTCGGTAGTAGTTGAGTGTCCCTAATAATCTCCTGATCCCCTTCACATCGCTCGGCATCGCCATCTTCCCTATTGCTTCAACTTTTCTCCCATCTGGACGTATCCCCTCCCCCGAAATCACATGTCCCAGAAAATTAATCTCCGCTTGTCCCAGGGTCGATTTTTCTGGCGATAGCTTCAACCCGAACTGCCGGATTCGCGTGAACACCCGTCGCAAATCTTCCAGATGACCCTCCTCTGTCCTACTAAACACCAGGAGATCATCCATGTAGACCTGGCACATGTTCTCGTCCAGTCCCCGCAAGAATTCGTCCATCAGTCTTTGAAATGTGATGGGCGCATTTTTCAGTCCAAACGGCATACGGGTGAATTCATAATGCCCCCTTTCGAATGTAAACGCGGTTTTGGCCTGGTCCCTGGGGTGCATCCGGATCTGATGATACCCTGACTTGAGATCGAGCGTACTAAAGATTGAGGCTCCCCCTAGCCGGTCTAAAATATCCTCTAACCTGGGAATGGGGTATTTCTAGTCGCGCGTATTTTCGTTAAGCTGCCGAAAATCGACTACTACCCTATAGCGCTCCCTAGATTCCCCAGCAACCGGTTTCTTCTTAACGGCCCATAGCGGGCTATTAAACGGCGACTTGCTATCCACAATGATCCCCTGCCGCTTTAACTCCTCAATCTCCTCGCGGATATGTCCTCGTAACGCTTGTGGGTACCTCCGCTCCTTTACATAAGTGACCTTCTCCGACTTCAGATGGATCTCATGAAGCGTCTCCCCCGTCGCGCTCAGTGGATCTCCCTCGCGAAAAAATATATCACCAAATTCCTCCCTTACGGCCTGTCTCCAATCTGCACCCTTGGCAATTACTCCGACGCATCTAACACCCCCTTTCACATCCTGCACCGTTTTATATTTCTTGTTCCCGATCCGGACTACCCACTGACCCCCTGTACTACGAGCTCTCAACCCTAATTTGCTAAACGCATCGCATCCCAAAATCCCCCCATACTCCCGCGGCATGATTTCCACAACATGCAGCGTCAACGCCTCTCCCTTCTTTCCCCACCTATCTAGGGCTAAATCGATTTCCCCTTCTATCGTACAGGGCCCACTCAAAGTGACCACTTTACACTGACATGGCCTAATGTCTGGCTGACTCTTACCCTTAAACAATAACTTTAGCTTGTCCTTACCCACTAGTGTACAAGAACTCCCTGTGTCCACTAAACACCTCCACCCTCTATAAAACTCAATAACAGGCAACCTGTCACCCTTCTTTACCGCACTATTCACAAAAAAAAAGGTTGCCCCTCCGCTTACACCATCCTCATTCCCTTCTTACCTGCTCGGCACGCCTCCCTGTGCCCCGTTGTTTGCTCCTTCCTCCGGGAGTTCCTCTGCCACTAGGTTCGCTGCCTTCCGTCTCCGACCCTGAGGTCTCCGAGGATCTCGCAGATTCCGAGATTATCCTGCTCCTCCGTCCCAGTCTGTGAGCATTGATCTCCATCGGCTCACCTCTGTCGTGCTCTCTGCGCCGTATATATGGGCATTGTCTGGCCATATGTCCCTCACCTTGGCATTCGAAGCACCGCGTACGTGGACACTGAGCTACCAAGTGCCCTGTTTTGCCGCATTCGTGGCATCTCCTTTCCTCTCTTCTCCCATTCTTCCTCTCAACCATTTGTCTTCTATCTCTTGGTGGCTTCTCTCTTCTCACAAACTCTCCCTCTCTTCTTCTTCCCGGCTCCTGCCTGAATCTGCTTCTGCCTGTTTCGTTCCTCCGGTACGACACCCTATTCCACCCTGGTTCTATCACTTCCTTCTCTTCCTCATCTCGAGCACTCGCGTCTACCATCTCTTGTGCACACTCCATAAATGTTCTATCTCTGGGTAGACCGTCCTTTTTTCCAGTGTCCCTAGCCAATTGCACCTTCAGGACCGTGGTCATAAATAGCATCCACGCTTCGACAGCACCGGTGTCCATGACTTCTCTCAACTTCTCATTTATCTTATTAAGCTTAGCGAGAAGTCCTGCAGCATACTGTCCATTAGACTGGTTTGCTCGCTTCATCTCCCGAAACATCTGCAACATGTCCTCTTCTGGGGCCCATCGCCCCCCTCCGTAAGCCTTTTTTAATCTATCTTTGATTACCTGCCACGAGGTATCCTCATCCGCTTGGATCAGATTTAGAACACTCCTTCTGACCCTCCGTGCTAAAGCTACTCGTAGCCTTTTGGCATCCCCTTCCTCCAAAAAGTCCGATGCGACCTGGGCCTGAATACTGCTCATGATGCCGTCGCCGCCCTTGAGAAAGTGATTTAATTCGCCTATGTCTCCGTTGAATTTCTCGAGGTCCGATATCTCCCTTCTCAGGTCTTGTGCGTTTGCCTTCCTTAACTTCATTTTTTCCAATTCATTGGTCTCCTGCGCTATTCTATTTGCCTCCTGCGCAGCTAGGTCTGCCCTCGCCATTGCTAGAGTTGTTGACGGCAATGGCGGAAACTCGGGATTCCCCTGTTCAGTCTGTGGAGGCTCCAACGTTAGCGTTGCTGGCCTAAGGATTTCTCTTTGCTCATTCATATTCGTACAATTATCTTCAAACCAAAAGAACTAAATGAAAATAAAACTAGAGAAAGAAAAAAAAAATCGTAGAAAATAAAACTCACTACTCTGCAAAAACGTTCCCGGGTTTCGGCACCACTTAAAGACGTCACCACTCAAAAGCATAAAAAAAAAGAAGGTTAAGGGACAAATAACACACTTGAAGGCTGGTTAAACACTGACTTTATTCCTCTTATAATTCTCTATATATAGTATTTACAATGTTTGTTTATAAAAGTTTGGTATTAGTGGATATACAGCTCTTAGTCCCATCTTAACTTATATATATATATATATATATATATATATATATATATATATATATATATAGATATAGATATATATAAACTAACATAAAGGCATATACATAGATAGTATATAATGACATCCAACACACGGGGCTATCTCTTACATGATCCTGGATTTCCATGGATTTAGTATTTACAGCCGACTGTCCGAGAAGTAGCACAGCAGTTGAGCCTGGTCAGGGCGATCTAACGGGCCTATTGTGGACTTCTCTTCAATGTCCTTTCTTCTCAATCAATTACGCCACTTTCTGAGTGTCTTTCATCCGACTGTCAACTTGTTAGTTCTGGATTACGGGAGCTTAGCTTTTGTCACTTCTGTCTGGTTTGTTTTCTCCCCTTTACAAGCTCTCGTCTCATTTCTGAACTTACATGGAAGTTATATAATAGATCTTAAAATAAGTAAGTCTACACATACAACTGAACTGGGAATCAGTTCCCCAGGATGTTGCTTCGAGTTGAATTACAAATTTTAACTGTGCATTGCTTTTAATATTCTCCAAAAATACAAATTATCGTGAGCTTTGGTATGGAAAAAGGAATATAGTTATGGGAAAGGTGTGTATATTTTGGTAATCATTTAATCACGAATTGAACATTTAAACAAGCATAAACCATCTATACTTCGATATGTTGAAACGTTTTTTTCTTGGTGAAATGATTGTCAAAATCTAAAAATTTCCCATAACCTCTTTAAAAAAAAAATTACAATCTCTTATCCATACAAAAGCTCACTATAATTTGTATTTTTAGAGAATATTAAAACGGAAACGAATGAAATGTAGCAAGATTTATTGTTACTTTGGATTACCGAGAAATTGTAAAAAATCATCTTCATATTTAAAAGGAATAGAGGATCTGAAAATTGAAATGAGGCGGAGGGAGTAGCGGTCAGCTGTAGCGAGCGGTTAGTATAAAAACTATGCCCGGATTTTTAATGGGAGTAAAAAGCCAAGGTTTTACGGTCCTTTGGAAGAAACGTAAACTGGGGGTCGTCCAAGATCCCTATCCTAATCATACATTGATGGGCAAAATTTAGAATTTCCACAGTAGCATCAAGTGACGCTAAATGAATTACCAAAGAAAGACATTTCAAAAATAGTTCCTTTAAAAAACTTAATATGAAGCAATAAAAGAAACAAGTAGACAAGCGTGTCTATTTTTAACCACAGCTGAAAGGGCTCTCTCTCACTTGGAGATAAGAGATACGAGCGTCCTCAATCTCATCTAGAAGCAGGGGATCATCACAAGCTCACTTCGAGTAGGGCGACGATTTCTATTTGAACAGAGTTTCTAAAGGAGATATTTACATAGCCTCCTTCTTAGAAAGGGAAGAATCCGACCTTGAGATACTATGTATCGGGAGGGAATAGATAATTGTGTCCATAAGTAGGAAATACTTTCAACTTCAAGGAAATCGGTACTTTTCAATCGAGCGACTTTATAACGAACAAGATAACTCCCATTACTGAGCAAAAGAAATACAAAAATTAGAATTCCAGATAGTAATCCTGAAAGTCGTACTTAAAGACCAGAACCGACTGTACATGGATTATTTATTAGAACGTAGCTTTTATTTATTTATTTTTAATTATAAGTTTTCCGCTGTTTTATTGTTCTATGCTGTCAAACTGTATCTTTTCAAGTCCACGGGACCTCTCAAAAAATCAACAGTTGCAAATTGGGTGGTTCGCCTACATCCGAACAAAATCCGTTGCACCCAAATTTTTGCCGAATTCCTTTTTATATTTTTACATTTGGTAGGGAATATTTTTTATTTTTAAAAAATCATCAGAAACTCAACGCTTATAAGCTATCCTATAGTTTATTTAATTTTTTTATACGCTAATTCAAAGAATCTTGAAAATCATGGGTATTGTGCATATTGATAACCTTGTTTCCTTCATTCTCCATATATCTGATATATATCTACAACCCCGATGAATAGATTGTTAAATCGAAATTTTTTAAAAATCGGTTTCTTGTACTTAAGGAAGCGGAAACGCTGGGTCTGGTAATGGCTTGAAAAAGAATTATTGTTTATAATAGCACTACAATACAACCCGATAACTACTAGAATTACACGATTACGCTTTCCTCAATACAGATAACTCTCTAGAGAAAATTCGACTTAAACACATATTCAACAGAGCTGCAGACACATGTCATAGAGATTATCACATTCTTTATTCACTTCATTAATTAGTTTTTATTGAGTTATTACTCAGTGGGTTTTACTAATTTATTGAGAATTCTATATTTATTTGACTCCTTTCCAGAATTTGTTTAGACTTAGACTTTCCATCCTTTTCTTAATTAAATAGTTTTAATAAACAAGGGGATGATTGGAAGGTAAGCATATTAAGAGTTTCAAAATATATAATCTTGATATAAGTATAACAGGAGAATACAAAATGTACATTTTACAGATACCTCTGGGAAATCTGCCATTGCAGACTTTACTTCACTGATACAAGATCTTTCCCAATTCGTTACAGGCCTATCTCAAAAGCGTAGATTATTAGGTGTGGTATTTTCTCTTTGTAGTGTTTAATAAGATTATCAAATAACATGTTAGGGGTTCAGAATCAATTTGTGGATATTGTGGCGCTACAACTTCTTACAGCTGTTCTAGATACTTATTATTTTTGGTCTTTATGAAGTTCTTGTTAATGATACAAAGTCAGGTGGTAATATGAAAACAAACACCTGCCCATAAGACTTTTCCCCCACTTTCCAAGGCCAAGCCTGGTCAGGCAAATTTGCAGAGAAATCAACAACCTTTAATAACAGCGCTCTCTCCAACTTCAGCAGCAGTTAACATTTCTGCCTCTTTTATGGGAAGAATTAAGGTAGCAGAAGATATTTTAAAACTGATCGTAAACGATAGGTATGTGTTAGACATTGGAAATTAAAAATGCGGAAGAGGAACATATCACTTGACTAAAGGATATGGCATACAGTTTATCTATCAGATTTTATTTCTGTGTTATAAAATAAAACCATGATTAAATCCTTCGATGAGATTAATCTATGAATAAAGCGATTTGTAACAATGCGGATTAGATAGTATTATAAGCTGTATGGAAATTCAAAAGCTTTTACTATTTCATTTTTCATAGCTGGTAACTAAATCTTTCAAATCATGTTATGCTATAAAACTCAAACTACTCTGCTATCAGCGTTTACAACCCAAAGATTGGGATCGTAAATAGAAGCTATTAAATTTAAAAGAGATAAAATAATGGCTATATTCTGATTCTTTCAATTCAATATCAATCTATAACAACAATGCGATGGAATACCTTAAGACTCTAATGCCAAAATTGTTGTGTTTATGAGAAATTATGTACCAACGAAATGACAGAGGATGTAGCATTTATTACAAGCTAAATTAAATATATAATTATTATAAATATATTGAATATACTTACTAAAATGCATCCTGATTCACATAATTCACTATTAAAGAAACCACAGATAGTCATTCCAATCTGTGATTGGACCAGAATGTATTCGTATTTTTGATAACCGAAAATAAACCGAAATCTGTACTAGTAGGTTTGGATTTCCGAATCAGAAACATAAAGAGGAGTGATGTTATTAATAATAATTTTATTCGTATAGAGGATTTGAGCAAGGCTTTAACATGGTAGAAAATATTTATTAGAAGATTTTATGGTTTGGGAGTGCCTGAGAATTTTTTATGTTCTGAATGAGAAAAAATGAAACATAATGGAAATGAGTGAAATAGGACGATTGGTAATCTGGTAACCTCTTAGGTTAGAGAATAATTTTCATGAGGTTAGGATATATGTAGAGCGGAGTATGTTATTTAAAATGTGCGTGATGAACAAAGTAGCCTTTAATATATTACTAGGTCATGTCCAAGAGCTCTGAGGGAAGGTAATCTTTCAATAATCGGATACTTCTGAAGGATAAATGATTTAGGTGATAGGGTAATTTATAGGGGAATATTTAATTTACCTTCGATACATTCAAGGTGAATTGAATTACAGATATAAGGATGAGGATTAAGTTTGAAAGAGTTGCTTGAACGTTCAAGATTTTTCATCAGACCTTGAGGTTTGTGACTCAGTAAAGAGTTGGTTATTGAAATCAATTGATGCAGAAGCTTTTTAATGGTCGTTTTTCAGTAGTTAGAAAATATTGTAAGTAATGTTTTTTGTTGTTTATTTATTTAACGTTATTTTATGGTGTTATGGATAATATATAATATAATAGGGGCCTTTTAACGAGTACCTGACACCACACAGGCTCAGGAACCCCATTTTACACCGATCTCTAGGGACGGCTTAGCTAACGATTTTTTACTCCCTTTAAAATATCCTAGAGCAAAATGCAGGGCTGTAAACACGCCATTTTGAGTATAGAATGTCGTTAAGCTGACTACTACACCACAATCGATCACAGCGTTAATTTTGAACTTTCAGATGCTTTAATGTGTTAGTCATAACACATGTGTTTTGAACTCACATCTGCGTTTTAGCTGTTAGTTATCTAGTCCGGTACCAATCCGTTTTTCTTCGCCTTTTCCCCTAATAAGATACCAGTATGGTTTGGCGTGTTAGTCTGTTATTCTCTACTAATATTACTGTAAGAGGTATTATAGCTTAAGCTGTTTTCTAATATTTTATCGATACCTCGTTTGTCTCGGTTAAAATTTTGAAGTCTTACTGCTATAAAATTCAATATGAAATATCTCAAGCCATCCAACAATTAATTCTGTGGGAGCTATTGTAACCTTCTTCAACATTTACTAGGCAAACTCTCTAAGCCCCCAATGAATTACAAATAACATGACATATATTCATGACAATCATGAGACCCATCTGGACTTCCGGAGTAGAGCTTTGTGGTAACACAAAAAGCAACGAATTTCTCTCGTACGCAATCCTTTGTAACTGATTTGGCCCGAATCCGATATCAATCTTTTCATGACAATCTTTATTTCCACTCAAACTCACCAGTTTCAAGTCTGACAACCTCTTCGATTCCTGATTAACCTTCGAGGCGTTATAAAGAAGATGGTCTCGTGACCTATTGAATTTGTTAATCTATTACTACCATTGGGTAGTTTCTCTACTTGCCTTTATCTCGTGCCATTGTTTATCTTTCCTTTTATATATATATACTCGATGTATTTTATCATAAAGTTGTAAATTTCAATCAATACATTTTAAAAAAGTGTCGAGTTTAAGCCTTCTTAATACTTTTCTATAAATGTTCTGTCAAAGGATTTAGTAAGTAAACATTATAATAAGGAAGTAGGTGTATCATAAGTCCACGATTCAAAACATCTGTTTAGTTTTTGATGCTATTACTTTCAAAACGATCGAAGTGAATAACTTAATAACTGAGTAGCTTAATTCTATGCACACCATAGTATCGATAAATTGGATAATCGTAAACCCCAATTATCAGTTCCATAGACTATTAAGAACTTGTGCAATAGACCAGATAACACATTGGACATACGGAAAACTGGCAAATTACCAATTCTAAAATAAACTTTCCCTTTAATCTCATTACCTAAGGGCGATGCCGAAATTCCAACAGGTGAGCCTTCACTCGACTATTCCTGGCACGGACTTCCTTCAACACCTGACGTCCTGCATACGATCACCGCAACCGCGGCCTCCGTGCAATCCGTTCAATCGTAACTTGACCAATCCAGTTTCACAATATTCAGTTACAGCCATTTTAAAACTCGACTGCCAACAAGACGAACCCAAAACAAAATCAGCGAGGGATATCAAACAGTAAGCAATTCGTAGACCCGATGATGAATAAAATAGCAAAAACACTGGGATACTAATAGAGTATCCGATAGATGGACATTTGGAGGCGTACATGGCAATTTAAAAAATATTATGCTACTGCATTATCATAGTAATTGAATAAAATCTATAACCCATCTCGGGGTCGCAGCTGATACTATTTTTTCAGTTTTTAAAACATTTCATGCATCCCTTTAAAGCCCCAATCCCCTCCCATTTATGTTTTATTAGGTCCCAATAATGCTCGCAAGTTGGATTGATGCTGACTATCCATTAAGGAATTATTTCGAAATCAAACCCAAAACATGTTAACTCCTACATTATTGCGGGTCATTTCATGGAATAAAAACAAAAGAATATCACAAACTATAAAAAAAAGATGAATTAATTCAATAATCTTCATTTTACCCACTTAAGGAAGACTATCGATTATATCTGCAGCCCCAATGACTTAGCGATTTAGTCGATTTTTTTCCAAAAGGAGTTAATTTTACCAAAAGATACGGATTAGTATTTATTTAGTGGTAGCATTCTCGTAGTTTAATGCTTGAGATGGACTTATAAAATACCTAAGTAGTAAATCCAGCTTTGCCAATTAGTTTCAAACTTAGTCAATTCTGTACTACGAGAATGACACTATTCAGTTTCACTAAGTACAATATACTCATTTCAGAAAAAAACTCTACTGAACCACTTATTCACCAGGGCTGCAGATAAGAGATTATTGTGGGTATAATATGTTATCGCTGTTTAATAACCACTGTTGATCCATCTGTTTTTGATAATAGAAAAAGAGGGCCTTTTTCATTATATTTTAGATTTGTAAATCAATAGAAATGAACTAATTAATAACAAAAATTCTTAATAATAATAAATTTGAAATTTATATTAATGCGAATTTTAAAGCAGAAATTTACATTACACCTCTTTTTATGTTAAGTTGTTTATTTATTTAACGTCATTTTATGCAGCTATGGCAGATCGGACGACGTTAGAGCGGAATTCCTAAATTTTAGAGTAGAAATTATTAACATCCTCCAGTGTACGCCCCTTACAATGGACTGCATAACCGAGGATTTTCGCCACCTGCCGGGCTGCGAACCCTTGGCCATAGAAGATTCCAATGCTGATCACTACACTTCTGATCCCCCTGTGTTAAGTTATTTCGGTTTATAGGGTTTATTATATCAATGCATGGTGCATTAATTATGATGACATGACTTCAATACACTATGGTAATTTCAAAGTTATTTCTATTAAAAAAAATTTAATTCGGGTCCATTTTTCTTCAAAGTTATTTCAAAGTATTAAAGATTAACTGATAGCTATATCACTTAACATACCCTTCACCCTATCACTCCAACACACTTCTTAAACGCTTTTTAATTAACGCCACTATCGCTAACTCCATGTTATGGAATTTAAGAATAGTAAATTGGAACTGGATAAGAAATAGCCAGAAGTGGATAAATGATTGGACCGTTATATCGTGAGAAAGGCGCTATTAGTTTGGCCACTCCAAAGACTCTATCAACCTTTCACCGCGGTCCCTTGCCTCTTCATCCGAGCCTGTAGGAGCCTCCCAGAAGCTTAAGATTTTTCAATCTCGGGGATCGCCCGTAACAAAAAATCGGTAAATCATAACTTTCACCAGATAAGATGGCGCAAATTTTCACCAGATGGGAATAACGGCTAAGAAAGTTCATGGGAACTCGGGCGAGCTCCAATGCTGCAGCGAGGAATAATTTCACAAGATGTTTTTTATATGAGAGAGATGCTTAAAGAATTTAATAGCTTAGAATATATTAACAATAAAGATTACATATTGATAATAATTTTTCAATCCTAAATATGTCTTCATAACAAATGTTCAGCGAACCATTTCAACTGCGTGGAGGGAACCATTTGAACGAACATCACCTATTCACTCATGCCCAACCGTTCTTCACACGGACTTAAGACATTGATGACTACGAGCTTGATGTGTGATCTAACGTGTTCGTTAGATCACACATCAAGCTCGTGGTCATCAGTTTTATTTTGCGTAGTTATCCGAGAACGGAAATTTGTTTGGTGGTATCGGCATCGAGCATCCTAGTAAACAAAACCAAATTAACATTAATTCCCGAAAGTTTCTCTCAAAAAATATTCTCTGAATTAAAAAAAAACTCAACACTTGTGAATCAATTTGGATTCATAAAGCCAAGCTTACGGCACTTATTGTGATAACTGTTTCGTTTGCCATAGGAAAGCTATGAGAATGTGCCATTTTCCAAGTTTCTCCGGAAAGAAAAATAAGCACTTCATTGCTTTTTGTCTTTCTACCTATCTTTGCTAACAAACTTCCGTTCTCGGACTAATACATAGTTACGTAGTTAGACCACTCTAACGCAATAACTATCACCTCATAGGGGATCGGTCCAACCTTGGGACGTTTACGAGTCAGGATGCATTCGTAATTTCTATGGGATTCGGAAATTTCCTAAATTATCCAGTGGCCTCGTCCTTTTCCGACTTAGTTGAAGCGATACCTTATTTTAGAATAAGAGGTGGTTTATCCTTAAACATTAATGGCCATGTTTCACCAATTCTGTATGTATCCAACAATAAAAAAATAAAAGAAACAAAGAAATACCCCTGAAAATATAGGCCAGAAACCTTTACCATAAATTGCTTTATTTTATACTTATCTATTAACTTTTAGAATTCAATATTTTAGAACTATTTATTACTATTTGCTTTTTTTAGGTTTGATAGGAGTATTGTAGCAAAGGCATGTTATGAAATATAACGGGAAAGTTCTTAGTTATTACACCCAAAGAACGCAGTTTAACTCTTTAAGAAAATAAACAAATAAAGTAGTATATATACAACCTGTTTTCCAAGACTTAATGGTAAGCAAATCCACATACCTGAAACAAAAACCAATAATTACTATTGGATAAAACTGAGTAAAGCATAATATTACATCAGCTCATAAAATAGCTACTTCAAGGATTGCTGTACATAATTTATCACTAATGCATTATAAATTTATTGCATTCTATGTTAATTTAAAAAAAAACATTAAAAAAGCGGTAGGAGGTCGACTTAATGAACATATTAATGAAGCTACTAACCATTTATAAAATTTTCAAAGGTAAGAAATAAATTATAAGGATTATTACGTAGATAAAAAATATACTATAATTACTGAAGGAAAGAATCCTGTGTACAGCTTGGAAACGTTTAAAAATTCTACTAATACCAAACACACTGTATTACAAGTTAGAAACGATAGAGGACTTTTTTTTGGAATTCATGGGCTGATAACTCTCACACTGTCATAGTATTTATACGCTTTTAATGAGCTTGTATCCTCTTTTTTTTTAACTAGTCAAGACTACTTGACTTGTAACTACTCAAATTATTGCCTTTTTCAATTAACGAACCTATGAAAAAAATTAGAAGATCTACTATTCCAACATACACAATATGACCTCGCTGTATTCATTCCTTTTTGCTTGTTACGAGTTTTGCGGTAGTAACCACCGAAGCAAACAAAACCACCACGCCACAAAATGTTTAATAAGGTATTAAAAACACGAGGGAAGTTCGAAAGGTATAATCCAGGAGGTTGTGGTGCTTATTTCAAGAAAAAAAAATATTTTCAAACAAAAACATAATCATTGGTGGTACTACGAACATCAAATAGCAACGGAAATGCTAAATTTCTAATTTATCGGACATTTTACAGGTTTCTAGGTGTCCAAAACACGGCTTTAATCTTTTTGAAAATAGCCATTGCAAGTTAAATAATTGTTGTGTATTTCTGATAATCACAGGGATTGTGAGAACAAAGAAACACTGTAATTCCTCGATAATATTCACGAGGAAACCTACGATTCTATATGCACGTGAGACAAGAACCCTAACATTGAAGGATAAAGAACATCTTAAGGTTTTAGAAAATATGGTATTACGTAGAATATCCGTTCCGAAAAATAAGTTTCCACTAAAGAATACAGTTTGCACAACGCAGAATCGAAGAGAATACACCCAGTAAATGTAATCAAAGTCATAGCCTCGCGAACGTTAATATGAGCTTGTAACATTCTTGATCCAGGAACGAACTACACCTAACCTAAAAAGTAGTTAATAAACGCTGAGTCGACAGGTATACCTTACGTTCATGGAATGGACCAAGCCGCAGGTGGTAAATTAAGGGTGATTAAAGGTCAGGGTAGGACGGTAATCCGTGTATGGAAGTTCGTAAGCAGTTATTTATGGTATTGCTACAAAGTATTTTGAGATCCAGTAAGCATCTCTCATATCATATTATCTTTAGCAATCAAAAATCCCAACACTTGTCGTTTAAGAAGTATTTATCAAGACAAGCTTACGGTACTAGTGCAAATAACTGTTTCGTTCATCATGGGAAAATAACTTTTTCCAAGTTTCACATCAGAAAAAAAAGAAGCCGAAGCCAGCCACTGTGTTGTTTACATTGGATAGTATCCAATCTTTACACTTGAAATATTGAATATTTTACTATTGTTTATATTATTTAATATAGAAATATGTATCGAATGGCATATTTATAATTATTATTATATTTACTATATATGTACTTGCGAGGTATGGGAAAGATATAAACATATAATAATAAAATATTTAATTAAAGTTATTATTTTATAAAACTCTTGCTTGATGTGGATAACTGTCATCATTCATTATTATTGTAATAATCATTATATCTCTAATATTACAACTATCATATTAACATCTAATATAACATCATATATTGTAAACTCATTTATTTTTAAAGCATAATAGAGGGAAAGTACTGTTTCATTAACTTACCATATTTGTTTTTATTCATGTTCATCCATCATGCTACTTATAGTTATACTATTATTACACAATCCGAAAACGTTTTGAAAATCGAATACGGATTTTTCTGTATTGAATCCAAAACATAATGAATCCTTGGAATGATCCGTTGCATAATCCTTTCGCAATACTCAAATCCAATCTTCCTTGTGTATAGAAACCGCGATGATGATAAGGAATGACTTTACATAACTGAGCGAAGACCGCGGACTAAACGCTTGTGGTGCCGAGTGCTAAAGAACCGAAGGTAAGTCGCCAATTCACAAAGGAAAGAGAAATGTACTCTAATCTCCACGTCTACTTAGACAAAAGGAAACTGGTAATTGAAAAGAAAGTGTACAATTGTATTGTGAGATTAAATATAGTCTTCGCAACTCTCTAGGACGTCTTCCTCAGGAATGCAAATTGTTTTACCATCATGAAGATAAGGCACAACTATGAAAGTGACAAGAGGTTTCATTTCATAGTAATTCCAACATACTGAGTTAAGTTGGAAATAGCAGCGGATTTAAATTTAAGAAGTAACAAATTTTTTACAAAACAAAGATAGGTATACTCATTTGTATCAATAAAAGCTAAAATAACATGGAACGAGGTCCCTCAATGTGTGTATTGCTAGGCTGAATACTGCGGGTTCAAATGCGGCTTTGACAGTTAAATTATTCCATCTTTTAAAAGTCACGGTTGGACCCTTTGGGCTCACCCAGCCCCTATAAAGAGAGTACCCTTTATTAAGGGGAAAAACTGACGGTCGAGCGTGATCGCAGGCGAACTACATACCTGCTCAACCACTATGCTAGAAACAGTACAGTCTATGTACCGAACACAAGAGTTTTCATAGATTGAAGGGTACAGTATTTTTTATTTTAAGTAACAATAGTTTAAAATAACATTATAGTATGTTCTACTTTGATAAGGATCTATAGTTTTTTTTAAGGATTTAAAGATTTTTGGTATTATATAAATAACAGTCAGTAAAAAATATATGGCTCGGCGAATTAGTGGTTAAGTCGGAAAAAAAAATCGACTTAACCACTTATACAAGGGTGGGTTTAAAAATAAGTGTTACTCCTGAGCATGCTTTGTTGATTGTAAGGTAGTTCTTTCGTTGGAAGGAAAGTAAATTTTAAAAATCACAATACCCAATCCTAAATATAAAGTTTCTACGGTCATTTTTATATGTAGTGATATACAAATCTAACAACGTAAGTACAGATTATATAAAACTAGTGAAAATGGATTCATAAAATATCTATCCATTTAGTTTCCGATAAAATATATTTTTATCTAAGAATTGTATAAGAAGAAAGAAACAAATATCGGCATATTTGGCTAGATAAATATCTTTATTGTAAACTATACTCCTTCACAAATCGTCGGTACTAAAGCAAAGTATTAAATGTAAAAAAACAAAAACACATTTTTCGTTTCCGATCTATCGCGTTTCCTTTAGGGTTAAAATTGATATAAAATTCTTATAGTCATTATAAGGGAGTGTAACATAGGTAAAATACGCACTGATTTAGAGTAAACCTTGAAACAGTTTTTCACCCCCCTGAAAAGTGGTGCATTTCTATTTCGATGCTTGGCATTTGTTTATCGAGGATATCGAATATTGCATTTCGCTTCTTATCAATATTCTTAGCATTTAAAAAAAGATGGCCCAGAGAATTCCCAGCATAGGAACTGACATCCGAGTTTAAGATTTACCTGAGAGGTAATTCTTCAACTAATCATTTTCATACAATCTTGAACAAACGATACATTTACTCGTTTTATGTAATTAGTATCCCTTTTTTTTAATATGTGATCATTTTTACATGATGGTCACGACTAGGATTGTAAAAGAAACAAAGCTCAAGAGTTCTGACATCACATTCCAGAGATATATATCCTTATTACAGGATCGTCATTCAAGGCAGACAACCTCCGAGATTTCCCCGTTATAGCGTATCCGCTGCCTCAGCCTTAAGTAATATGGAAAGGAATCCAGTAGCCCGCATAATAACCGTAGGCGTCCGGGAAACAGAGGAATATATAATTGGCATTTAACTAATATAAGTTTATTGGTTATTTAGGATTCACAACAAGCTGGCAATTAAAATTCGAATGTCGATTAAATGGCGGAAGAGGAAATTTATTTCTGTTTATACTAAAACTTATCTGAAAGGAATTTTAAAAAAACAACAGATTTTGATTGATATGCAAGATTGATGAAGACTCGAATTTGAAACCAAGAACTCAATTCAATGAAAACATTTTTTTTTAAAATATTTTTTGCTAGTTATTATTGCAATGCCAAAAAAACTGGGGGGAAAAAATCAATTCTTACCAAAAATAAAATAAAGTGATCCATTTTTTCAGCAGGTAACTAGTAAAATCAAGTCCATGAAAACTATTACAGAGAATTATATAAGTTCATAAAGATCTAGAACAATGTAAGTCAGTAGAATACGATTTTTGATTAGTACTCCACAATAGTAGCATGTCTTAATGGTCAAGGAAATCACTTTTAACAGCATTTAAATATGAATTTTTACGTTCAACTATTAAAGTAATTGAAACAAATTTAGAAAAGTTGTATTTATTCAATATGCCTAAATAATTCGTAACAATGAAAATCTTCAGATGTGAATATCTCCTAAACAAACCATATGCGGGCACACCTCCGGATTTTTTTTCTTGTTTTGAGGTGCTTAGTTCAAATTTTCTGTTCAGCTGCTTAAACATGAAACACCCTTTCTATATGACCTTGGTAGGATTGCTTAACAAAATAAAATTTAAAAAGAACTATTAAGTAGCATAAAGAACATTGCCTTTCTCGATATTGGATTGAATTACTACATCTTAGCTGGAAATTTATAAACACCCTTTATAACCATTATAATTGCCCATATTTCCCACTCGTCAATGAATTTTGGAACTGTATGGTGCAACTGTTTTCACAGATACACAGACATGATAAATAAGGTCATTATTCATTTCCAGAAATAACTCCTACCGAACTTTCCAAACAAGAACGAACCACTTTCAAGAATTCCATTTTAGGGTGTAAACAAATTAACTGCCCATTAATAATCATTAGGTAAGGCTGAAGTAAAAAAGTTAACCTATTAATATATAACTAAATTAAAGTAATGCTATCATTATTAAATAAAAACATAAGATAACAATTGAGGCGTTTTGTATCAAAAACGGAGAAATACGAATTTCAAAAATTTGGTTTTTCACATTTTTCCGAGTTAAGCAATTTTTTGTGCTCCTGATACAACGAGTTTGGAACCAGACTAAAGCTATGAGAAACAAGGCGGTTAAGTACCGTGTTAGACAAAACTTCATGGCTAAACTAAAGAATTTTTTTTTTATTTAATGGCATTGGATACTTCCATACAACCAGATATATTTATATTTGATTAATTATTAAGTTTAGAGAGATAGATGCCAACAGAACGCGGTTTTCCCAGGCGGTCACCCATCTAAGTATTAACCACGCCCGACGTTGCTTAACTTCGGTGATCGGGCGAGAACCGGTGTGTTCAACGTGGTCTGGCCGTTGGCAAAGACATATATCTGTAAAAGTCAATTTCTGAACTTATTGAGCTATCCGGATTTAATATGAATGCCCCTATTAAAATAAAACAAACAATAGTAAATTAATATGTAATTTAGCCAATGATAAAATATTCGAATTCTAAATAGGACTAATATTTCACTAAAACAAGTGCAATGCTTCTCAATTGGCAATAGTAAAGTGCCCAATCATTAAGTATTTAACTTCTCAATGAGGCTATAACTATAAGCTACCACTAACTATAAAGCCATAAAATATGTACCGCTAGAAACTAAATAATGATTTATTTTATATTTAATTTAAAATAAATTGTTCTGTTTCAGTACATTGATGGTTGCTGCAATTCTTTTCTATTTTGTTCCGTGTAAAGAAATTTACAGTTTATTTATGTATCGCTTAATTAGTATATAAAAATTATACTTTATTATAATGTATTATATTTATATATAAAGAGGTTTTTTTTAGCTTTCCCTCTATGTACGTATACGCTCGTGCAACGGAATGTTTGTACTCGATTTTTGACCTATTCAAAATATCAAATTAAATTGAAACTGTGCACCCTTCTCAAGAACCGTTGAATATACAATAATTTAATAAGCTTATCTGATTATTGTTATTAATTTTTTCTTTATTAATATTATAATAACTCATTATTAGGTAAACATTGCTTGATCTTATAAGAAATTACTACTGTCAGATTAACTCAGGAGTTTTGTATATTTTGTAAAAAAAAAAAACAAGCTTGAGTAGCCAGCCGAACAAAACAGTAGGAAATAAATAATAGTTTTAAAAAACACGTTTTAATAAGAAAACTAAAAAATATAAAATAATGATAAAATAAACGAAAAATGTATTATATCGTAATAAAACGTGGGTACTTAATGTTAATTTTTGTAATAGCTTATTAGAGTCACTGAGAAAATATATTAAAAACTATTCTTCGATTTCTTTACAAGGAAATGATTTTGTTTGTTTATCAATCTATTATTATATTATTTTTTTACGATATGTATAATTTATTTTATTATTATTATTGTTATTTTAAACTTATTGAAAACTATTTTCAACTTTTTTGTTTTGTTTTTCCAATTAGAGTGTGTTTTTAGTTGTTTAAATTATTATTTACTTGTGATTATACAGATTTATATCATCTGAAACCAATTAAATATTTTATTCAGGACAGATAATTTATTTATTTCTAATCCATCTTACCCCACCCAGTGAACTGTACCACTTCTAATATTTAGAAAATGAGAAATATAATTGGATAGGTTAGATTGGATGATTGGTTGGGAACGCTATATTGTCTTTTGATTACTCCTTTCCCTTCAACATCTCAGTAGCCTTTCTTTTTCCCTCATTAATTGTTCTCTTCGCCATAGTTTCACCAGCAACAGTAGTTTTGAAACACGTTAGTTTTATATTAGAGTTTTATATTTCGATCCTAATAACATGAGGAAATATTAAGAAATACTTCAGAGTTGCTAGTCAAGGAATTATAGTTATTTTATCATGATGTAGATAAAAACAGAAAATTAAATCGATAGGTTTTTTTTTAAATAATAGTGTGTGAAAGTTCTCGATCTGCCTTTTTATGGTTTCATTTAAAACTCATAAAACGTCAACATGAAAATTTCGAGGATTGACTACCATCATTATTTATCTTATTGTATTAATTCTCATATTACAACCAATCAACTCTTTAGTTAATAATCAAGGACATGATGGCGATGAAATGATTATATTGTTTTGTTATTTTGGTAATTTAATTTTTTTCACTTATGAATATATCCAAAACAAAGAGGAAATAAAAATCTTATTTAAGTGGAAAACAGTTGACTGGGTAATTCTAATAATGGATTGAATTGGTCAAAGGGTGCTGTGAAGATAACACAAAATAAACAAAACTTATTTTATTGTGCCAAGGTTTCGGCCTAATCTGTTTCTTTTTCCAGCCCAGGCCAATTCAATCCATTATTATGGTATCGATTAAAATCTACAAATTCAGTTCAATTGGTATAAACGATATGACCAACAAAACTTTTTTATTTATTTTTGTCTATAAACAGATTCATACTCGTCTTCATCTTCATTTGTCATGCTACAACTTTTAGTGAACCAAGGCTTTGACATGTTTCGAAAATATCTACATATAGATTTAAAACTGTATATCGTTAAAGTGAAATATAGATAAAATAAAATATCTACCCTGGTAACTACATAGGAACAAATACACAGGTAAGTACATTATTTAACATAAGAATATGTTAAAGCTCATATAACCAAATACATGTTGATAAGCGTCGAATGCATGTAAAAAATTAAAAAACAAAACTAAAGCTAGAAGCTCAATAACAAAATTTTAAATGAATTGTATTTCAAAATAAAGCTAGCTGTTCGAGTAATGTTTCAGAAAATTAAGGGAAGGCATGCCTTCAATTCTGAAAGAGATTAGGAGCATTCCTTATCATTATGTTGCCGGTAGTTTTGGCGGGATAGTAAAATATTTTTCGTGGTAATGCAGGATAAAAAACGAAGGAAGCAAAACCAGGAGATTTCATGAGGTGTGGACCCAGAAAGTATGTGAAGGGAGTCTTTCCCGGCCCACGCTATTACATATAATGCTAATAGTTCTGATTCCCAGGGTAATTAGGAATCATTGGCTATTTTCACTGAAGAGGAATTAGTACTTAACCCAAAAAGTAGACTGCGGACAAAAACGTCCAATAAAAGCATTGTATAATAAAGTCTACATAAGTGTTGTTGCAGTCCTGGAACATTGTTTAATAAAATTAAAATGGTTAAGTGTAAAATTTTAATTAAAAAAAAGACTAATCTTGTTTGAAAGAACCGCTCAAACAAGTAAATAGATTTTAGAAAATTTAAAGTATACAATGTAGATTTTGAATATTTAAATATTACTATAATGAAGCCTTACAATCAAGAAGTTAGTAAAGATTAGGAAATAAGCAATATAACATAAGGATAAACAATAGAAATTTTAGGGAAAAAAGCTATAAAAAAAAAACTGCTCAGAAGAGAAGAAGAAGATACAAAACCTGTAAATCACTAGCGTATACAAAAAAAACATTTTTCTATAAGAACAAGGAAATGCTAACTTAAGTATCTTTCGTGATATTTCTAATAAAATTGATACAGCAAAGATTAACTTAAACTTGAAAACTGGTGAAAATTTATGTTCCACTCAATAACAATAATTTATTGTTAAAACTTTTTAAATACATTGTTTACAACGCTAAAAAAGAATCATGTTACATTGAGCAGATAAAATGAATCCCTTTTATTTTATAATTATTTTTCATTGGTTAGAACGTATTTTTTTTTAAATAAAATTTATTTTGCTTAATAAATAAATATAAATTTATATTATTTATACATAAGGTTATCAACAGGTGATACAGTCGTGACCAATTTGACCTTAACTAAACAACAAGAACAACCTTGGCGCAACCATTCACAACATTTAAATTCAAGATTTTAACTAACTTCCAAATTATGAACCGTTTATTAAGGCATAATTGTTGCAATTATTGAATATAAAACATCATATTAAAAACGAATCATAATCAGCATTAATCCGCAAGCCCGATGAACCTCTTCGGGCTTCATTTTAGAAATATTTAACCTCAGGACCCTTTCCTAATGCACAGAGGATGATTTGGAAAGCGTAATTCTTCCCATACGAATAACCTTTCGATTTAAAAGGTCAAACGTCAAAGACTTAGCATCATCCAACAGGTTTTTAATTGACTTCAAAACCTGTAGCTGATTGCCTTACCGTTGAGAGGTTTTTAATTCAGTTTGTTCGTGAGTACCTGTTTTTAAGAGCTCAACCTCACACATACAATGCAACATACATACATTATCTCTTTATCAACGTTTCTATGTTGATGTATATAATGGATTAGATCCATCTACGATAAGGAAACGGAAGGAGAAATATGGATAATGGCCCATTGATTTATTATGAGACATATTATAGATATACTTATTTAAATGTTTAATGATTAAATGTATCGTAAAGAAAGTATAAATTTCTTTATATAGAAAGAACTGGGTAAATACAAAATAAAAACGTTTTTATAAAAACATAAAAATCTCAATAATATTGAGAGAACCTGCTGGAGGTAATACAATCTTATAGTGAAAACGTAGATATTTTAGCAGGATGTAAAATGGATCCCTAAATTCCATTAAGCCATATAATAATAATCATAAATCCCACAATACAGTTATGGGCGTTGATATTCTGAGTCTTTTTAAGGATTTTAAACACTAAAGTTAAAGGTGATATATAAGAAAGGATGGAGCAAGCAAGAAACTATTAATTTATAATTTATCCCAATGATTTGATAAACGAAAAATGATTAAACACGTTAATAACAATTTTGCGCGTGATTTTTCGTGAAACACGAAGAAACGGGTTATTGAAATATTTTGGTTTATTTATAAGTGAGTACAAGTAACTGTGCATTTACAGAATCCACCTGTATCAACCATTCTTCTCGTAATGTTCTGCAATCCTCTTCCTGAAGGAAGTTGTAGCCAGTGGCAAAAAGAAAGAAAGATAAAGGAAAGGCCGAAGGAGGGAGCCACAAAAAGCCGCCTGGGAATCTGCTTTCCTTCCGGAGTCCAGTTGGAAAGTGTCGATAATCCTCTGTCATGGCTTCGGATGAAAGTCTTCGTTTCTCCTAATAATTCATTCGTCCATCCTCTAATTCGTCTTCGTTAAGTAATTTCTAATCAGTCATCATTGGATTTGGTAACGCCACTTTCGATTTCATACGTGACGGACCGAATTCATTAAGGACCCCCCCTTTTTGTCACCTCCAAATTTATTGTTGGAGTTATTCAACTTTGAGGACCCATCGAACTCTTGGTATTTTTTCATTCAAAGCAAACGATGCATTGCAAAGTTAATGAGGCATCTATATGCTTTAAACTGAAAATAGATTACTTTACTCTGTTTACAATTATATACTGCACCTTCCCATTAGTTGACTCGTAGCTTTTGTTTACTCGTCCGATTTTTTTAATTAGGAAAACTATAGCAATGCGAAGTGACATTTTATTAGTAAAAAAACATAAAAACATTGAGAAAGAAAAAAACCCCGGCAAGTGGTCCTAGGACTTTTTAAAGGGAGTAAAGTACCCCTAGGTTGGTATGGTGTCCTTCCGAAGGGTCCCGAGCCAGTACGATGACAGGTACTCATTAAAAATCTATATTCCAATTAAACCTGGAAAGGTAGCATCGTAGCATCGTCCGTTAAGCCATAGTAGCATAAAAGAGACGTTCATCAAACAAACATACGAAAGAAAAAACTTTTTTATCTCCGAAACCCACCATGAAAAGTCTTGGGTTCAGTACCTTGTAAGAATCTGTAGTGTTTCAGGACAAACGTAGTGGAAGGAGGTGATCTGTCCGAGATCACCCCCAATCACTAGGTTTTTTTTCCCCCTAAATAAAGGTACGTACTTAATGGAAACTGTATAAGGCCTTGGAAACTTCATATCTCACAGGCTCCATGGTTATTAACTGATTAAATAATTTATCTGCCACTGCCGGATTCGAACCTGGAAACTTTGGCAGATCAACTCAGCGAGCAGCAACTAAATACACAGAACTACCCCGCTTCCCTGTGATCTGGACTGAGTCAGTTTTTTGAACAACCGTTGGCTTAATAACAGTACATTCCCCAACATATATTGAAAGCAATACCCTTCAATCACTTGTGGTGGTTAAGGTGATTTATATTAAATAAGAATTGATTTCTAGTAGATTATATCACAAAAAGTATCGTATAATCAACTGCCATTACTAAATATTATTTAATAGCGTAATTAACCCGAATTAATTGCCTCGTAAACAGTTAAGACGACGGGCTTAACAAGGTGGAGAAGCCTGGAGACGGCAATGACCTTGAGATCAGCTGGAGCACCGTTAGGAGAGTGACCTTCACCTCCCTAACTTGCACCGTTACTCCCACACGAGGGGGGACATCTTGACGTCAGGTTGGGTCTCGTGTAGGCGATGGCCTCAGTGAAAACTGGAAACAGTAGGGTCATTACCATGCACCCCGAACCTAGGTGAGTTGTGACAACCGGACCACTTGGGCGAACGGCCGACTTGGGCGAACGGCCGACTTATCATGCGCTTTATCATAAAAAAATTTTCATTCAAATTCAAAATATTTTTTTAACTTTTCAGAAACAAATCGTCGATACAAAAGCGAAATCTAATTTGAAAAAAGACATGTTACTTGCGACTTAATAGATTGCCATGAAACATACCTCCTTATCCCGTTTAACCTCTTCTCATCACTTGACTCATTAGAGTTATTCGTGTGTCCGTTATTAAATTGATTCCGTATAGTTTTTTTTTATATGTTTTTTTTTTTTTGTTAATATTATTGAAGTGATAGCGTAACAAAGATTAAGATGGGCTTCTAAAGTTGGTGGCCTTAGTAAAAACCTATTACCTAAAAGTTAATAAGCGCTGTACCGACTGGGAAGCGTCACAGAGGATTGCGATAAGAGTGATTTGGTGATTTAAGTTTGGGTAATGATCCGTGGACGGAAGTTTGTAAGCAAAGATTGGCTGTATAGGCACCGAGCCTTCTGGTTGTCTAAGTCTTATTATTATTACTGTGTTTTAAGCCTTTTTGTCTTGTTGATTGTTTTTTTTTAATTAAAATTCTCTATTGTCTGATAACTTCAATTTGGTCTTATTAAAATTGTCATTGTATATTTAAAATGAATAGGATAAAACTTTTGGAATTTTCGTTATAGGAAGAAGCTTAGAAACACTACCATAAGAGCGGTATAGTTTCAAAGATCAAATTATGTGAAAAAGACCATCATATAGATTAGAAAATGGATTTTATTTTTCAGAACTTTAAAAATTGGGAATAAAAAAAGGGTAATATCAGAATCATTCATATCCTTAAAAGAACGGTTGCGCTAATAAAAAATAGTTCAAAAACGGGTTCCTTATCTTGAATTAATTTATTTAATATGATAACTATAAATAAAAAAGACTTGAGAATAGAAACGGTAATACAGTGAGAAAATTCGAATCCTATTAGAAGGATAATTAACTCCTACAACGGCGAAGAACCGAAAGGTGAATGACTCAATCCTTGGATGAAGGTTTTATGTTTCTTTAGATTCACTATACATGTAAAATAAATAGAAAACCAATTAATTCACAAATAGGAAAACTTACTTCAGTTCCATGAATCGAAATAGGGATTGAATTTCCTAAAGGGGATTTAAGTATTTTTTTATTAATTGAGCGGATCCCTTTTAAGTTGTGGTTATTATAAAAGTTCTATTTCGCAAGGTGCGTCCCGTATTGTTTTTAAAAGAAGTAATAATCTATAAGTATGCCGTCCTTTAGAGGGGATATAAAATAGGGGACAGGTACATTATACCACTGTGATATCCAAAATTTAGGACTTCCACTGTAGCACCGTCCGATTAGCCGTTTCAGCATTAAGTGGCGGTTAATGAATAAAGAAACAATCTCGAGGCTTTAACACCAAATCAGAAAACACAACAACCTCTAAAAATTAAATTAAAAGAAAGGGAACGAATATTAATGAAATTTTTTCTCGAAAATATATTTCAGATTCAGGATCGTATACATTTATATCTGTGCTATGTACGCTCTTTGATTACAATAATACAAAACTGGAAAAAAATAAAAGTAATCTTTTTTTTTCTTTTTTTTAATTTAATTTATTGATATTTACAACTATAGTATGATTATAACTAGTAAATCTGCTGATATGTACATTATGACATGAAAAACACATGTGGAGTAACTACCTTAAAGTTCTAAAGAAGATAGTCTCGAGGCCATCTTCTTTTCAGACGCCTCGGAGGGTTATCAGGAATAGGATGGGAAGCAAGCTGAGAGACTATAGGATTCGAGTGTGTATGGAGCTTGTCGTGGAAGGATAGGTATCTAGTTTGGGCCAAATCAGTAACATATGGGATATTAAGATCATGATGGATGAGTTTGTTTGTGTCATAATAGGGAGCATTGAGGATTTTACGAAGGATTTTGGATTGTAAGGATTGGATACGAGATGAATTGGATGGTTTAGTAGAGCCCCAAAGAAATTAATCTTTGAAAATTAAATAAGGTAACGGTCAAAGTAAAATAACAAACATTTTCAATGGATGCTAATTTTAGAGGTGTAGGAGAGACTAAATATTCAAATTATAATTATTTTAATTCAAAACAACTTCAATGTTCAGAATGGATTCGATGTATAGATATCGATAAAACGGTTGATATGAACCTTTGTGCAGATTCAGTATATCCTTAAAATAAGTAGTGTCGAAACCGAGTCAGATTTTAAATTTTAATAAAAAAAAATTTTTCTTGACAAATCATTGCGTTTTTAATAAAATGTTCCTACAAATGTATGCTCATTTTACTTTGAGTAATAGGATATGTTACAAATGAAATGGTAAATCTGAATCATAAATACGCCTTCTTCTTGGAGGACGCGCTGTTTTTCAGTTTTAATTTGCAACTGTTCAAACATTAGACAAATAATGTCACACAATGCAAATAAGAAAACAAATAAAGCTTTACGACACAACCTAAAAGTGTAACGGAAATATACCATTGTGAATAAAGAAATAATATTATAAATTATTTTTAATGATACCAACGAATAAAATATATTTCTATTGAAAAATATATAATAATGAGGGATCTATCCACTTAATTCAAAATACCGATGAATTTTTAGTGCCCGAAATATTATTTTGATCTATAACTAGGATTCATAGAAATGTTATAATTTCATGAAGGTACAATAAACCAAACCGAGTAGAAGTAATACTTGCTGTAATATTGTAATTATGTTACAGTTTAAGTAACAGTTTCGTGTATTACTGTTTGCAATTATAAAACGCAAATCTATTTAAATATAAATATTTTCTGTGGCAAGAGATGAAGATAGTAAGAGGTTTGGCGGAGGGAGATTGAGAAGACAGAGAGTATTGGCGACAATGTGTTGTGGGTTTCGGAATATGACCAAAGGTTTTAAAAACCCGAAAAAAAAGTTCAAAATAACATTTTTATTCATTGGATATTTATTTAGTTAGTCCAATTTTAGTGGTCTTAGAGTATCGCGAAAAATACTATAGAAAATAAATAGTTATGTTTAGTTATAAGGATAAATGGAGTATAAAAAATGTCCTTAGGGTCGTCATTTTTTTGTTTTACTTATAATTAAAAAGTTAATATTTTATTTTAATGAATTTATTTAAATACATATATTTTTATTCACGGTAAAAGGTGAGTTATAAACGAAATTGAAAAACTCCAAATTTCAAAAATTAGCTTTTTTACATTTTTCGCTATTTTATCTAAGCATCGCTTCATGCTTCCGATGATTCAGGTTAAGAACCGGACTAAAATTTTTATAAATAAGGCAGCAAAGTGTAGCTTAAGACAATATTGCTGGGGTGAATTAACGAAAAATGTGCAAACATTAATTTTACAAATTCTGGAGTTATCCACTTTTTATCCTGATCACCATAATGATAACGATCCCTCCAAAGTTCCCATTAAAAATCTCATGATAGAAAATGTTAAGATTAAATTGTTATGCCTAATTAAGAATGAGATTCTTTGGAATTCAAACTCTCGCGACTAGACTGTTGTAAGTTTCTTCTGAACGACCAGGTAGTGTCCTTGTTAGGCAACGGACAACAGAAAGCATCGTCTTTCATCCTTCACTAATTATTAATCCAAGACGCTCTAAAACAATAACCCCTGTTCTAATACTAGAAGTGAAAGAAAGGATAGACAATAAGGGATGTTGGGTAAATAGAAAGGGACTGTCTGTCCACGGATGGTTTTAGACCTTGGGGTGGCAGAGAAGGCAAGGAAGTGAACAGTTTCACAAGAAGGTTTCGGTTGTCTTCTGCAATCCTCCCTTTCTCAGAACTCAAGCACCCGTTTCATTAGATCTTTAAAGAGTATTGCACTCCTGAATTAGAAAACCTTTTCCTCAATTTGAACATTGAATCTGATTATGCTTAGCAACGGTGATCACAAACATTCGAATTTCGTATTAAAAATAAATCAACACCTGGATAACTTTGAAAAAAAATAAGTAATAGTTTAAAAAACACAGTTTAACAGAAAACAAAACTAAAAATTAGAAAATAATTTTCAACTGCACTGTACTTGTGTCTAGTATTAAGGCGTGTACTAAGGATGCATAGCTTAATCATTGAAACAAGCATATGACTACTGACAGGATCAATTGACGAATTTCACATACTCCGCACAAAAAAATAAAAAGTACAATTTTTGTAATTAGTCAAACTAAAAGTATAATATGAAAACTGATTAAAAATAAAAAACATGCGTATATAGCCACTCGAACAAAAAAAATACAGAATAAATAATAGTTAAAAATATTTAAAAACACGCTTTAATAGAAAACAAAACTAAAAAGTAGATAATAATTTGAGATAGATTAAAAATAAGAATAGTTTTGAAAAAAATAATCATTTTATCGTGAAACGAGGGTCCTGATGTTAATTGTTATAAATGTTTTATTGACTGATATTAGTAAAAGTAGTCATAATGAAAATAATTAATAAGTTTTTATTTAATAAAATTAATTTTTTGTTTAATACTCTAATCTTATCTTTAACATATTAAAATTTATTTTCTACTTTTTATTTGGAATAGCTAGAATGAAGTATTTTTTAGTTTTTGTATTTATATTCGCTTTCTACTTTTAATTCTGCCAGCTACAAAAGTGTGTTTTTTTATTTATTATTAACTATTATTTTTTTTTTTTGAACAATTTACGAAACTCCCCTGTTCATTCTTCTAGTATTCATATGCTTGTCTCAAAGATTAAGTCATGTATGCCTTAGTACATGCTTCTGCACTTGGCCCAAGACTAAAGTGTCTTCGGATATTAAAAATCGCTAATCCTGAAGATCCTGGTTTGGATAATGAGATAAACCTAATTCATTTTTGTAAAGTCATCGGTATTTGTGAATTGTGCAAAGTTTCAATTTAATTCGATTTATTGATATGATCGAAAATCAAGTTCAAAGTTTCCCTTACATACATACAGGCGAAGAAAACAAATGCAGGTTAATATTAACTCCGGTACTAGATATAAAATCTTAATTAGAATGAACTGGGCTAATTCACAACCATCTATAAAGCAAATTACGAAATCAGGTTTTCAACTTATCGGGTACAAACTGTGATCTTAAGAGAGTGTTATTTGTTAAGGGTAACCTCTAAGCTCGCATGATTCGTAGAGAGGAAATTATAGCAGTTATTACGACACATGTCCTACTCATTCGAAAGTCATTTGTGCATTTAAAGCAACTCGAGGAAATAAGTGCTTAAAGGAGAGAGGACCAAGGTTGCATGGAATGAATTGACATTGGGCCTAATAAAGTCCGGTTGCAATATTCCTTAAAGTTAATAAGTTCCAAATAATTTCTGAATGCTGGGCGGTAATTTTTTATTTTTCTTCTGTGGTTATTCTAGCAGCAAAATGACATTATATGATAGAAATACAAATGGCTTATTTATAAAACGGTTCCGACTGCTCCTAAAGAGGACAGAGATTAGAAGCGTCAAAACAATTCCAAATTATTTCGTAATACTGGACAATTCCAGGCTGCTGGAAGCGGAAGAAGTGGCTTTCACGGGCCGCTAGCTGATCCTTTCGGCTATTAAAGATTACATCGCCAGGCGAAGGACAAAAACTGATGAGGAAATAGGATGGGCATAAGAGGTTTGTTTCGTCGTTAAATCTAATAAGTTTTTTCATTCCTCTTAAATACACTAAGAGAAAAGAGAAACCTCAAATTGACAATGACAAGGCAATTCTAAAAAAAAGAAAAATCTGTACCACTGCAGCTACGAAGGGTCTTCTGAAGCGGTTCAGTACTTGCAAACTACCAGTGCAGGGATTGCCATTTGTGCAGGGATGTGATTTGACCAGTATCCCGCTTAACCTCTAGGTTTTCCCCAACTAAGGCTGCCCAGGTCATACATATATAGTCTGAACGAACCTAAGTTGGGTCCTTAAATTCTACAGTTTTTCACGGCTGTTACGAGAATTAAGTTAAATTTAAACATTAAATTTTAATGTTACATTGTTGATTGATTGATACAAGAAAACATTGTTGAACCCTTAGGATTTGAATAGTTCTAAAAACAAGAAAAAAAATCCGCCAAAAACCATTCGTCTCATTATTGACAAAAAACCAAATATAAATTGACGTTTTTGAGATACGTATTGCATTTACACTATTTTTCATTTTATATTTCAGGATCATAAGATCTGATGTCTGTGTTGCCGGGATATAAGTTTTTTTTTTATTTCATTCATTAATGAAGAATTACGATTTTGTAAATGCATTTTAGTGTCGCTAAGGTGACGACCTATCGTAACTGTAGATTTCAAAATAGTGATGCACCAATAACAAAAATAAATAGATCCCGACTTTTTTCATGAGATTATTATTTGTTTTTGTTGTTAATTGTTCTTGAGTATTGTTGTTTAAACATTATTATTGACTACCGATAATTTATAACTAACCAATATGCGGATCCTCAAGGTTGCTGATGAAGCATATTCCTTTTACACCGCTCTTTAACAACAAAACGGTGTTCTCAATCTTCTCTGCCCTCAATTCCCACTTTAATTTTTATATTTCATATTATTAAATATATATTTAATATTTCTATTATTTTTTTAAATTTTATTATTTACATAAATTAATAAGTATTAAATTTAACGAAAAATGTTTGTGCAGGTAGTCGGAAAAAATGAAATAATGATTTTTGGCAGTATACCCGCAAAGTCTTGTATTTCATGAAACTTTTACCGGTACTTGTGTATTAGCCGGTCTTTACGAAACCTTCCTCCTTATCTCGAGTAATATCTTCTTATCACCGTCTCTTTTGAGTTATTCTATAATTTTTTAGTACTTTTATCTTGTTAATTTTTTTTTTGTCCATTTAAATTTCTGTATTGATTATTAAATTTAATTTTATATTTTCTCTCATTCCTTTTGAATATTTAAAATTAACAGGATAACAGTTTGTGAATGGCCCACTTTGAAGGAAGCTGTGAAATACATCCAGAAGTTCGTAATAATTTCAAATACGAAATTGAGTGGAAAATGTCATCAAATAGATTTTGACAAGAGTAGAAATGTAGTTATTTTCGTCGAAGGTGTAGGGGAAACATTTATATAAGAAGAGCAACGTGATATAAAGAGGTCTAGAAGTAACATTTTTTACATTTCAATTTTCGTTAATACGAATAAGGGGCCTTATTTTATTATAACCAAATGTTATAACTCACGATATATTTCAGTTATTTGGTTTGCTAGCGACGTCTCATCGTATCACACCGGATCCAATGAGACGTCGCTAGCAAACCAAATCACTGAAATATATCGAGAGTTATAACATTTGGTTCTTTAAATTTATAAAATTAAGATTATTTTTAATACATTTATATTTTACTATAATGTATAGTAAAATGTGTATAATATATACACCCCAGCATCGTATGTGATAGCATCACGTCGCACCGAATCGGATCCAATGTAGGTGTAGCCTAAGAAGGTATGTGTAATAATATGTGTATATGGTATAAGAATGATCAGTGTTCAAGTTATAAACAATGACGAATAACAGTCCCTGGAGACCGGCAAATACACAAGTACCATTTTAACATAGTATTTACTATTGTGTTAGAGTAAAATAAAAATAAAATATATCACATACGAGTATTAATTGACTGGTACTAATAAAGTTACTATGGTATCAGCTGTGAGATAAAAACCGGTGAGGTTATTCTCCTTCGTTTTTTATTATTGAACAGTTTAAAAAAGTTTGCTATTAGTGTGTGGAATATTAGCTTTAAGTGTCGTTTTATAAAATATTTACAGAATCAAACACTAAATGCGGTGTGTCGAAATAATAAAACCAAAATCAGTTTCTCTGTAAATAAAAGAATTGTTTATAGTATAATAATATGTTTTTCAACTGGTTTCAATAATTTGTTTTATTAAACAGTCTTACCGGTAAAATAAGAAATGACATTAAAAGCTAATATTTTACACACTAATAGAAAAATCTGTTTCTTTAAACTGTTCAAAAAAATCAAAATAACCTCCCCGGCATTTATCTCACACCATAGTAACCGTATTAGTAAGATTCAAATGAATGACGTTTGGTGTACGTCTTTTACATATACACACACATTTATGTATATTATATATAAATATATACAACAAATATATATATATATATATCTATATATATATATATATATATATATATATATATATATATATATATATATATATATATATATATATATATAATAGAGAAGATATTGGTTGTGGCCTCCAGATGACCCTGTAGACGACCCCACAATGTTTTCCAGACGGCAGGTAGAGCCCGCAATTATCTACTATCGGAGTTAGGCCTTCGTCTTCTCCCGAGATTCCGCCTTGCAAGCCAACTGAGTCAGATTTTCAGCAACTTCTTTCTTTTTTTTTTAGCCTGGAGGAGACCGAGTCGATGGAATGTTGTGCTTCTGAATCTTCTTTTTTTATGTCTTGTAGGGTGCAATGTTATAACATGCCTTTAACAAAGTACGCTAATCTCTCAACTATTCTTATTAACTATCAGCTGCCTTCTTATGTAAAGATAATTAAAATTCAGTTAAAATAAATAATGAAACGATTTAATGCACTAACCAAATTGAGCTACCTTAATTAAACAATTTATTAAACAATTAATAAAGACTTTAAGACCTATTATAATATATATCAAAATATAAGATAAAATAAAACTTTATGAGAATACTTAATTTTAGTTTATCAAAAATATAGTTATTTGTTTATTTATTTAAACCGCACTCTTATGCTACTAAGGCTAATTATACAATCGTTATATAATCACAGTGGGTGTCATTAATTTTGCTTATTCCCGTACAGTTAGGATAGGGATCAATATGAAATATCAGATACATTTTTCATAACTGAGGATTTTACTCCTTTGAAAATATCATAGAGGCACCTGTCCAAACCAGTAATCCTTCAAGAAGTTTGTATTACCCCTTATACAAATTAAAATTTAAGGATTGTACCATTAATTATTTGTAGTTAGTTTGAATAAATTAAAAAAAAAATTACTCTCTTAACAAGACCACTTATTGCTTCTACTTACCGAAGACCGTAAGTTTAATAGAATAAGAATTCTATTTAATTGCACAAGCAACAAAATTACCATTTCAATATTTAAATTACTCACTGTATTCTGCTATTTTGAACACTTTATGCACGCTTACCTGAAAAATAAAATAAAAATCGGTTATCATAAAATAGATCTCATAGGCCAACATTATATTGTACTCGTATTTTATTTGTACAAGTATAATTTAGTACTAATCAGCATACGTATAATTGTGCTCTGAATGTAAAGGAAACCATGCCCAAAAAATTAATACTGTGATCAATACTTCCGATTACTTATAAATACCAATAACAATGTGACCAACTTTCTTTTTCTTAAATAATAAATAAGAAACCAATTTCGTTTATTTTGAAAATAATGAATATATACAGTTACTAGCATTAAGAACTAGGTTTGAGAAGAGAGTGATTTACAAGCCAAGCGGAAGATCGGTTTAAAATGTATGTCCTACTGGTTTAAAATGTATTTATGTGTATAATTATTATTTATAGTGAAATCACCCAGAAAGATCACGCAAAGTATTGTAACGTCGATCTTTCCATTACTCCTTCATGTATTCTTTTTTTTCTCTTCTGTCCACTTTCTTCCAGGTTTCATCAATGCTCCCTTCTCTGGCAGAACTACCCACTTATAAACCTTGTTTACATACAAAAACAATAAAAAAAGAATAAACGAAAAAACAAATTTTAATAGTTCGATGTTAAGGAAAATTTGCTCTTCTATACAAATACAAAACTTACAAAAACAAGGCGTCCTGTACCTCTGGATTATAGATATATCTGTTCGGGCGCCAATTATTATCAGCTTAGGTAACCGAAAAAACTGTCGTTGGTAACAGCTGCCGGTCACTTTCCTCAAGTTGGCTCTTCCCGGCAGAATCTGGCTGCGTAACTTTCATAAAGAAACTTCGGAATTAATTTTTGGTTAGAGAGAGATGCTTTCTCTACACTAAGTATCCTAGAGAAAGTGCCAAATGATAAATTCCCCCTCCGGGTCTGCGAAGTGACATAGCGACATGTAAACATTACTGGTTTAAATGAAAAAAAATAAAGACCTCCTCCCCTCCACTAGAGACAGGTGGATGCGGTCCTGCAGAAGAAAGTCCTCAGGAATTATTGCGGTGCGCTGACCGCGATCCGCTCAGCGGAAGTGGGATGGAGACCGCTTCGACTCTCAGGCCTTTCATTAAAAATTCGATTTAAATTTCACTTAACTACGCGAGCATACCGCTCCATGGCACTGTAACGAACCAGTCGGTCGAGGGAGGGGAATGTCACTGACTCTAAGAAGGAAGGCTGGGTAAGGAATGAACTCTATTCCCTGACTCTTAAATGGATTATTGCACATAGTAAATTCAAAATTTATAGAAATTAATATATTATTTAAATATTAAATTGATTTGACAATTCTTTTAGCAAGCAAAAAGTTTGTATCTGTCCACGTAATATCTGCAGAACCGGAGAATAATTGATAAAGTCGAATTTCAGCCAAAATGAGTTCCTTGCTTAATACTTAGAGAAGCGGAATTGTGTCATTCTTGTATTTTTTTTTTGTCTTGGAATGTAGTTTTAAAATAAGAAATAACAACATTTCATATCGACACCTGATTTAGCCCAATATTGACTATGAGAATAACAAGATTCCGCTTCTCTAAGTACAAGAAACTTATAATAAATAAAAATTCGACTTAAATAGATATACGCTTATTTAAAAGCTAGCCATAAAAAAATGCTAACCCATTTTTTATAAATTAAAAACTTTGATGAACCGAATCAGCCACTTTAAAAACACATCTTCCGCTTCATATCATTATTTCTGACTTTAAAGCATGTTTTAATAATGCTGATAGAAAAAAAAGGAATTAAATTATAATTATGAGCTCTATAAAAATTGTCTACTCTTTTCATACAACTCACAACCTAATAAAATTAATTTCAGATTTATATTAAAATGTGACGACATGTAATTTAAATGCTAACACGCTAAGATAAAAACATAAAATCGAAGTAAAAAAAAAAAGGTTTGGGTGTTATTTTAGAAAAACACACCAAGGTATTCCCCTAACATAATCAAATCACCGTGAAAAGTAATTTCTTCACGGTACTTTTATTTAAAAAGTAATAAAGTGGTCAGGAAAAAATAACAGCAAAACTGAGCCGTAACAACTGGTAAATTTAATTTGCTTCCTCAAAACAAGTAAACAAAAATTAAATTTTATAAAAATAAAATTAATTTAGAAAGATACAAATAATATATCATATCCTACAATTAACATATTCTATGAATCAATGACAATTAGCTAACACTTGTCCTAACAACTACAACAAAAAAATCGTTAAAATTTGCCGCCCTGGGCGAATGTCCATTTTTCCCTTCCAGCTGGTCGAATTGCCGCTTTTATCTACTTAAATAGGAATCAATATTTTAAAGTAGCTTCCTAGCCCTGGTAGTTTTTTATTTGTTTATTTTTTTTAGTATTATGAATATGAAATATATGGTAGAGTTGAATGTTTTGAGCATTCATGATCGTTCAACTGAATCATAGCAACAACAGATTAAATCATAACTATAATTACATTTATAATTTATTATAAGTACAATAATTATAAAGTAATTACCTGCTCAATTGGCATTTCATTGATACAAAATTAAACTGGCCGTTAAGTAGTGCTTAAGCAGCAACTTTCTTCGCTCTCATTTTATTTAATTTAACGGATTCAATTTTCATGCATGAAGTATTCTATAAAGAAAAGAAAATCACTGCTACTTATCAAGAGAAGACTAATTAAAAAAATTAATTTTAATTGAATGTCAAATACGCACATACACTTTCTTTAATTGAATACGATGATTTTCGCAAAAGCATCGAGAAAGCTGTATC
This sequence comes from Troilus luridus, assembly GCA_964056705.1. Taxonomy (NCBI): domain Eukaryota; kingdom Metazoa; phylum Arthropoda; class Insecta; order Hemiptera; family Pentatomidae; genus Troilus; species Troilus luridus. The sequence continues at coordinate 85,267,010 of OZ057413.1, forward strand.
TTTAATGCCACTTCATGGCGCTATGGCTAATCGGATATAATTTAAAAAAAAAAGATTTTTTAAATTATATAAAAACTAGAATTAAATTACTTATTTTTCACATGCCCTCTTGATAATCCAAAAGACCATACCGCTGACAGTCAATCAAATAATTTTTACTTGAGAAGCTCAGGATCAAAGACAGATAATTTAAAAATATAAAAAGTTGATTTTTTCATCGGACGCCTAACTTATTAGTGTGGTTTGATATCAATGATATTATCATCAATATTATCATGATGATAATAACGTTAATAATATTAATATTATATTATTACATCAATATTAAGATTGATGATTAATAATAGCTGACCTTATATATGTGACCCCTCCCCCCTATATACACCCTGTATATATGAATCTGGCAATTTCCTTCCTAATATTAATTTATATTATTATGAAATCAATTACTATGTTATTAATGCTAATACTAGGCGCTCTATCTACATCAAAAAAATTTGGAAGTTGGGCATACTTGATCCTTGTTTCTAGTTCTTCAAGAACTATTTGCGTTCATTTTTGACAACACATAACATACTGAGGCTATACCTTTCAGAAACATGTTTCCTGTCCGTTAAGAATGGAAAGAATACAACAGCTGATACGCGAAACAATAGGGCACTGTACTTCAGTATGAACAGCTGAACTTAGAAACCACAGATTGTAACGAGATAAGGTCTCAACACATTCTTTCTGACGGGGAAATCACGGATCCATGAAAATGTTAGAACAGACAAAGAAAGTAACAATCCTATGTTAACGAACGTGTGCTATAAGATCTGCATAATCCACAAAATTAGTCTGCCATTTACAGTCATCACTAGTTAAAAGTAACATGATAACTCGAGTTTTTTTTCTAGTTCTTACTTTCTAGAATCTCCGGAGATGTGTATTGGCTAATGAATATTTAATAGATATTTAATGAGCGGGCAAAACTCGTATATTATAATAATTAATAAATAGCGAAGCTCGACAAAGAGTTACAGTAAACATTTTCAGCACGATTAATCTCAAGTGAAAACATGTATCGATGCTGCGTATGCCATAATCATTAGGATATATATTAAAAAAATCATACATACACTAACCACAGCTATTTTTTTTAATTGCAGACCACTTTGAGGCCAAGCCAAGTACCAAGGAGTAACGATTGATGGACCGATAAAGAATATTGGACTATTATTTAACAAAAATTGCGAGTCGTTCAGGAACTTCAGAGGAACGGTCAATGCAGGCAGTGATCAAGTTAAATTCATTTACCAATACTATGTTTTAAAGTTAACATTATTTAAAATGTTTTTACTCTACTCAGGTTTTCGTAAGTTGTCTCAATTTTTACCACACCAAAATCGAACCATCTGATATAATAAATAGCAGATCTCATCAAACAGTTACATCAACGATGTTCAACAAGTGAAAAATCTCAAGTAAAAAGATATCTTGATGTTTTGAATCCCTTACATTAGAAAATAAAATTAATAATTGGAGGTGCACTAACTATAGCCATTTTTTTAAATAACAACACTTACAGGCGAACTATTTTGTGAAAATTCTTTTCTTTTTTTTTTATTCATTGAAATTTACAAAAGTATCATACAACAAGTAAATGACAGGAATGATACAAGAGGCACAGATGTGTGAAAAATCTATAGGAATGGAATGCAATGATGCAGTATTAATTTCGAAGATATAAAAATGTCATATACCCAATCTCAAAGTCCCTTAAATAGAAATATGTTGTTTTAAAAGTAGATGTTAAATTAATTTAATGTCATGAAAAAATTATGTTCAGGTTCAATTTGTAATACTATTTGAAGAACTTCGGAAAACGTAGAACATACAAGAATAGTCATTCGAAAACAAAAGGTAAATTAACACACACAGAAATAAAAAAAAAAAATCATTCCTCTTTCTATCTATAGGTATCTGACGGAAGCGGAATCATTTTTAAACACTCTATAGTTTTTTCTGTAGTATCTGTCAGCACTAAAATCCATTGTTCATACATTTGGCAACTAGTAACAACGTATTATTTTAATTTTAATTCAAAGAGGATAAAAGAAGAAGAAATGTAGCACTGTTGTTAAAAATATTAAACGAGGACTCCAGGGTCAAAAGCGGATAATATATTTTAAAAACTGATTTTTTTCACTTTTCACACTAATTTAGTCATGCAATGCTTCATGCTCCCGAAACTTAAGGTTTAGAACCGGACAAAAATCATGAAAAATAAGGCGGCAAAGTGTTGTTAGGCAAAATTACTTGACTAAACTATCGAAAAATATTTTTAAAAAATTTTTTTTTGGAAATTTTAGAATTATCCACTTATGAACTTGAACGCTTGAAATATAAAAGTGACAGTAAATGGTATAATTGTATAATGAAATTTAGTCTGCAATAGAAACTGAAATAATGGAATATGAAAAATATACGGAATGATTACTAAATAAACTCGTTAACACCTTTCTAATAAAATTCCAAAGGTGATAGAGAAAGGTGAAAACCCGACAACGTTTATTATAACCTCCTTCAAATATGGAACGCAATTCCGCAAGCGAGTGTTGATTAAACGAAACGGCTTCCCTACTTACGATAATGGGCCTTTCGGCGAAAACTTTTAGAAACACCACGCGGTGATTGGAGGCCCTTGGTTAACGGTTTGGTCGAGGTTCGGACCAAATATGGGATGCTAAAGAGGCGGCTAAATTCGGGGAACGTAACATGAGATAGCTGCACGGAGGAGATAGGCACATCTCTAGCTGATACCAGGTAACCAATCAGAGGTTCGTAAGATGTTAGCGCAATATGTCTTTGTTGTTTATCCATTTAACGTAAACTTATGGTACTATGGGAAATTCTGGCGATCTAGGACGAATCTGACGATGCTGCAGTGGGAGTTCTGAACTTTTTTCATCCACGTGTAATTAGCATAGAGATCTTTAACGAGTACCTGAAACCCTACAGGCTCGGGATCGCCTATTACGCCCCTTGCTTTAAAAAAAAAACCCTGTAGCCTCTACGACCCGTGAACGAGTCTGAGGTTCAGTACATGGTAGAGACTGTACTGTATCATAGACAACGGTTCTGTAAGGAGGTGACTTGTCCTAGGCCACGCTCAACCGCCAGATTTTCCCCCTTATTTTGGGTACCCTATTTTTATAATATTTTATAGAGGCTGGCTGAGCCCCTGGAGGGTCCTAGACCCCATATGATCACCCATCTCCCGCCGCAAACAGACTAAATAAAAGTAACTGCCTGCAGCGGGATTTGAACCAGGATTTCCGGCCTCCCTTCGTTTACTCCCTTTTAAAATATCCTAGGATCACCTGCCGGACTGCAAACTCTAGGTCTTCGAAAAAGAAGGATGTCATGCTAATCACTACACCACAGATGACCACAGTGTTAGTTCAGTAAGCGAACTGAAAAACTTGGGGAGTATGCTAAATAATATAACTCTTAAATAACTAAAACAATAGTACGATTCCACATGTTAAATTAAATCTAAGGTATTGTACATTTTTTTATTACAGGCATTGCGTCATATCAGCTTTACAATAATTAAGTTCTTCATTCCAACTTTCTCACCTTTGTATTGGGTCGTTTCGTACGACCTCCTTTTTTATTGATTTTAAAATTTAAAGTGGAATTAGTGAACATATTTTGTTTACTCTGTATATGTTTATAGATTGTAATATGCAGTTTTCAAACCTCCCTTTTGTGAAGATATTTACCACCACAACAAGTAAACGAACTTGTTTAGTACGTCATCGAATATGACCAAGAAAATAAGCGATGTTTAAGCTTGGGCACTCACCAACCAAAGCTGCAAGAAAAATTATCACCGCGTTCGGGGAAGGGTGATTAATGACAAAAGAACGAATCACATGCCAAAACTAAATTTTCATCCCAAAAAATTATTGGTTTCTTCATGATGGCAATGGCAGGAATAATTCATTCCTCCTTTCTATCCAGAGGTGAAAGCATGATATTCCCATCATACTTATAGATACATATGCAAGGATATTGACATATTGTAACAAAAACTTATCAACGCACCATCTGCATTTGTTAACCGGAAGAGACCCATACTCTTACACGACTTAGGCTACACCTACATTGGATCCGGTGTGATACGATGAGACGTCGCTAGCAAACCAAATGACTGAAATATATCGAGAGTTATAACATTTGGTTCTTTAAATTTATAAAATTTAGATTATTTATTAATTATTTTTAATACATTTATATTTTACTATAATGTATAGTAAAATATGTATAATGTATACACCCCAGCATCGTTTGTGATAGAATCACGTAGCGCCGAATCGGATCCAATGTAGGTGTAGCCTTATCCATACTTTTCTCGATAAAATTGGAATATGCAATGGTGAAAGATGGTGTTTTCTACGGATTTATAATTCAAATAATCACTGGATACTTCAAAAGAAATCAAAAGTGTCTCCAAGAAAGCACAAACAACTATAACATTTCTTAAAGAGTAGAAAGCAGCCATACCGCAGCTAGTCGACTTATCTTAACTTGGCAAATTTGGATTATTGTGAAACAAAAGTGAACATAACTGGAAAATAGATCCGTGCAATCCCTCTCGGGTGGCTTTCTAGAAAAAGAAATTTCACCGCAAATAAAAAAAAAGCTGGATCATTTAGAGGCGGAGAAACAAACCACACCCAGTTGAAGAAAGATGTGAACGGTATCTATGCTAACTGGAAACCGCTTCCAGTATCTAACGTCTCTACACCCTATTTACACCGCTCAATTCTTATACACCCAATCTTATACACAGTCTATTGAACAGGAAAAATAGTTTATTTTAAATATTGTATTTCCTAGACTACAATTCACGAAGAGTCTTGGGTACGTGATAGATATTTTACTGTTTCTTGGATAACGGTTGACTAGGGAAGTGATTTGTGATGACTAGGGACCAAAAATATTTAATTGTTTAACCTTCATCCAGGACTATATTAATAATTAATTACTAATAATGATAAAATTAATAATTACTGTTTAAAATTTAACAATAATGAGGCAAATAGTTTATCTCCATTGTATAAAAAGAGACGCAGAAGAATATAAAGTATAAATTTTAAGGGTTAAAAATGTTACAACATTTGGAATAGTAATAGTATTCTCTACAATGTACTGTACTCGATATCTTTCATTTTTTGTAAGTATTAAAAACTAAAAACAATTAACTTTTGACTATAATTAACTATAACTCAGTCGTCGGCTACATTGGACAATGTTGAAGTAGGTGCCGTAAAGACGAGAATCAACCGAGAGTAGGTTACGGATACGGATATAACCAACTCGAAGACCTGTTGGTTGGCCCACTTAGTTTTGGGGTCGATCTCTGGAACTCGGGCTCAATAAAAGAAATATTAAAACGCTGACCGCTTCAATAGAAGTAGTGGATTCCAGGGCTTCAACAGCACATTCCAAAGCTAAACTAGTTTTTAGAGTTTTAAACAGTCTGAAGACTTTTTTCGTTTGTAATGGTTCAACAAATTTAAAACAAGTATTCCATGTTAAACAATTCTAAACATTCCACGGAAACTGAGCCTGATAAATAAGTTTATAGATATTCCTCTATAGCAGGTTCTGAAACTGGATTTTTCATGGTGAAGGATTTACGCAGTCCAGTTATTAATTTCATAGGCTCTGTAGTGGGCGCTGAGTTGCCGTACCGAAGGTCCTGGGTTAAAATCTCGCTCGCTGACAAACTTTTATATAATCTGTTAGAAGCCGGAGATGGGTCATATGGGATCTAAGACCCTCCTGGGGCTCACCCAGTCTATATAAAGTGGATATCCAGAATAAGTGCACTAGTTTTCCATGAAACAGTACAGTTTCTACCAGCTGACGTTCACGGGTTGTAGTGGCACAGATTATTAATATCAATAGACACTAATAATTACAAATTTAATGCTTCTTCTTAATACAATAGTTTAGGTACTCCTGCACCACAGAATAAAATACTTAATTAATTGGATGCTATACTTGATAATTTCTAAGTCCTGCGAATACTCTAAAGTCTAATGAGCTATCAGTTTTTCCTAACTTTGAAGTATATTAAGTATAAACTGCATTGCTGATAAAAAAAACAACTAAAAATATAATATACCAAAAGAATTGCATATAAATATAAAATACCTACAGTGGGAATCTTGTCATTTCAAATGGTCGATTTATTTTCGGAACAAATGTAACACAAAAATAAATTAGCTGTTATATTAAGTGTTATAAGACCATTTTTAACTTTAAAAAATTGTTTATCCGTTTAAATAATTTTAATGATATCTATTATTTCATAAAAAAAATTAAAAAGGTGTATAGTGTTAAAAATATCACTATTATATAATTGCTAATAGTTAAAATCATAGCTTTTGCCAATATTTTTAAATAATTCAAATGCAAAGCCTTAAATATCATGATAAATGAAAAAATGGACTTAAACTCTTTCATAAAAACTGCTCATATAATTTTTAGCGATACAGCCTATTTCTTATTATTTCTGAAGCCATTTACATTTAAATAATATTAAAATTATGTTAAACCTTTACTATTAATAGTTAGATGAAAAAATGATGTAAACAAATTATAATGTAACAATTTTGTCCAAAGCCAATCCTGTACCTGTTCATTTCTTCAACAAACCTCTAAACTGAGTATCTTCCAACTGCGACTATAGACACGCGGAGAAATAAATCTATTTTATACTAAAGTGTTTTTATTTACAAATAAATCAATAAATGCTAGGGAATTATAAAAACGTTTATTTTTATCTTTTACGTTCTCGCATTAGTAATTTAGGTAATAAAAACTATGCGATCATAGCATGAATCGACATTGGGATTTTATGGACGTTTTATAGATTTTCAATTTTTAGAGTAATAAATTTAAACCCAATCATTATAGATACTTTTATATAACAGTTCTTCAGTAGTTTTATAATTTGTCGCGGATACAAATAAAAACTCTTCAGTTTAAACTGTAAATGCGAATTATTTCAATTAATAATATCTCACCCCACGTTAAGGGTCTCCAACTTAATTTTATGTTGAGCGCTAAAAGGCCTAAAAGACCACGTGAATATCATGTTTAGGTTTCCTCCTCAACTTCCTCTTTCTCCATATTTAAAAATAAAATATTGTCTTAATTTATCTTATATTGTCATATTCGTTCAAAACTTCATATAGGAGCAACATGCTGCCCAACTCAAATAAAAGAAATTATATTTTATTTTTTATTAATTTTTTTTTTCCTCACCCTCTAAGATTTTATTTACAATATATATACAATCATTAATTGTTATAGTTTATAAATATTTGTATTTGAAAAAAAAAATGTCTAGGGCCGGGACTCGAACCCGGAAATAATAATATTTCATGTCGCTTAAAAATAATATTTGTTGATACATGGAAAATAAAAAACAATTGCATGTTAGTCTAAAGGTTACTTACTCTTATTGTCAAAGGTTTTCTATAATTTCATCTTGAATTATATGTGCCAATATCCCATACATATATTCTTGAAATTATAATTTATTTTAAATATTTTTATTTGAAAAGAAAAGATATGCCCAAGGCCCGGGTCGAAGCCGGGTCGCTCACGTCTCTGGCGTTGTGCAGTTGGCTCAGTTGGCAGAGCACCACGCTAGAGGCGTGCGCGACCCGGCTTCGAGTCCCGGCCCTGGGCATATCTTTTCTTTACAAATAAAAATATTTAAAATAAATTATAATTTCAAGAATTTATGTATTGGATACTGGCACATAAAACCGTTCGATTCAATTGTAATGTTGGCATCCCTTAGGAACTATCACAATTGAACACATTCTTTAAAAAAATAACCGGTTACATGAAGAACTGTTCATCGAGAACAGTTACCGGTTTGGGGGATGCGGAACGATTGTGCTGCTACAATGGTTACAGTGTTGCAACAGTGTTACCGCTCTCTTGTAATTAGAGACACTTTTGCAACGCTACGAATCTCGTTCAACATAACAACTGTCTGCCATCGTTTTAGGATAGTTTCTCATCCCTTTATTCTCCCATCAAGGGTTAAGAAATAATTCCATGTCTTATGTTCATTGTGTGGTGGATTAATTCTTAATGAAGGATTTCTTTACTTGTCTATTGTCTTCAAGATAATGGATACTAACCCGAGCAAAGTTCAATAGAATATGATTGTGTTTTACAAGTAGAATGCTTATTGCGAGTAAGGCGGAGAATGGAATAAGTGGCGGTTAAAATCGGATATCGGCAGAGGAAAGGATGAACCCGAACGAGGTGATGAAATGTGCAATTGGATCCATGTACATTCATCGAGTTCTTCAGGAAGTTTGTACAAAATATGGATATTAAGTAAGGATATAATACCTTCAAGATTAGCATTCCCAATAACTAAATGAACTTTTTTCTTTTTTTTTAGCCCCTTTGGGTTTGAAGGTGTCTAATTAGAATTGAAGATAGGACGGAAAAGGAATCTCTTGTACTGTACGATGTACATTTTAAGAGGAAGATGAGAAGGCGGAAGGTTCTAATGTATTTTATCAGGTCCATCTAAGAAAAATAAGGATTAAAATCTATTATCAGCCATAAACTGGGTGATTTAAGGTCTACCTTTTGGGGCTTATCCAACTACTATTAACTGGCTATCTTTAATCAGGCAGAAAATCTGGCGGTGACCATTGAATCAAAAACATTACAGTATCTAGCCTGTAATGAACTCAAATTCTCAAATTCTAATGGTAGATTTTTATTCCTAGCATATTGCGATCGTATAATCCTATGACAATCATAAAACGTAATGCTCACAATAAAATCGAACAAACATCGCAAATGGTTCACATAGGCATGTGGGTCAAGTAATATCCCATACTGCATTTTATATTACGGACACATCCACTAATAACTAGTTGTTGCGAATCATATTTGAGAAAGCCTCATACAGGTGATTTCTTTGTGTTACTGAATTGTTAGTCAAGTAATCATTAATTAATTTACTTAGGAAGTAATCATAAATAAATTATCTAACATTAATTTAATGTTTGATAATTGGTTACAGGTTTTATATGTATATAGTTACCCTGAATCCCATACATATGTTTTCAAACGCTCCTTTATTTTTCTACTTTGAAGCTCTTGATAAAATTACTGCATGAAATCAAAAAAAGATCCCATAGTGATGCATTACTCTTAGCTTTTATGATTCAAAAGTAAACTTACGTAGGTTAATCAGAAATAATGATTATAAACAATAATAAATAAATACCATATTTTTTCTATACATTTAAAAGAACAGAAACTTTGTTCAGATATCACATCAAAGAAACAAATTTCTTTCAAATGGCTATAAATTAGGAGGATCTAAATGGAGAAAAAACAAAATAAAACAATTACTGAAAAAGAAAAGTCATGAACAAACTCTTGGCACAAGCATGTCCCTTTTACGGACAGTTATCACCAAGAATGGCTTGAGTAAGAATGAATCAATTCTCATCTCATTCATAACGGAGCAATTAAATTATCTATTATGACAAAAAAGTACTGCAATCTAATAAATTTATATAAACTAAAGATTTTATCAATTCCTCTGAATATCTACACTTTTTCCGTCTTTATTAAAATTGATTGAAATATTTTTACAATCCTACATCATATTGCATTGGAAAATGTGTTAATTGTTCCCAAACAATAATTTATGATCTGCTTAGTGAGGGTTGTGCAAAATGTTTAATTAATTTGGCAAGGACATCTCAATAAAAAGCTTCTTACAGAGTTTTGATTTCGAAAACTTTGCTACAATATTAGTAACACGAGTAAATTTAATATATAATTATAACAAATATAAATTTTTCATATCGCTTAAAAATAATATTTTTAGATACATGGAAAATAAAAAACAATTTTAAGTCTAAAGGTTACTTACTCTTCTTGTCAAAGGTTTTCTATAATTTCATCTTGAATAGAAATAAATATTATCATCATGGATTAAGTTAAAATAAATCCATCCATAATTAAAACATATAGCAAAACGTTCAAAATTAAGACAAAAACATAAAAAGCGCACATCTACTGGAGCAAAAGCACACACAGACAAATATATAGTTGAATGTCTGTATGTGACATTTTAGGAAATTTTGGGTGTTTTTTCTATTTCCCTGATATTTTGTAAATATAACCAACTATAAATACGATGCTACTTTAAAATAATAAAAAAATACAACATAAAAAAACAATTCAATTGAAAAATTATCCGCCATTTCATCGCCAGTTAAAAATAAAATACACATTAGAATAATACTTAAAATTTTAATTCATATAATCCAATAGTAGATTGAAACTTTTCTAAAATGTAATTTTTTTATTTAAAACAGTGGGTAACTCATCATAAACATTATATTTTGTACTGCTTATAACACTTTATAGCCTTCCAGTAATTCTATTAAATATAAAATATAAAATCATCGACTGAAAATATGAATTATTGCCAAAATAATGAAGGGTTAATTTTTAGTTAAATAAACATTTAATTAATTAGAATAATAAAATGATTCTCATCTCAAAATGTGATAATATGAGAATCTCAAAAATCTTTCATGCTTCTGGATTAAAACAAAATAAAAACATATTGTAAATTTTATAATAATTATTGTTTAGAACTGTAGGACTAGAAAAGAGAACAAAATTACTAAAATGTGATGATTAGTAGATTAGCAAGGGAGGATTTTTCATGTCCGATCTTTTATATTGATGTCGTTTATTATTGAACAATATTTTATCTAATGTTTTTTGTTATCATTTTACAACGTACCTTTAATAAGTAACATACATTTAATTCCTTATCCTACGTAAATATTTTTGATGGTTTGAAAAAATAGTATTAATAAAATTAATTTAAACTTGTGTCTTTTAAAACTAGCTAGTAATCATCAAATCAGTAAAATTCTAAATGAATAAGTGAATGAAATATGCATCATTTAATATAGAAGAGTTGACGTTTTTTAATTAAAAAAATTATTATAAAATATTTACAACGGTAATAATAATGGAAAAATTTCACAATTGCTTTTCATCAGTTGAAACTCGGTTATTATAATCTAATAAACAATAATTAAATAATAGCAAAAAAATTTAAATTTGGTGAATAACTTATCTACAACAATATCGAAGATTGTAAAAATAACAAGTAGAAAGTTCTTATTTTCAAATTTTATAATAGTGTGGACTATAGATATAATTTCATTTAAACATTTAAGTCGTTGAAGTCTCCAGATTGTCTGTGGTCCAGGTCGGAATAAACAGATAGAATTCAACATTTTTGAATTCGATTTATTCTTAATGTTTTAGAAGTTGAAGAGAAACTAAACCCATATAATAAATAACATAAACATAGAAATAAAATCAAAACGACTATGAAGTATTATAGGAATTAGTAATGAAATCGTCCAAACAGATAAATAACTCTATTTAAAAAAGATAAGTCGTAACAATTGTTTTGTTGTGTTATGTCATAACAACTTTACACTCTTTCCTTTTTAACATTCTCTAAAATAAAAATTATTTCATTACTGTCTATCGTAACTATTACTGAGGGTATATAGACATAAGGAACCGACTTACACACACTGTTTAGGATATATTACCATCTATACTTATAAATGCCTGTTAAAACGTTCATTGCTTGATGAAAAGAATACTGAAGTTACACATTTCCCATTATTTCACTCTTTTTTTTTTTTTTACACTACAAAACGAGAATATTTTTATTTTCGAGAATATTATAAGGAAACGAATGAAAAGTTGAAACTTGTTGTGTCTTAACTCGAAGCGACAACCTGCGGAACTGATACAAAAATAATCGTTGAGTTTTAGTAGGAAAAAAGTGCCTAATTATAAGAAGTTTGTATATTTCAGTAATCATTTCAAGAAATGAACGTTTCAACAAATATAGATGGAGATATAACCTGAACAGTATTCGGAAGTCCGTTCAATCTATATACAGTCAGTAATAGTTACTATATACAGTCAATTAGTGTTAATTAAGTTATTGTTTTAAGTTGTGACAAACTCCAATGAACAACCTACGGAACTGATATTTTTCTGCAATTTGAAGTCGAAATAAACTCTTGCAATAGATCTAATAAAAATATAAATAAAATAAAAACAATTTAGAACTATTATAAGAATTACTAATGAAATCGCCACAAAGATGTAATTAATTAGCTCTATGTAAACAAATAAGGTAGTTATTCTCCACATTGTCGCTTCGAAAGAATGTAATTCTGGGAAATGTGTATACAACGATGATAACTTCATCTAGAAATGACCGATTCAACAAACATCCATCATCTATAGTTCAAAACGTTTTTTGAAATTTTTATTTCTTGGTGAAATGATAATCGAAATATATTCATTATCCATTATTACATTCTCTTTTCCAAAGTAAAGCTCTCGACAACTTGTATCTTTGGAAAATATTAAAAATGAAACGAATAAACAGGTAAAATTTCTTGTATCTCAACTCAAAGCGACAATCTCCGGAACAAGTACCAAAAATAACATATAATCGATAATTTATAGCATTGATTAAAGCCGCACTCTGTATTTGCAACTACTTAAACTTGAATGCCTTTTCCTTCGATAAAGATGGATTTCGCATGCTTAAGATTGTAAACTGTAAATTCTGGGAAGTAGAAATATATTTAAAGACCTACAGAGATTAATCGAGCAATTTTTAAGGGCGATTAACTGCCTGTAGTAGGGGTGACTCAGAACTATGGAATCAGTATTTTTAATTTCGAGAATATTTGAAAAGGAAAACGAATTAAAAGTTAAAGCTTGTCGTGACTTAACTCGAAGCGACAACCTGGGGAACTGATACCTTATATTTAATACATAATTAGTACAAAAGATATCAATTAAAAGAACTCTCTTTATTCGCAACTAGTAACACTTGATTGACTTCCCCATCAAGGAATATGGATTTCATAAACTTGAGGTTGTAAACACTATGCTCTAAGAGGCAGAGGTTAATCGGCAAACCAACGAAGACTATTTTGAGAATATTTAAACAGAAACGAATGAATAGTTAGAACTTGTGACTTAAATAAAATCGACAACCTGCGGAACTGAAAAAAGTTCGTAATTATGGGAAATGTGTATATTTCGGTAACCATTTCATCAAGAAAGGAACGTTTATAACTACAGACGGTGATATAACCTAAACAGTATGAGTAGTATTACTGTGATTAGTCTAGCAATCTTAAAGAGAATTACCTTTATCTAGTAGAAGCAACTCAGACGAAGAGGAGAAGCGATGATAGAGGAAGAGAAGCAAGCATGATAATCCAGATAGATATAGACAGAATTGCGATACACCGCGCACTGCAACAACAACAAGAACTACAAGAGCTTGTGCCAACTAGACGACACCCGAAGACCGGCTGGTACTACTGGAGGTACAGGTGCCTATTCTCCCCACCACCACCCGGCGACCCCTCCACTCGAACAGCTGCTCCAACGGTCGCATCTCTTGTGCCAATGGTTCGAAGCTGGGCTTCAGGACATATCTACATATATGTGTGAGCCCCATCAATTGAGCCCTACTCCACTCATTGATGAGCAATTTTTCTCCCCAATCCCTCATCCTCAGAAAACCTCCCCATCATCACCCCTATCATAAAATGTACCAGGTGCAGTAAAAGAGATTCCGTTAATCATAATTATCCTGATAAATATCAATTTAAAATAAATAAATAAGCCAAGGGGGTAAGGGGAAAAAACCTAATAGAGTTTGTCGCAGTTTCAGCCATTTTGACTTTTTAGTTTTACCCAGATTGGACGCGGAACCCAATCTATGACAGATCTAGGAGGCATAATCTTATAAAGCTATATTGAATGTGGGATCTAGATCACATTTATTTATTTTTTTATAATTACTATTCTAATGATAGGGAAAACTTGGGAGAGCGTAATCACTTCCTCGCACAAACGTAGCTTAGAAACAGTTCACTAATTTCTACCACGTTCAAAATTAGCAAGTAAAAAATATGCTAAAAAAATTGAAAAACTACATTTATACATAAATAAATGGAGGCAAACAAAGACAATACTGTCATTTTCAAGTTTTCAAAACAAATTATATTTAATTTAGAGTGTCATTTTCCTTCTTTTTTTTTTTAAATACCAAATCACACGTGCGTAATAGCTTCGTAACCGCTGTGCCCCAAAATTGGATTGGAATATAATTTTTTTTAAGATTACTCTGTTTCCGCGGTTGATAAAAAAACTAATAAATTTATGAGTTATATAGAAAACTGTATTGAAAAAACTTTAACACATCGACAGAATTTGTTGAAAAAAAAATGCATGTTGATACTCATGTAATGGCCCAAAGTGGCGTAAATGATTGATGCCTAGGCACACATGAAGGAACTTGATACACTAATCCAAGATATTGATGTGTTCCGAACGTTCATTGGGATATATAAGCAAGGTCGAACTGTGATAAAAAAGCCAACAAAATGACTTTTTAAATATAATTTATTCAATGAAATTTACAACTGTATTATACCTACTAATACAACATGTAAATAGAATGATTTGTACATATTAGCATGAAAGACAAAGTGGTAGTTCTCAAATAACAAGTTCAACTTAGAAGCTCACGAGGCCATCTTCTAAAAAAAATTATTTTACTAAATTTTTTTTACGAGAATTAAGGTAAGTTTTTGGAATTTTGCTCTTTTCCAGAAAGAAAAACTCCGACATTAATAATATATTTATGAAGTTTAAATTGACCTAGACTAATTTGGTGTAAATAAAGGCCAAGCATCACGTTTTTAAAATTAGGAGAGAACATGAGAAATAATGAACAACATTATTCATATCAAATAAAGCTTTTTTTTCACAGTTGGGATTGCAGAAAATGAAGCCTTAAAAAGCAATAGACAGGATCAATACAGGTCTTCCTTCTATTACGTAATTAAAAATCCTTTTGCCGAACAGTCTGTTTTATACTCCATAGCTTTCTATATGGTTAAAATGTAGTTAAACAATATTGCGTTGAGTAAATTAGTTACAAAAAAATAACTTCAATAAAATAAAATTAACTTCATTCAAGTGAAGAAGAACTAATGTAATTATACTCCTATCCATTTGAACAACAATATGCTTGTTGATTGATTAATATTTAACTATATCACCGGAGTATTACAAACTTTTGAAACCTCATTTGTAGAAGATGAGAATGTAATACCCATTGTGTTAGAATTGGGGCTAATGTCACCATTTAAAGTCGCAATCCGTAGGTTATTACACTTTCCAACTGAGGGGCATTAATGACGGTATTAGCGTAATCATATGCTCAGTCATTCATAAATACAAATGAAAGACAAGCTAATAAATGTTGTGTGGTTTAGATTTACATGACAATCAATCGGGGTGCTTCTATAAATTTGAACGTCAGTTTGGGTTATTAATGACTTAATTAAACGGATAAGTACAATGTAATTTTACTAATGATTTTATTATTATGTTATTTATATTATTCCAATAATAGGGAGCGCGCAGTGTAGTGCGTAGGGCGCTGTATTAATGAGCTCAAGGTACCGAACCCAAGATTATTTATACTTCACCAACCGTGAATCGACTCTGAGATCTGGAGAGACCCTACAACATTTATAAAATATCCTTTTCGGAAGGGAAAATTGACGGAATAGGAACTCATCTACTTGCAAAACAGTTGCCTTAGAAGCAGTTCTGTATCACTACCACTACCATGAACTCGAGCAAGTATTTTTTTAATCATGAGCAGGAAATTATAACATCAGCTCCATATGGGCTTTAGTAAAGAATAGTTTGGATAAGCTACTTATGCCAGATTTGTTTATGATTTGTCCAATGGTTGTTGATATTCAGTCAATATTTGTTATATCTTAGTGAACTTTCGATATTTTTTGTTCTCATTTTCTTGGCCCAGCAGTGAAAATACAGGATTTAAAAAAAAACGTATTAAATCACTCAGTCTCTAAAAACAAATTACAGTTGTATGACTAACAGACAATGCTAATAAACAAATTGTAGTTAAAATTTTATGAATAATCGTTCTCATTGAACTCCATCACTCAATCAACATACCTGTACAGTATTTACATAAATACTGTTTAAGACTTATTAAGTGAGGAAATGCTATGCTGGATTTATGGTTAGGCTATTGTGTGATTTAATATAGCTCTCTAAAGGCCTGTTTTTTCACAGGTAGTGTATACGTGAACAATAAAGTCTTGAAACTTCGCCAAAATATAACTACTAAATTAGTTACTGAAGGAAAAAAATATTAATAATATTTTAATATATAATTTAATTATATTGCTAAATATAAATCTAGCATTACAAATTTCCACATTCAACAAGTCTTAAGCAGCATTTGCAAGATATATTTTAATATCGTAAATATTAAAATATTATCGTAGATAAATCGATTGAGTGATGTAGTTGAAAACATTTCTTATTTTATTGATTTTAATTCCAATTGTATATTAGCAATCAACAGACTCGGATTTAGAAAGAATCTTTTTAATAACTTGACTTGATAAACTCCACTTAAAGGCAAAATTTAACTATTTCATAGTTATATAAACAGTTCTTGATTATTATATGGGTTTTCTTATATTCTGCTCACTGAGCTATCGAGACAGGAACCAGTTCTAACCCAGGATGGGACTTACAAAGGTCAAAGCTGCTTACAGTTAAGCTCACTGTAAATACCTTGTTTTGAGGTTCCGCAACTTCATCTTAACATTACAAGTATTAAGATTATATTTAATAAGTAGTATGATTATATATTTTTCGTGATTACTGAGGAGACTTGGTGTATGCAAGACATTATTAATAAGAAATAGTATTTTCAAAAGTTCTCAAAAACCTTTTAAAGATTACATCAAGGCTACGTAGGCCATGTTAGAAAACTTATTATTAATAGATCTTTTTTAAGCGTAATCATTAAGTAAAAAAGTATAACTAACTCAAAATATTGAATTATAAGGTTTTCGAGCAAAAAATAAGTATATTTACGAAATATTTTTAAATCCTCAAACCTGATCGACCAAGGGCGTTTGAAAAAAAATTCATATAACAAAAATAGTGTTTCATAACCACAAACATTATAGTTAAATTTTTAAATCGATACTATAAGATATAATAAGTTTATAATAATTCAAACCTGCAAATTTTCATCTCCCTTTGCAATAAAACTTTGAAAACTTATACAAACTATTATAAGATGTGTAACCCTAAAATTCTATAGTGATGTAGGGAACTATTTTTCCCGAAGCGCTATATACCTAGGCAATTATTTAATTAAATCAATTAAAGTTTTTTAAAAATATGTACGTCTATTTCATAAATAAGCTTCTTTTTTTTAGGTCCTGTAAAAAGAATTATATTGTCCAATCTATTTATTATTGGAAGGTGGAGATATCGCTATTATACAAATTACATTACTTTTATTTTATTTTTTATAGCAATATTAAAGAAAATAAAGTTTAGTTTAATACTTTTTTATATAAACAACAGAGACAGACAAGTATGGACAGCTACAAGGAATATTCTAAAGCAAAAGGTGGTTCAATATCCTCTGAGACGTACAGACAACTCTTGGGCGATGACGAGCGAAGAAAAAACTAATGAATTTGCAAAACATCTTTCTCATATATTTAAGGCAAATGATATCCAGGATAATACCCTAACTGACAAAATACATGGCGACTTGACAACAGCACTACCCTTATCACTCCCTCCTCCGGCGTTTCAACCAAAAGAAATCTATCAAGTACTGAACAAAATGCCAAACAAAAAAGCTCCTGGCTATGATTTCATCACTCCCTTCATCATTCGCCACTTATCTCGAAAAGCTGTTCTCTTTCTTACCCTCATCTATAATTCAATCATGCGCACAACTTATTTTCCGCTCCTTTGGAAACTTTCCATAATTAAAATGATACCTGAACCTTCTAAACCTGTCACTAATCCTTCATCTTATCGTCCAATTGCACTCCTCCCTATAATGTCTAAATTATTTGAAAATCTCTTCCTTAATCGCATAAAGCCTATCCTCGAAAATAGCGGAGTGATACCGAACCACCAATTTGGTTTTCGTTCTATCACTCCACTGTACAACACTGTCATCGTATCGTGGATGCAATATCTATGGCTTTTGAGAAAAAAGAATATTGCTCTGCGATTTTTCTTGACATTGAAAAAGCTTTTGATAGTGTCTGGCACAAGGGTCTTCTCTGGAAAATAAAACCTCACTTACCTCCTACATACTTTTTAATTCTTCAATCTTATTTCCACGACAGATTCTTCTGTACTTCCGTTGACTCTTCGATTTCCTCCTTCTTTCCTCAATGCAGGGGTGTACCGCAAGGCAGTGTTTTAAGCCCCATCCTCTATTCTGTTTACACCTCTGATGTCCCGGAGCATCCTTACACCAACATCTATACCTTCGCTGACGATACAGCTATTATTTCTTCTCACAGAGACCCAAACTTAGCATCTATAGCTCTTCAAAATCATTTATTTGGTTTAGAACAGTGGTTCTATAAATGGCAAATAAGAATAAACGCCTCGAAATCGAGCCATGTAACCTTCTCTCTACGCAAAGCTTCGTGTGTAAAAATTGACAACGACGAAGTACCTTCCAAAAATTATGTACGTTATCTCGGACTATACTTGGACAAAAGACTTACATGGAACATACATACAAAATTAAATAGACAAGAATTGACTAGACGGTACAAACAACTATCACATCTGCTGGACTACAGATCTTCACTTGACTTACGGAACAAACGACTTATCTATAATAGCATACTGAAACCTATTTGGACATATGGAGCAGAACTTTGGGGTTCAGCAAAAAAAGTCCACATACACAAGATTCAAACAACACAGTCCAAAATTCTCAGAAAAATTGTTAATGCACCATGGTATATTTCGAATCACACCATACACAACGACATGAACATTCCCACTATAAAATCATATATTCATAACAAATACATGACATTCCACTCATCGACACAATATCACCCAAACCCACTCGTTCTTCCGCTTTCCTACTCCCTGTTACCTGGACTGGATAGGAAAAGATTAAAAAGAAATTGGCCAAGAGACCTACTCACCAATTGATATTTATATTTTTACTGCATCATCATAAAGAAGTTCAAGTAGAAAACCAAGGTGAAAAACACTAGTATCAAATTTGCTGAATGCGCAATTGCGCAGGTGCAAATGAATTTAAATTATAAATAAATAAAAAATATTTTACAATTTTATAAAAAAAAATTAAAGTAAATAAAAAGGTCTTAATATTAATACTTTCCACTTTCTTAATTGAAAAAAAAAGAGTCTGATAGAAATATTAATAAGATGTAGGTAGCTTGTTTCATTTGTTTAAATCGATATATTCCATTTTTTCCAGGTCACTTCAAAAACCGTGCTATATTTTGTGTAACGGCTTGAAGAAAAAACTATTGAGATTGGCCAATTTTTAAGAATATTTTTAAAATAACTGACCGAGCACAACAACCGAATATAAAATACGTCATGCTATGCAACGCCAATAAAATTTTATATCTCTAAAACTTTTTGTACACTGTGAATATAATATAATATATATGAATATAATACAGATTGTCTAAAATAATATTTCATAATAAAATCTTCAAATAATATATTTTTCAATTTAAATCTATCTACGATACAACTTATTGACTATACAGACGTAACATAGTGTTCATCTTTTTCTTTTTTTATCTATATATAACTAAATTGATATTAAATATTAAGAAAATTCTTTCCATTCAGAGGATGGCATCAAAACTAAGAAACTAATTATGAGGAAGAAATATTGATTAAAAACAATATTACTAGACGTAACTTACAACTTCACCTAACAACTTAGCGACTCAATTAAGGTAGATAAGAACTAAACCAATATTTACCAATTAACGAACCCATTATGTTCCCGACCTTGGTAATTAGTTTATAAAAACGACATAGCCTTAGTTTAGTTAAAATTCATTCATATTATATTGAGCAGATTCGTTAAGTAATATATACATTTTTTTATTATTACTAAATCCATAAAATTAAAATTAAATGTGTTAAAAAATTAATAGTTAAGCATTTTGTTGGAATAAAATGGAAAACAATTATTGAATTATTATCATTGAATATTGTAGAAGAGGTTTACATGTACTTACTATTATAACACATTTGTGATTTCTGGAAGTGATACTAACAATAAATGCTAACCAGAAAATAATAATCTTAATCTTTTATCCATTCA
Organism: Troilus luridus; assembly: GCA_964056705.1. Taxonomy (NCBI): domain Eukaryota; kingdom Metazoa; phylum Arthropoda; class Insecta; order Hemiptera; family Pentatomidae; genus Troilus; species Troilus luridus. The sequence goes on from OZ057413.1 coordinate 85,287,429, forward strand.
TCATGTATTTCTTCTGGTTTCGACCGTGTCATCAAATTGTTTTCCAACTTTTCACTGGTCATAATGCGATATTCCTGAAGGCTTAATTTGAGACTCAAATATTTTGACAACGCGGTCGAAACCTGAATAAATACGTGATGAATGGACTAAAAATATTGCCTGACGGTTAAAGAGAGAGGAAGACATGCTGAAAGGATTAAAGGAGCTGGAAAGATTAAAGAACTGCGTATTTAGATCGCGGATTGCGTGGAATGTTCTAGGTGTTCCCCACCCCGACCAACCTTGCCTATATAAAACGCCTAGGGTCAGTCCGTTGTAAGTTACATTTCCGAATTACCGACAGAAGAGATCGGCAACAATTACATGTTTGCATCTCCGAAGCAGCTGAAGGCAATACTCCGTCGTTCGCGATGTGGTAAAGCCCCAGGCTCCGACTGGATTAAGACTGTACTGTTGAAACATCTACCGAGGAGAGGCTTGAAACCTCTACAACTCCTCTCTCAGGCTGAGATACTTCCCTGAGGCATGGAAAAGAGCTATCCTCTTCCCGCTCCTGAAGCCTGCGAGAACCGGCAATCAGCCAGCCGACTGCCGACCTAATAGCCTGCTTCCGCACATGGGCAATGTTTTTGAGAAAATTATTCTTAATTATCTCAAAACGTACTGCTCGGATGTAGCTCTGATCCCACCGGAACAGACCGGCTTTCAAGCCGGACTGTGCTCGGACCATCATCTGGCGAAACTACACGCGCAAGTCAGCGAGAACACCGCTAAGATCATGGCAACCACCATGATATCTATAGACTGCCCGGAGGCGTTCGACTCAGTGTCCCATAGTCTTCTATGTAAGACACTGCAGGGCAACGAGTTTCCCGAGCAGCTCTATACTATCATACGGTCCTTTCTTACGCGACGTTCAACTAAGGTTCGAGTCGGCGAAGAGCTGTCCAACCCCTTTGATCTCACTTGTGTCCCGCAGGGCTCTGTGTTATCACCAGTTCTTTTTTCAATCTACACGGTGGAAACTGTTGGAGCGAGATAAGGAAAGGCCACTGTCGATATAGCAATTTATAGCAGTTCACTGAACGCTAAGAAAGCTCTACGACAGGCAGAGGCGGCCTGTAAGGAGATAACTTACAAGCTGGAGAGATTAAATATTACAGTCAATCCCAAGAAGACCGAATGTGTTGTATTTTCATATCAGAAAAACAAGCGCCCTCTACCTATAGAGTGGGGGATAGCGAGAACCATCCAGCACCAACGTTGACCTAGCACTGCATGAGAAAGATCAGTCAGACTAGGACAAAGTCCTACAGGTTGAACCACCTGCTCACCTCACCGAATTTATCATTACGCCCCAAACTAATGATATACAAGGGGGTCCTCAGACCAATGCTCTACGGAGCGCCAATGCTCAATAACATAGCTCCGACTACCCCGAAGAGACTCCAACAGTTTCAAAACACCATATTAAGGGGTATAGTACGACATACTACACTACAACGCTCAAAGACTGACATTCTTGGACTACCGACGGTGACAGATTTTATAACTCGGAGGCATATCAAATTCTTTGATAGCCTCCAGCACTGCACTAACCCGCTATTCATCCCTTTGAGACCAGCAAGCCGGCCATAGCGCTGGCAAAAGTATGTAAGTTCCCTCAGCCTCGACTGAGGTGCATTATCATTACTCTTAGGTTTAGTTTAGTTTTGAGTTTTAGTTTTAAGTTGTTATCATACTTTCCTGATTCCTGGGAATTATCCATAGTTAAAATGATACCAAAACATAAAAAACCACCCGAACTCCCACTTCTTACCGTCCTATATCTCTCCTGCCCATAATGGGCAAAATCCTTGAAAAACTCATTCTGAAACGTCTTCATCCTATCATAGAATCCAATCAAATAATCCCAGATCACCAATTTGGTTTCCGAACATCACACTCCACCATCCAGCAATGCCATCGTGTGGTGGACGTTGTCTCATCCGCATTAGAGCGCGGAATGTACTGCACGGGAGCTTTTCTCGATGTAGAGCAGGCTTTTGATCGAGTCTGGCATCCGGGTCTGCTGTACAAACTCCGTAAATTCTTACCTTCTACTTACTTTCTTATTATCAGTTCCTACCTCAGTAATAGAACCTTTAAAGTAAACCATAATTTTTCCTGCTCTTCCCTCTTTACCCAGTCTGCCGGTGTTCCTCAAGGTAGTATCCTGGGTCCCATTCTATACACGATATATACAGCTGACATCCCAACCCATCAAGCACTGTCCTCACTACGTACGCTGATGACACATGTGTGTTATCAGTAAATAAGGATCCATTTGTTCCATCCCAATCTCTTCAATCCTATATCTCAAACCTTCAAGAATGGTGTCCAAATTGGAGAATTAAAATAAATCCTAACAAATCCCATCAAATTACCTTCACCCTTCGTCGTAAACCTACGAGTTCCTGTCCTACTGTATCCTTTAATAATATTCCACTGAACCCTGTCGAACAGATACATTACCTAGGACTCCATCTGGACAAACGTCTCACTTGGAATCCTCATACAAGACTGAAAAGACAAGAAACTGCTCGACGTTTTCGCCTACTTCAACACTTACTGGACAAACGTTCTAAGCTACCAATTAATTACAAAAGACTCATTTACATGACAGTTATCAGACCTATTTGGACATACGGAGTTGAACTTTGGGGCTCTACAAAACCAACCAATTCATCTCTTAGCCAATCCTTACAATCCAAAATCCTTCGTAAAATCCTCAATGCTCCCTATTATGTCACAAACAAACTCATCCATCATGATCTTAATTTCCCATATGTTACTGATTTGGCCCAAACTAGATACCTATCCTTCCACAACAAGCTCCATACACACTCAAATCCTCTAGTCTCTCAACTTGCTTCCCATACTATTCCAGATAACCCTCCGAGGCGTCTGAAAAGAAGATGGCCTCGAGACCATCTACTATAGAACTTTATTGGAGTGCTGCCGATGGGTAGTTACTCCACATGTGTTATTCATGTCATAATGTACATATCAGCAGATTTACTAGTTATAATCATATTATAGTTGTAAATATCAATAAATTAAATTTAAAAACAAAAAGTTTTTATAATTTTCAAACAACCATTGAGCCCCATAACTGGATATCTGATCCTTGACCTCAATCCTTTAACTTCCTCAAAATCCTCTTAAAATGCACCCGTGCAGGAAAAGAGTTGTATATATAAATTTATTAATATGCGTTAGTATGTATGTCTGTTTCAGATGAACCTCTTTCCAGGGGCTTGGGGGGGGGGGAGTTGTAAGTTGCTAGTAACCTTGTAGTCTTTTTAATTTGTTAATAAATTTTAGTATCTCGAATTTAGTAGTAGTTTAATTCATTTTACACCCAGTAGCTCGTAACATTATGAAGAAACCATGCGGAATTCCGATAATATTTTACACTTTTATCGTTACGCTTAAGCAGCGATTGTTATAAACAGTCTAAGGTACGGTGAATAAATTAAAACTAAGTTGACAGGATGGGCGGTGGCTTCCCCATTGTGGTCTCAGTTCCGGTTCTGACCTTGAGATGGCTACCCCAACTCCAGAACCCTTTCACAACATCCTCGACGCTCCATTAGCCACTACTGGACAGGTCATAGAGTATTCTTTAATTTAGTGTACATTTATAGAAATGATAGTGTAACAAGGAAGCGGGGTAGCTTAGTGTAAAAGGTTCAAATCCGGCTGCAGTAGGTAAATTATTTAATCTGTTAACAACGATTGATGGACTCCGGTGACCTACAGAACATCCTGACTCCAGCCCTCCATTACGTGGTTGCCAATAATAGGAGAGAAAACTGACGTTGGAGTGTGATATCGGAATAATCTATAACATGCAGTGCCGTCTTCCTAGAAAAAGGACACTTTCTACCATATAGTGAACCCAAGACCTTCATGGATTGTGATGATACAAGATAAGATTATTTGTGTAACGAAAAAAGTTATTGAACAGTCGCTTTTCTATTGATAGAGCATGACCTTCAAGTATATGTTGAACAACGAAAAGTTTTCATAGACAGTTCTTTCATAGTCATTTTTTATTTTGTACAAAATAATACTAAATAGTGCACATTAGACAAACTTAAATGCAACTAAGACTCACTTACCTCATTTTATGTATGGATATTATTTATGGATGGTTCCATTCTAATAGTGTTTATAAAAGTCCTGTAATTGTTGTTCTCACTGATCGTCCATTAGCAATATATTTATAAAAAATCTGTATCACTACGTTCCTCTTGAACATATTTCTTCACTTCTTTCGTATAATACAATTTGATGTCCAGAGAAAATTTATCACTTCTTAACTTCTAGTATTTCATGTCCTTTTCTACAATTTACCTGCAAATTCATTGTTTTTTTAATCATAATAATTGATCTAAACTAATTAATCCATAAATTTTAATGTTAAATTCTTAAATATATTTAAGAATTATTCTGACGAATGTCTACCAAATTCATATAATATCTGTACCGTGGACGAACGAGTCAGTAACGTAGGACGGAAAACTTGAAATTTTATTATAATTCTCGATTTTTGTAGTTTTAGCGAAATGCTCCCCAACTTTAATTTTTTACAATAAAATATAGTAAAACACTAAAAAGTTATTTAAACAATTATAAAAATGAACAATGAGTACTATCACTGGGTAGATTCTTTACTTGCCTTTCTACATGCCAATATGTACCATTCCTGCCATTTAGTTGTTAAAATGTTATAATACAGTTGTAGATTTCAATGAATACATTATAAATATAGAATTGAACATACAGTAAGCATGTTGAGTCACGCCCAGTACACCAAGTTTCTATCCGGATTAAGAGTTGGACGATGATCTTCCAAACCCAAAGATGACCAATCCCCTGAGTAGGCCACCAACTTTCCCCGGCCGATATTCGCCTTGAATCATCGCTATCTTGGCCAATTACCACCTCGAGAACATCTCCACCTACCCGTTAAGTTGGTAACCTCTACCGCAGTACCTCTATTGCGGCTCCCTGCCAACGGGAAGTGTCGGTATAGCAGAGCTAGAGAAGAATGCAGATGAATATTTATTGAGTCAACGTTTACACCGCACGATTTTAATATTATTTTAATAATATTTTAACGTTTATCCCACTCGCTTAGTTTTAACAATCAAACACTAAAGTTCGTGATGATTCAGAACAAATGAAGGTATTTTCGAAAATTATAATTAAAATATGAAGGAGAAAATGGTCCGACGGAGATCAAAAATTAAATCTTGTAAGCAACTTATATTTATAAGTTATTTATACAAATAAAAATTAAATATAGTAAGCAACTTATATTAGATCAGCGTTCCGAACCACATAAAGTCTTCTTTAACGGTTTGTAGCCATGATGAAAGCGTTGATATGGTGTAAGTGAAAAACCCACTTTAATGTCCCACTTGTTGATCCGATGTCAATCTTTTCATGACAAACTTAATTGCCATTTAAACCGACTAGTTTAAAACCCAGTAATCTCTTCCTTTCCTGGTAATCCTCCAAGGCGTCTGAAAAGAAGATGGCCTCGTGACCTTCTAACTTGAACTTGTTGTTGGAGTACTACCACTGGGAAGTTTCTCTACTTGTTTTATTCTTAAAATACAGTTGTAAATTTCAATGAATAAATTACTAAAAAAAATAATATTTTTTTTTTAATTTTTATATTAGGTTCGTTTTAGTGATAAAAAAATTATAACTTATTAAGAAAACTACCTCAATCTTATTTCACTGCATTCTCTGTAGTAAAATATCAGTCCTAAAATTGGAATAATAAATTGAGATATATAGTTTTTTCAAATAATGGCTTCTCGATCCGTTGCTAGGTAACCCCAATAAAATATTACATCACTAAAAATGTTTTCATATGATAGAGATATACTGTATAGATATAAATGTATGTCGTCTTATCAATCCATATCATAATAATTAGATGTATTAATCCAAATGAAACTAATTAGGAATACCAGCTTCTTTAAGAATGAAAAAATGGGTTAAAATTGTCTCAATCAAGAACTAGTTTCCTATTAAAATTAAGAAGCCATGTCTCGTCACCTTAATTTAAGGATATGAGTAAAACTAATAGCATTTAAAAAATAAATATTTTTTCTTTTATACTGGACTCATTTCCTTTAGAAATTTATATTGGGAAAGAGAAAAAAAATATTTTCCAGTCAATTATATTTTCTTGACCATGGAGGATAAATGATCCCCTGGAGTTTTTATTTAAATAAATTTGACTTGGAGATATTTTAGACTTGTAACCATGATAAAGTTATGTAAATGATTAGTTTCTGATGCAGAAAACAAAATGTGATAGATTGAAAATGACACATTGTCGAAACGTCTCAAGTGATAAATAAGGATCAAGAAAATAAAATTGACTGGAAAATGTTTTTTTTTTTATCTTTCCCAAAATAAATAAAGTAACCAGCTCACCGCTGAACAAACTGCATGAAGGCATTGAAAGACCTATAAAATCAAACCAATAGTATAGTAAAAATGGTAAATTGAAACTAAAAGTGGTTTCTATAAACGGTGGTAGATTATATTTCCCAATTTATACATGTAGTTGTCAAAACAGTTTTTTTTTTTGTCTTTGATCTCCTTTAAACTTAACTTTTTATGACTTAAAAACCTTTTCCAGTGGAATTTCACAAACAAACAAAAATATTATAAGAACGGTATGGCCATCTCAGAATAATGAAGGAAGAAAGAATGCCCAATTTAATTTATAAGTGGAGGAAACGGCGAGGAAGACCACGAATAAGGTGGATAGAAGGAACTGAGGAATGGACATAGTCTGAGGAAGGAAGGTATAAAAGATAGACAATAATGGAAAAATTAATTAAAGAAAATAGTGAACGTCTCTTTTAGTGAAATCTACAGCCTCATTATTTTTATTTACCCATTTGGTCAAACGATGAGCTTGATTTAAAGAGCAAACGAATGAAGTGTCTAAATGAAAATGACATGCTATCTTGTCATTCTCCAACTGTTTCAGATTGGGGCATCCAAAGTCATGCAAATCATAAACAGGTTTATCAATAAGGTCTTCTGTAAACTTACACTTTTCCATTCCTTTTACCCATAATACGTCATAGTTTTCTGCAACGGGTAGTAAAACATTTTTCAAAGATTAGTAATGTACGTCACCATAGTCCCATTCCAACCCATGAAGATGTTTTTAAAAATATATTCTCTTTGACACTTGTACTAATTTAAAAATCAGAATTGCATATTTATAACATGTGAGAATTAATAAGCCCACAACACCAAGAATACGACTGTGGATGAAGGTAAGAGAAAATGGATACTAAATCATGCAGGTTATCGAAAAATAAATTTTATTGACTTAAGGTCAAGGTAATAATAAAGCGATAACATGAACAAGATAATTCGTAAGAGAAAATAAATATGATTTTATTACATGGGCTTGGGCCTTAGGTAGTAAATATTATGTTTGAATTAGCTATTTTATGCTGGGCCCTTGGGAATGGAGAATCTGAATTTTCTCAAAGAAGGGAAAGAAATATGGCCTAATATGCCTAATATCCTAATGGTCCGTTACACAATCTGTATCTCGGGTTAGATTTTATTAGGGACGGTTGATTCATGTAGGACACTACATCAGCCTGGCTAATAACAGGCTTCAAGCCCGCTTTACTGTTCTCCTCTGCTGTTTGCCTATCCAAAAGCTAGCAGGCGCTAACTAGGACTCGTACATTATAATGTTGATTTTATTTATTTAAGTAATACAAATAATATTAACTTTATTTTATCTTAACTATACTTAACATATGCGATAATATATTAATATAATATATAATATTTTTTGTCTTGTATAATTCTTATTATATTAATATATTCTATTAAAGATTATTAAAAAATTAGTTAAAAGAAAAAATATATTTAGATAGTAATTTAATATTCGTATTGTATTTAAAACGCATGTTATAATATTAAGTTGTGCGATGTTTAAAAAACAAAACAATGATGTCTCAAGGCATTTGTCGTGCGAGAAATTTGTTACTCAACATTTGATTTTTTCGCCACTCTCATCATCTTCTTCACAGTCGAATCTCACCAGTAAAACGTTTGTTTATTTCCACCTCACCTTGGACTTACCGGTAAGAGACATTCAGTTATTTTAAACTCATCAACATATCGAAGCAAAAACTCAGTTAATTTTTCAGTTTCTTAATTGATTCACAGACCATTGATAACTATTTGTTTTAAGACTCATCCATTTTAGTAGATAAGTTAATTTTTTTTACATTTACGAGCTTAGTGGATTTTATTTTTCATATTTTTTTTCTTTAGTTTTTAAATAACCTTTTTGCATCTTCCTAGGTTTAGTTGTGCAGGCTGATATTTTTTTTAACATTATGAAATTATAATTTATTCAATTTTGTATTTACTTGATGAATTTTTAATTCCTTTTCTAGATTTAATTTTATATTATATTGTATTTGGGGAAATTGCCACCCAATTAAAACTATCTGGTTTTATTGAGTTCATATCCGTCAAATTAGCGGATTATTGTTAGATGCCCCTTCTTCCATATTTATTATTATTGTAAGCATTTATTATTCATAAAGGACTCGGTCCCTTGCCTGAATAAAATTATTTTTCTAATCTATTTTACCCCTTATGGTAAGGCACGCATAAATTTGTATCATACGTCATTCATTTGCAGAATTAATGAACATGGAAATCAATAATTATAACAAAAAGAAAACGATAAACTCTTCAGATTTATTTTATCGAGATTTCTCCTAAGCTGAGGTTTCCTCCAAACTCTTCAGATAGAAAAAATAATAAAATTCATTATTTTAGAATAACTTAAACAGTCCTTTCCCTATTGGTCGTTTTAAACAAATCGTAAAATTAATTTTTTCGGTATAAAAAAAATTATGAAATATAATTTTTTTTAAAGACCGTGGTGGGATTTTTACTTATAGACGTATTATTTTGAAAATGTCTCTTATCATTTCAAAAACAACACTTAATTCGTTCAAATTACTCATCGGTAATATTTATTAAATTGTCTCACATCAGTTACGCTTTCTAATTGTTATATTTTAAAATTTTAAGTAACTACTTAAAGAAGTCAGGGATAGTGGCTTCGTGATTTGCAAATTTTCAGTAATATTTATAATTTAACTGATCTTGCACGACAAAAGACAAAAACCGAAAGTAACTCTTTCATCCGTTGCTTAGCAACACCAATAAAATATTACTTCACTAAAAACTTTGTTATATAATAGACAGACAACAGTAAAATAAAATAACTTAAAATAATATTAGTCTAACTTAAGGGTGGATTGGAGGCCTCCACACTGAGCCGTTAGTACGGTTGCCAGGATGCCTGGGAGTTGGAGCGGGAGTGAGTCAAAGCTTGATATAAAGTTTCTAAAATTACTTAGCAACTTCAACCGGCTTTTGAATAATTATAATAAATTACTTCCCTCAGCTTACACCTTGCCCCCTTCAGTTCGCCCTGGATCATAAACCATGATCCCCGCTTCCGGGCTGTAACCTAGGGATGTTTGTCAAAAGAAGAACGTTACGAGGGAGGCAGGAATTGGATTTAAATTAATTGGTTATATTTCAGTTAATAAGGTTTTCCGCATTTGCCGCATCTTGGAATATGATGGCAGCAGTAGTGCTTAGTGTGCCCGTATCCTTGGGAGTTATGACAGTGCACAATGTTTTTCTTCGAGTAAGGTCTTTCGACTTGAACCTGGGTACAGTAAAGTCTAGTTACCTCATACATTTTCGAGGGAAGACCGGCGAGAAGACAAAAACACCAAATGGTCAGGAAGAAAAAGATGTCTCTGCTACAGCTGAAACTAATCCAAGAAAGGAGCTCGGTGGACAATGGAAAAAGGTGAATGCCAAGAAGAAAAAGAAACGTAAGCCAAACAAACAAAAAATAAGCAGGAATATGAGACCTGCTCGCCCAGATGCTCTGATGGTCACGGCAAAGGAGGGGTCGACGTACGCAGATATCCTGCGAACAATAAAAAGCGATCCTGACCTCCAGAGCATTGGTGATAATGTCCAAAAAATACGGAAGTGTAACACGGGTTGTCTCCTTCTGATATTGGATAGGAAAGCTCAACAAAAGACGGAGCAAATTCGTACTGCGATAGCAGAGAAAATGGCTGACAAAGTGGAGGTAAAGTGCAAGAGAGACTCTGTTGCATTCGAATTGAAGGACCTCGATGAACTGACTGTGGCATGAAGAATTCCTTAATGCCCTTCGAACTCAAATTTATGGTGCAGAAAATATTGATATTTCCGCTGTAAAGTCTCTTCGCAAGGCTTACGGTAACACACAAACAGCGGTAGTCGTGCTGCCAACGAAACTAGCAAGAAAAGCGATCGAAAAGGGGAGTATTCGAGTTGGATGGATAAGCAGCCGGGTAAGGGAAAAAATATCTCCTCAGAGATGCTTTCGATGTTTTAGCTATGGTCACTTGGCAAAATATTGTAAGGGACCCGATAGAACAAAACTCTGTTTTCGATGTGGTGAAGAGAGTCATCCAGCAAAAGAGTGTACTGCCGAAGCCCACTGCCTTATATGTCCTGACGAAAGAAACCGCAGCCACCTGACAGGCAGCTTTAGCTGCCCAGTCTACCAGCGCGCGGTGCAAGCAGTTGCTAAGCGACAGAAATGAGGTTTTTACAGCTAAACCTTAATCACTGCGAAGCTACCCAGGGCCTCTGCAGGCAAACTATCAATGAGAAGGACATTGACGTCGCTGTACTATGCGAACAGTATAGAGACGTCAGCGGACAATGGATGAAGGATCTTAGTGGCCGAGCAGCCGTTTGGGTCAGTAAGGACCACTTCGTACAGGAAGTCCAACCGATTCGAAGAAAAGGATTTGTGTAGATCAAGGTGAGAGACATCTACATCTGTAGTGTCTACGCATCACCTAGTGCACCACTAGAAGAATTTGAGGCTCTGCTTGATGGCATTGAACATGAACTGCGACATCGGCATCCTCTTATCATAGCCGGTGATTTCAACGCATGGGCTACTACATGGGGTAGCAGATATACCAACAGGAGAGGCGAGTGTCTTCTTGACACGTTCGCTGCTCTTGATGTTGTTCTCCTTAACACCGGTTCTACTCCAACGTTCTCTAAAAATGGCAATTCCCCAATAATCGATTTGACTCTTGTTAGCGCAAACCTTTGCAGCCGGGACAATTATTGGCAGGTCAGTGACCGATATACTCATAGTGACCATCAGGCCATTTTTTTCGAAGTCGTCACCCCAAATGGCGCAAGAAAAATGATTAAAACGCAGCCAGCAGCAGCTTGGAACCATAAGTCTCCCGAAAGAGATTCCTTTGTTATCATGATGCAGGAAAGAATCTAGTTAAAAGGAACGGCAGAAGAAAGAGCAAAGCAACTGATGGAGTTTATTACTGTGGCATGTGATGCATCAATGACCAGAATTTCTAGGAGAAATCGGCACATGGCAGTGTATTGGTGGACCGAGGAGATTGCTGTTTTACGACGAACTTGTCTTCGTACCAGAAGATTAGCTCAGCGAGCGAGAGGCCGCTTATTATACGATGCTCGAAAGCAAGAGCATAAACAAGCTAAAAGGGGCCTAGTTAAGGCAATAAAAGACAGTAACCGCAACTGCTGGAGGAAGATGTGTGCGGAGGTAGACAAAGACACGTGGGGAAGGCCCTACAAAATAGTCATGGCAAAACTGAAAAGTTCAAACTTATCGCCCCCGAGCTCTTCAGAACTTTTAGAAAAAATAGTGGCAGTGCTATTTCCAAGGCGCCGAGAAGTCCACTTTGACAAGATATCTATGCTGGACCTGGAATCAGAAATCACTGAGGACGAATTAGATAAAGCAAGCAGAAAAATAGGGAGCTCTAAAGCTCCGGGCCCAGATAATATCCCTAATCTCGCCATGAAAACGGCTATTAGAACAAGCCGCAACTCTTTTTAGACGTGTACAACTGCTGTCTTAGTGAAGGCGTATTTCCAACACAGTGGAAGAAGCAACGGTTGGTTCTCCTTCCAAAGGGAAAGGGACCCCCGGAAGACCCCTCATCTTATCGCCCAATATGTCTTCTAGACACTGCTGGAAAGGTATTGGAGGGGATCGTTTATGGCAGGTTAAATGAAGTCAGTGAAGGACCCGGAGGAATGTCCGATAACCAGTATGGCTTTCGGAAGAGCAGATCGACAATCGATGCCATTGATTTTGCAATCAGAGCTGCTCGGGAAGCCATAGCGGGAAAAAGGTGGCAAAGAGGCGGTAAGAAATACTGCGCCATTATAACGTTGGACGTTAAGAATGCCTTTAACTCAGCTCGGTGGGATAGTATCATGGGCGGATTGCTGATCATAAAACTGAGGCAGTTTTAGTAACCAGTAGGAAAGTGAGGGAGATAATCAGTCTGGCCGTCGGAGAGTTTGAAATTTTATCAAAGCCGTCTGTTAGATATCTCGGAGTTCAGATTGACGCCAGACTCCGTTTTGATGAAAACTTGCACCAAGTTAGCACCAGAGCAGCGCAAGTGATTAACAAATTGGCCAGAATTATGCCGAATATCAGTGGACCAAGGGAAAATCGAAGGAAGCTTCTAGCTAATGTAGACAACTCAATACTTTTGTACGCAGCACCGATCTGGACGGAAGCCTTCCAAGTGCAGTCTTATGCTCGTAAGGTTGTCAGTGTGTATCGAAGAAGTGCCCTGCGTGTAGCTCGAGCTTTTCGCACTGTTTCCTATGATGCTGTGTGCGTAATAGCAGGTATGCCTCCGATAGATCTTTTGGCAGATAAACGGAGTCGGATTTTTCGAAGGAAACGAGAAGAGCCGAATGCGCACTGGGTAACGTTGGCTAAAGATGAAAGAAGTCATACCCTTGAAAGATGGCAGAGACGCTGGAATGGCTCACCTTCTGGAAGATGGACACACCGTCTGATACCCGATATATCAAAATGGATATTCCGCAAACATGGAGAGGTAGATTATTATCTCACCCAACTGCTCATAGGGCATGGTTGTTTTAGGGCCTACTTGGCTCGCTTCGGAATAGAAGACCGAAAATCTTGTCCCACTTGTGATCCTGTGGAACACTCGTTCTTCTGTTGTCCAGGTTTTTCTCAAGAAAACGAAGAGCTTGACATAAAATTCGGAGAGAAATCATCGCCGGAAAATATTATCACTTTGATGATGACTAGGCAGGAGCATCGGAGTGCTGCAGCAGACTATGCAGCGCAAATCGGAAGAAGGCTCAGAATACAGGAGCGAGAAAGGAGAGGCCAAGCTCTGGCTAATCCGACATAAGTTGTCCAAAGAAGAAATAGGCACATAGCCCTTCTGCCCCCCCCCCCCACGAAGTAATGCTTGACGGCTGTTCCGTGGGATGGTAAAAGGAGAATTGGGAGGTGGTTTTTTAGTGAGTAGGAATCTCACACTGTTGTGTTATTACACTTCGTCTTATGAAAAAAAAAATAACCTCATTGATTTTATCGAGACAGGTCTAGTTCCAAGTCTATGCAGAAAATATATGGATTTTGTTGACTGCCTCATGGTGCCCAGTATTGTTCTTGTAGACATTTGTTATTTGTCTAACTTTGAAGTCCATAGCGTTGAGCTCTTCTTCTATGGATGGTGGAATGCAGTTTTCTGACTACCACTCTGATGGATCTTTCCTTCTTTAATTGGTAGGTGTGGTAATCAACCTTGGTCTCCGTTAGATATTTCACTGTTCGTCGGTATATCTCGGGCGTGTCTGATTGGATCTTCGTGTCATTTGTCTTACTAGTTCAATAGTACTTTCCAGAGCTTACTGCCTTGTTCAATTGCAGGGAAGTTTAAAGTTTTTTATACTACGAAAGGTGGTGGTGGCCTATGCACTTTAGGAGCCGATGTGGACTCCATTCCTTCACTAGGAAGACTTGTCAGGGGCTGAAATCTGTTGGTTGAATAGAATTGTGAGTCTTCAACCAACTCGAAATATGACCCTGACTGGGTATTTTGATTCGATGGCCCTGGGTTCGATAATTTCATTAGGAGTCGTAGTTAAGTTTATTAGGTATTCCTCTTGCAAAAAGAATATTTAAAGTTATTAATTAAAATAGAACATTTAAAGCCTTGAGGGAGTCAGCAGCATGTCTGGCGAAACGTTGGCAGAAAATTCACCTACACGGTCTAAACCAGAAGAAACAACTGAAGTTTTTTGTATAAATAGTGGCCGTGGAAACTTGAAAGAGTATTCCTAATATTATTCTTTCAAAATTTGTTAAGCGAACAAAAATGGAATACAGATTATTCTGTTGTTATGATACTTGAGTATATTTAGATAAAAGTAAGAACGGATTGTTTTCTCATATGTCAACTGAGTTTCTGATGGAATAGCCAATTTAAAACAAGAAAATTAGTATATGCGAATTTTGGGAAATATCAAAGAATCCTTAGCGCCAATGGTTGAAGAAACTTTAAGCAGAAGAAGTTACAACTCCACCACGAAGCTAATTCACGTAAGTAAACAAAATTTTGTTATGTATAAATATTTAAGCATTTGCTCTAAAAAATCGTATACTCTGTTTCTCAGTGAATAACTTGGCTAGTAGCTTAACTACGAAATTTTTTTATGGAGACTTTATAAGAGTCAGACATTTTCATATGTGATCACAAGTGGCTTTAATCCTCAAATTTTATGTTAATGATCATGAAAATCGTGGTTTTTGTATAACTTATTCTTAACTAATTCTTTTAGCTTGGATTTACTTGTGTATGTACATATTATTTTTCAACACCATTTTCATTAATATAATACCATTATATACCAAGGTTTTAGTTTTAAAAAATATATATATATATATATATATATATATATATATATATATATATATGTATGTACGCTTGTAAATTACTTTGGACTGGGGAGACTCTGTTCTTTGAAATTGTGTGGACTGGTTATTTGAGAGATTATAGTTGAGATTTTGTGAACCCATTCATCGTTGCCTGTAGGGTAAATTTTCTTCAGCATCATTAAGCTGTGTAGAAGAGGTCTTTAAATTTGGAAATAAGGGATTGTTTTTCGAGTTTTTTGCAGGATGAAGTGTCATTGGGTGGTTTCCTGGTTTTAGGGAATAGGATGATAACGGAGTGTTTCCACAACAAAGGGAAGTGAGACGTACGAAGGGTGCAGATACAGATCATCATCATAATACTTAGTTATTCTCCGGAAATCTTCGATAGATGAAAGCATAATTTTAGTGTCTTTGCCGGCTAATTTTGTAGTGAAAGGGTTTAAACATAGATCATTTAGGTCATTTAAGAATGCATGATAATTATTTTCATCATGTAAATAAATTGGTGGTATTATCGCTGTGACAGAATTAACTATATTGCTACGGGTATTAGTAACAGCGTTTGTATTGGATTATTATATAAATAGGATTATTTATAGGAAATAGGATTATTACTATCTTCAGGATTGATTTCTTTTAATAGTTGAAATTAGTTACTTAGAGTTGTTAGTGAGGTCTATAGGCAGTATTTACCCATTTTTTTTATCAAGGGATAGATTTATTGGAGAGCCTTCGTAATTTCGTTTCTTTGAGGAAGAATTTTCTATCAACTCGTTATCTGGTTTATAAGCATCGGTCTGAGAAAAGGATGTCGTTACACCTTCCTCATCTTCCTTCATCATTAATTATGATTCAATAAACATGTATAAGTGAAAAAAATAAACAAAGACATTTATGAAAAGTTAGTAAATTGTATGTTAAGTTTATCAGTTCGGGAAAGATGCGTTTCGAAAATATTTTTTAGCCTTTTTTATACTCCTAAGCCACTTTCATGCTTCCTTAGATATCTGAATTTCCAATAAGTAAATAATCCAAAAACTTATATATGTTGAAGCGAACTAAATCAAATAAGAGTCCGGACACCACACATTTCCAGAGAAAAGTATATATAGAATGCGTTATCCTAGTCGCAGGTTTGCTTACTCTCCCTGCAACTCTATATACCTAAGGTAGAGGGCGCTTATTCTGTTGGAAGGAGAGGATAATATTGTCGGTCTTCTTGGGATTAACCTTCGGTTTCTTACTTTTCAATAAGTAAATAGTCCAAAAATTTAATTCAAATGACTATCGACGAATAACGGGCCGCACTGTTCCGGTGGGATTAACTCTATTTCCTAAGCCACTTTCATGCTTACTTAGATTTCTGAATTTCGAATAAGGAAATGATCCAAAAATTAGAAAGAGGCGAACTAAATCAAATAAGAGACCGTACACCACACATTTCCACAGAAAAGTATATACGGAATATTGGTTGAATTTGTAACGGGAGTGAAATAAGTAGATTAGAATAGAAAAATAATTTTATTCTGGTCGCCTTTAAGAATTGCAATATTGTACGGAAATTAATAGCAATATATCTGCCCAAACGGCTACATTATTGGAATACTGCAATTAAATATGAACTAAAACGTATGTACCGATAGAGAGAAAAAAAATATACATATATATATATATATATATATATATATATATATATATAAAATAAAGTAATATAATACAAATTAACTATAAACTGAAATTCTTCTTCTTCTTTAATATCACTACAACCATCGGGGGGTCAAGGCCTCCTGCAACAGACGCCACCAGTCAGGAAAGTGAGGTTTCATCGCCTCCATAATAATGTCCATGATTTTTGATAGAACGTTTTCAGTGCTCTTACTTTCGGTGTTAGTTTCTTGATTATTTTTTTGACCAGGCATTAGGACGGAAGAATTTGCTTGATAATTATTTACATTATCTAAAAAAATTGGTGGTATTATCACTGTGGCAGAATGGCTACGGGTATTAGGAACAACGTTTGTGTTGGAAATAGAATTATTACGATTTTCAAGGTTGGTTTCTTTTAAAAATTGAAATAAGTTACAGTTAGTTGTTAGTGAGATTTATATGTAGTATTTACCCATTTTTTTTTTTTTTTATCAGGGGATAGATTTATGCGAGAGGCTTTGAAATTTCGTTTCTTTGAGGAAGAATCTTCTATCAACTGGTCATCTGGTTTAGAAGCATCGGCCTGAGAAAAGGATGTCGTTACTTACACCTTCCTCATCGTCCTTCATCATTAACTATGATTCATTAAACATATAAGTGAAAAAAAATAAACAAAGTCATTTCTGAAGAGTTAATAAAATGTATGTTAAGCCAGTTATGTTAAATTTATCAATTCGGCAAAGATGCGTTTCGGAAATGCATATCGACGGAGGTTTTTTCTAGACATATTTTGAATTCAGTTTTTTTTCCCCTTTCATAGGCTTTTTTATACTCCTAAGCCACTTCCATGCTTCCTTCAATTTCTTACTTTTCAATAAGTAAATAGTGCAAACATTTTTAAAAAACGAATACAATAGAATTACAGCCTGAACACCTCTTTTTTTTTTTTTCTTAGCCGCTCGGCTTTTATTAATTTTAACAATAACATATTAATATGATACATGACATCTCTTGTACTGCACCTGGTGCATTTTAAGAGATGATTGTGCATTCAATTATCTTGAGATTGATGGTAGGAGTGGGGGTCTAGTGAAGGGGCTCACTAGTTCTTTCTGATTGAAGTTAGTCAGTAGTTTACTCAGTCCATGTTGAATGTCTGAACATGTGTTTGCCAGCTCTGAGTTTTGAAATTGTTGGAGCCTTTTTGAAGTTGTTGGTGAAATGTTATTCAGCATAGGCGCCCCTATAAAGTAGTGCTGGTCTGATAACTGCCTTATAAATCATTACTTTGAGGCGGAGTGATAAGTGCGGTGAGGCTAAAAGGTGATTAAACCTGTAAGATTTTGTTCTAACCGACCTGATCTTCTTATTACAATGTTGGAATAACGTAAAGTGCCGGTCGAGGGTGACACCGAGATACGTGATCCTAGTCGCAGGTTTGTTTACTCTGCCTGCAACTCTATAAACCTTAGGTAGAGGGCGCTTATTCTTTTGGAAGGAGAGGATAATACAGTCGGTCTTCTTGGGATTAACTGTAATATTCAATACGTCCAGTTTTTTAGTTATTTCCTCACAGGCCACCTCCACCTGCCGTAGAGCTCTCTCTGCATTCAATGAGCTACTGTAGATGGCGATGTCATCGGCATACGCCACCACAGTAGCTTTTTTGTATTTGGCACCAACGATTTCCGCCGTAAAAACTTAGAATAATACCGGTGATAGCACAGACCCTTTGAGGTACACCGCACGTAAGTGGAAAGGGGTTGGACAGCTCTTCGCCGACTCTTACCTTTATTGAACGTTGTGTCAGAAAGAACCTTATGATAGTATAGAGCTGCTCGGAAAATTCGTTGTCCTGCAGTGTCTTACATAGAAGACTATTGGACACTGAGTCAAACGCCTCCGTGCAGTCTATGGATATCAAAGCGGTTGTCTCGTTCTTAACTGTGCTCTGGCTTACTTCCGCGTGTAGCTTCGCCAAATGGTGGTCCGGGCAAAGTCCGGCCTGGAAGCCGGTCTGTTCCGGTGGGATTAACTCTATTTCCTAAGCCACTTTCATGCTTACTTAGATTTCTGAATTTCGAATGAGGAAATGATCCAAAAAAAAATAAGAGGCGAACTAAATCAAATAAGAGACAGTACACCACACATTTCCAGAGAAAAGTATATACGGAATATTGATTGAATTTGTAACGGGAGTGAAATAAGTAGATTAGAATAGAAAAATAATTTTATTCTGTTAGCCTTTCAGAATTGCAATATTGTACCGTAATTAATAGCAATATATCATCCCAAACGGCTACATTATTGGAATACTGCAATTAAATATGAACTAAAACGTATGTACCGATAGAGAAAAAAAAAATATTTAAAATAAAGTAATAGAATACAAATTTACTATAAACAGAAATTCTTCTTCTTCTTTAATATCACTACAACCCGCAAGGGGTCAAGGCCTCCTGCAACAGACACCACCAGTCAGGAAAGTAAGGTTTCCAATGTCCATGATTTTTGATAGAACGTTTTCAGTGCTCTTACTTTCGGTGTTAGTTTCTTGATTATTTTTTTGACCAGGCGTTAGGACGGAAGAATATTTCAAATTTGGTGTAGTTCTCCTGGCTGGCTTGCGGTTAACATCAGTTTTAGTGTTATTCGTATTTTCGACTGGAAGTGAGTTTATTTATTTTATTTTTTTTATACCTTGGTAATAGGCTCGACTTTTATAATTGGCAGCATGCCCTTGACTACAATTAACAAAGGAAGGTTTTTCTGTGAATTTATGACAAAAAAAAGGAATTTTTGGTGTGACCATATCTTTGACAGTACAAATGGGTATGTCTTGATTTTTATGCTTTCGTTCTACTGATATTGTAGCTGAAAGTAGATTAGTCAAAGGCGATAAGGGACTCCGAATTGCAAATAAACGGTACGATTCTCACCAAGTCGGTCCAAATTCTAGCCTACGCAGATGATATAGAGGTCATAGCAAGATCATAGAGGGACTTGGAACGTGCCTTCTTGGCTATAGAGGAAGCAGGGCAGAAAATGGGTCTTCAAATCAACCAAGCAAAGACCAAATACATGGTTGCTAACCCTCTAAGGCCACCACCACCTACTCTTAGGTTGGAACGATAAACCTTTGAAAGCGTTAATAGTTTTGTGTATCTAGGTTCCCTAGTGTGTGCAGACAATATGCCCTGTCAGGAGGTTCAGAGACGTATAGCGACAGCAAACAGGTACTATTTTGGCCTTGCCAAAATACTAAGAAGTCATTTACTGGCAAGAAAGTCTAAGATCGCTCTGTACAAATCTTTAATTAGACCTGTACTGACATACGGCTCAGAGACATGGCCTTTATCACGTACAGATGCTATCAGCTTGCAGGTTTTTGATCGAAAAATTCTGAAAAGAATGTTTGGACCTGTTAGTGATGGCGCCAACTGCTGGCAGAGACAAAATGCTGAGTTATGCCAGATTGACCGGGAACCAGTTGTGGTACAATTTATAAGGAGCTCAAGGCTACGATGGGCGGGGCATGTTGCGAGAATGGACGGGGACACACCTATGAAGAGGCTGCTCTTTGGTTATGCGGATAGGAGGAGAAGGAGAGGACGGCCACGACTGAGATGGGCAGATGAGGTCGAAGCCAACGCAAAGCAACACAGCGCAAGACAGAGATGTTTGTAGGCGTCGTCTTGATGCGGCGGAGTCTCGTACCGGGTTGAAGTGCCAGCGATGATGATGATAAAAGCATAATTTTAGTGTCTTTGACGGCTAATTATGTAGTGAAAGGGTTTAAAAATAGAGCATTTAGGTCATTTAAGAATCCTTGATTATTATTTTCATTGTGTAAATAAATTGGCGTTATTATCACTGTGACAGGCTTAACTGTATTGCAACGGGTATCAGTGGGTTAGGGAGTGCACGTCGCTTATGTATCTGAGCATAAACTGGAAATTTTTTATAATTTATTGGATAGTTGTTTTAATTTTAAATATTTTTATTTTGAAGAGATAAGATATGCCCCCGGTCGGGATTCGAACCCAGGTCCTCTTTCGATGACGTGGGAGCAGGGACTGAAGGTCCCGTCAGTGGTTTAATATGGCATCACTGGTTGCATTGGCAGGCAGCCGTCCCTGCTACTGGATTCAGTGAAGCGAACCATCCACTATAAAAAATGGGTAACGAAACCACAGGCAGAACCTCATGGGTGGTTTGGAATCCTGCCTATCTCATAGGTAAGTATTTTCTTCTTCCATTACTTCCTCCTAGTTCCATTCTGCTTCGAGTTGCTCTACCCAAAGATCTGTATTTGTCTCTGTCCCTCCCCGTCTTCGTCGTCCCCTGCAGTCTTCCCAATAACCAATTGATGAAGAACTTGCTGTACTTCTCTTACATATTTATTTTTATATTCATGAATATGATGATGAGCAGAGGGCTCAGACTGTCTCCTTTGCCCATCCAGAAGTATGCTGTCACTTTCTAAATTGTCTTACTTAAATAAGCTATTAAATACTTGTTTTTAATTTATAATTTATAATTTTTTTTTTTTTTTTAATTATTTTATTGAATTGTACAACTGTAATATATACATCTAGTACAAGGACGTGTAGAGGCACTACCCATTGGCAGCACTCTAAATAATTTATAAATAAATATATTTTTTATAATTTTAATTAGTGTGTTAGTAATTTGATATTATTCAAGATTCGAAACGTTCATTCTTAATTATTCGTCTGAATATGTAGGTGTTATTTGCCAATTCCTTTTTATTTTCAGCCTTCATCATTTTATTTATAACCTTTTTCTTCTTCAGAAGATGTGCCTTCAGCGTGGATGTCCCTCCATCCATGCCTGCCACGCCTCTCGGTTCGTGGCCAGGGCCTTCATGGCACTCAGGCCTTGTCCTATTTGTTGTCCCAGCTTGGAGATGTGGTCCGTCCATGTTAGCCTAGGTCTGCCCTGGGGACGTGTTCTAGTTGGCCTTGCTTCAAAAAACTTTCTGGGGTACCGATCTTCCTGCATTCGGTAAAGGTATATAGGTAGATACAAAGAGCATTTAAGCTGCCTCTTTTCAACCGCTCCTCTTCTGGTTCGGCCAGCCACTCTCCTCAGGTATCTCATTTCTGCGGCAGTTAATTGCTCCAGTGATTGTCCAATGGGACCCAGCTTTCACTTCCATAGAGAAAAGTAGGTAGGTATATGGCCTTGAAAATGTACACCCTAGCGTTTATGTCCACTTCCCTCTTCCCAGCAATCGTGTTGCGTAGTCGGTAACACAATGCTGCATTTATTACATTTTTTATCGATGTTAAAATCTTAAATTATTCATTCGGCCTTCTTAAGTAAATTATTATTAGACAAATAATCTCGTTACACAAACATAAGCCTAGAAACAGTAACGTCTCTACCCAGTACTGAACCCAAGATTCTTTATGAGTTGTTGTAGTGCAGTTTTGAAATTCAGGTATCTGTAAAGTACTGTATATTAGTAAAATCCTTCATAGGATCTTATAGATTGAGGAAGCATATCGTATTATCTAGCTTATCTCGGGTTTTAAAACATCTACAACTTTATCTGATTTATTATTTTCAAGTTAAGGAAGTAGCTTATGATAGTAGAAGGTTTCTGAGTGCCTTAAGTCCCTAAAGAAAGGAAGTAGCTTATGATAGTAGAAGGTTTCTGAGTGCCTTAAGTCCCTAAAGAGGTTGTTCACAAATTGGTAATCTACCAATATGTGTTAACTAATTACTGTCAATCTAAGTTAATGCACACGGTAAGACTCTTTTACTTTTTTTAACTGTCTGTTACTTTTTTTACTCTAGATATGTAGATTGCATGGTTAATGTTTCTGTTTTTTTCATATCCCAAAATTTACTATAAAAAATCATTTAAGGGTATTGGATTTAGAACGTTGTAGAGACTGTATATTTATTTTTCAGCCAAAGGAGAAATCATTCCAGCGGCACACAGTCAAATTATGTCATTGTAGTTATGATACCCAATGAAAAATCCTCAAATAACATCATTTAATAAATTTTGACGATTGTGCCCTGTAAATCGCCTTAAATACATATTGGTTTTTATATCAACCACCCCATTGTTGTTAAAGACACAATACAAAATCAATTATATTTACTCTCTAAATATAATCGTACCGTAAAGGAAAAAAAATCATGGGAAAGATCTTTCATAAAGGAATAAGATTCATTCCTACCCTCCCAAATTACTTCCAAATTAATCAACCTTTAGAAACAATGTTTTCTTATCCATAATTACTGTTTGTTAATTTTTTATTCAAACATCAATAGCTGGATTTGTAATAATAAGTAATAATTAATTAATATAATAATAAATTAAACTTACAGAATATCATCATCACAATAAAACGACGCGTCAATAAGCCTGTTTAATTATTTCTTTATGAAAGATCTTTAGAGAGTAAATATAATTTTGTTGATTTTGTATTGTGTCTTTAACAACAATGGCATGGTTGATATAAACCAATATGTATTTAGGGTGATTTACAGGGAACAGTCGACAAGATTTATTAAATGATATTATTTGAGGATTTTTCATTGTGTATCATAACTACAGTGACATAATTTGACTGTGTGCCGCTGGAATGATTTCACCTTTGGCTGAAAAATAAATATACAGTCTCTCGTGTGGAATCACTTAGATTGACAGTAATTAGTTGACACATATTGGTAGAGTACCTTTTACCTCCATTCTATCCCTCATTACGCCCCTTTGCTACTATCTGTTAACGTATTTCATTCATTCCATCCTCCTTTTTGATTCGGGCTGTGGACCGACATTGGAGGATTTTAACCTTTACATTGGAGGAGTTAAAAACTTTTTTGTTTTTTTTATTTAAAAAATATTTTTTTAATACAAAAACTTGTTGCTTAATAATTTTATTTTGTATGAAAATCTTCAAAGATGTGTCCATTCAAAGACTAACATTACAATGTCGTGCCATCTTTAGCAAATAGATAGAAAAGCAGTGCGACGGCATATATCGTTTTTAGCACTGAGAGCGTATGTGATGCAGGACGGCATATGTCGTCTTTCGTAGCGAAGTAAAATAAATTCAAACCTATAACCAATATACAGCATAACCATCAACATAGTTTATTTCTAATTTTGTGTACCATTATTTAAGTTGAATTTCTTGAAAAAACAACTTACAAAAACATTTTTTGAAGAATAATCCTATCACCTGCAATACAATTATGAGAATTTTTTCCATTTCTTTCATAACAGAGTTTTAATGCATTTTTCGAAGCGAAAAGTTTAGGAAACCACGCATTTTAAAATCATTAATATTAAATTAGAAACAACATTGTACCTAGTGTTCATTATTTTTGAATAGGAATGTTTCCTTATGAACTAGTATTTGCATTGTTACCTGCGAATAATTACAATTTACATAAGAGATCCCCCATCTGATTCAAGAGATGTCTTCAGACGATCAGCATTTGCGGCTTCTTGAGGCGGTTAAAAAATCCGATGACTCGAGGATCCATGAAGCACGGTGACAACCGATAATTCTTTTACTATCAGCAAGTTTTTCTCTGAGCGATAGCCCTGGAAATCAATAACCGCTGAGCACATGGGTTGATGTAGACGGCACATTCCTATCTACTGGGAACCTATGAGTACAAAACGCTTACTGCCGATGTAGCGCCTGACGCAGCTGTTATCATACTTATAAAACCCTTCCTAGCACACTCCTCAAACAGTCAGTTAGTCACTATGCTTGTATTAGTTTCGTACTCTCTACTAAATCTTTTTAAAACCGTTGTACAATTTATTCCTCGACATCAGCGCCTCAACTGCTTCAGCTTTCCTTACAACTACAGTAAAGTAATTTTTTTTATTTTACTTGAAAACGCTATTTGTTTACATATTTGCGCCACTAAGCATATCATTTTAATTTTTAGATTTCATCATCATCATCATGTCCTTCCCTCTCTACTACTGCGCAGTGTGGGGATGCCCTCTATATAGCTTGACCCAGGTGCCCCTTTCCTGAACCAATTCTCTCCTCCTGCTCCAGTCCAGCCCTCGCTTCCTGAACGCCTCTTGCACGCATTCTTCCCAGGTGATCTTCCTCTTGGTCTTATTCCGTCTACTCTCGTATCATACGTTATCCTGGCCGTTCTCTCCGTGGTCATCGTCAGGAGGTGCCCAAACCTTCTTAGCTTATTTTCCTCAAGAGTGATTTCTACCGGCTATACCTCGAGGTTCGGTCTTACTGTGGTGTTCGGTGTGCGGTGTGTGTTAGTTCGATAGATGTTTCTATAAACCTCGAAAATTACATAGAAAAGATTTTTGAAAAATTTAGACGAACAAGACAAGTTTGAAAAAAAAGGTTCCGGTTGGATGTATACTTCTGCAAACTATATATTATATATATATATATATATATATATATATATATATATATATATATATATATATATATACTGTTTTCAATTTTCTACCTTATAACAAGATTGTTTCAAAACACTAGCCTGGTCAGGAAACCACCGAAGTGTAGAAAGGTTCTGACCTGCTTGACAGGTGCTATGGTAGAAACAGGAAGACCAACTTGTCAATAAATTTTGAAATAAGTAACAGCCAATAGACTCTACGGCTAAGTTATTCTGAAAATTGGCATAATTAAGGAACCAATCATGACCCAAATACAACCCACTTAAAAATATTAAAATAAAATACATATAAATTTTTTTATGTGGAGCATTAAACATACTTCATTACAGAAAGACCATCAAAGCGTGTTTAAAAACATAAAACTTGTGTAAAAAATAAAGGGTTTTGGGTTCAGTACATAGATGAGACTGTACAGTTTCTAAAAAATCGGCTGTACATTGGAACGAGAACACGCTCTGCCACGAAGTTTCCCATCAATTAAGGGTACTCACTTAATAGACGGTTGGTGACTTAGGACGGTCAGTAGATCCCACAAGATCCATCCGTAAATAATTTATCTACCTCGGACATATTTGAACACGTAATCTTCAGCATAGCTTCAGACTTTATTCCTATCCAATGCTTCAAATTGGCATATCAGTATTATTAATTTGGCTTGTTACAAGTACTTTGTCCCTTAATACTCGCTTCGGGGGTACATAACCTAAAATTGAAAAGTACTTTGTCCCATTTTCCAGAAGTTTTCTCTACTACTTTTATCCTGTCAATCCTATTCTCTTCTCCCAGTCCTCTTGTAACCATTTCCTCCTAGACATCTTGAATCTGGTTCTTCCTTGGCGGTCCTCTATTTTCCAGAAAGAAAAGTCTTCTTTGACTATCTATCATCAAAATATTCCACTCCTACACTTTCTTGTTCCTAATGGTATTATATGTGATGAAGCCTTGGGATGCGGCCGCTTCTTGTTTGGATATTCATCTCCAAGAAGATTACTGTTTTATTCT
Organism: Troilus luridus; assembly: GCA_964056705.1. Lineage (NCBI taxonomy): Eukaryota > Metazoa > Arthropoda > Insecta > Hemiptera > Pentatomidae > Troilus > Troilus luridus. The sequence continues at coordinate 85,313,453 of OZ057413.1, forward strand.
TCACGTTTCCGTATCACATAGGACCATATTTATTAGAAAAAAAATCTGTGAAAAAACCCTATGGAGGGTCTGATTCTAGGGCACCGGTTGTTCACGGAGGTGATTTTTCTGAGATTACACTCAATCATCAGGTTTTCAACCAACTTAGATGGATATGCTATCATTCGTTTATATAAATATATTCCGATATACCCTTTGTCATCAGGTTGGAAAATATCTAGCCTCTTTTACAAAGACTCAATCGTATGGTATTTTCCTGTTAGTGGCTTGTTGATATTCCTTAGGCCTGGTAGGCTTCCTTCGATTTCTGCCCTTGCATTGTCCTATAAATGTATAAATGTCCCAGAAATCTTGTATGCAGTTCCGCTTCAGCCTTCTATCCATCCTGTTCGCCTCTTTATGCTTAATGTAATGAGATTTTGTCGTTTCAAAAACTACAACTCCTATTTCGTTATTATAGCAACATTTTAATGATTTATTTTACGAAAGTACTGTGGTAAAACAGTTTAAAATATATTAGTAATTTGTTAATGTATTAATTCATAATTTCAGTACTGTTATATTTCATACTTAATTTCGTTTAGGCTAATTTTAATTTTAATTATTTTTATTTCATAAAAAAGCATACATTGTTACTATTGATTAGAAGTAAAAGGAATATAGTAATTTTTTTTTAAAAACACTTTTTGGTTATGTAAGCTGTGATTTCTATATCTATAAAGGTAGAAATTAAAACTTAATTAAAGAGGAAATAAAGCAATATAAAAGTAGAAATATCTGTAAACATGCACAGAACTGAGAAAATATTCACGAGATTACGTAAAACGTTTTTTTCTTGTCACTTTTTGTGCCCATGCCTATGGAATAATAGTGCAAAATTAAATAAAAATAGCGAATAGATTTATAGAAACATTTAATTTTGTTTCTGCATAAAAATTATTTCTTATTAAAAAAAACACAGATGATGAGAGCTTATATTCTTTTTCCCTTGATTAATTCTTAACCAACTTATTGTTTACATCTATTTTTATTATCATCAGAACTTGTCGTTAAATTATTTATAATATCTAACACTACTTCATTTTCCTTAAAATTAATTAAGTTAAAATTCTATATTCTTGAATAGATTTCGAGTGTTCGGTTCCTATTTAACAGATTGGCTTAAAATAAGGAAACTTATCTTATGCTTTTCTTTGTTAATTAACTATCCGTTATTCTTACTTTTATTAAATTGGAAACAAAAAAAGATTTGTGGGTAGTTTAAAGAATAATATTCTTAATAAGACAGACGGCCTACTGACCAAGAACGACACCTCGTGGCTGAACCAGGTACTAAGCCGTTATCAGCTGGGTATTTAGGTCCCCTAACTGTATCCCAGCGCAACCTAAAGATGCATCCTATTAGGAATAACCTATATCTTAAACTATCAATTTAAATATTTACAAGCTGCTGGAGAAAGGAATATTTTTTTTCTAAAAACGCCTTGAGCTTTTAATAAGAAAAAAAACGATTCTCAGCTCCCGTCTTCACTGAGATAACAAACGAATGGTGTGTACGTGGTTCTGGGTGTTAGGAATCCTGTTAGTTTAACATAAACAAATTACGTTAATTTAAAGAAAATGGTCCCTACTCTAAAAGCTAAAATGATTGTTAAAAGATAATTTTTTTTGTATATAACAATTAATAGGTTCTTTTTCCTTTGGTTGCGAAGAAGAATAGTTAAAAAACAGAAAATTGAACAGAACTGTGATTAATTATTCAAACTTATTTTAGTACAAAATCAACTCACAGTGTAAATTTATATTTTCAGTATCTTTATCTTCACCATTCGATATAGTCTGTTAGTAATTGAATTGGCGAATTTTGAACATTTGACAACCTAAAGTGTCTTTTAATTTTTTTTAGTTTTTTAAATGATGAACATCACCTTTCTTTGTTATTAGTACTGAATGAATTAACATAAAAATAAAACTGTATTTCCCCATGTAAAAAAAAAAATCTCAAATTAAAAGTAGTAACATGAATGTATAATATCTTGTCGGAGATCTGGAAATTTTAGAAAACACAAAGATTATGCAATTGTTGAAGATTATAATTTCTATCAGCTCACTATCAAGTATAAAATTATTGCTTCTATAGAAATTAAATAGTATATCCATAAGAACTAAATGTACCTTTATGTCCACCCCAAGTTACTTGAAAAATTAATATTTCGAATTAAAATTAAAATTAATATTTTCGATCTTAGAAGTAAAATTTCTTCATGAATTTAATAAATTCTTAATCAATTAAATCAGTCAAATAATTAACAGGATCCCAAGAATTAATAATTACATAAAAAAAGAAAATTAAGTGGTTGAAATGTAATGCTGTGTAAGTAGCAGATAGCATTCAAGTTAAAAACATTTTTTTAATTGCAAACAAATAATAAATAAACTAATATTCAAGCAATTTAAAAGAATAACCAAATATAATAAATTCCAGCTTGACCTTGACGGTGCCTGAGAGAAACTTGACTGCCACGCCGTTATGTGTAGCGGATTTGCATGCTCAATGCTTTAAGGCGCCTGCACTAAGTCACTTCGGTTCGACTAGCGGTCTTTAATATTTTAATAATGCTAATATGAATCCATCCATTGTTAATGTTAATCTCTGATAGTATAATAATTTATCTCGGTTTAAGAAGAAGCAATAAAACAATATAAACTATATATTATCAATAATTTTTGTTTAAAAAATTGATTCCTTTATCAAGCGTAATATCTAAAAATTTCAGTTATTTTTCTAAACGATGCTACTTTAGGATACTATTTTTTAATTAAATTTAATAGGCGCTTACTTAGTATTCATCGTTTCGTGATAGATATATATCTGAATTCTCGTAATGCAATGAATTTTTTCTGATATATTTTTTAATATTTTAAATGATACCGCTGGGGGTCGTCTACAACAGTTACCTTATTGTAAAATGCTGTAAGCAGAATTTCGAAAAAATTAATTAAAATTTGTAGATTTTATCCCTTGATATGCTTACAGAGTAATCTGTAAAATATTCGAAAATGAATTAATTGAAATTAATCATTGGTCTAACTATAATCAGCGTTTTACGCAAACATGCAACATTCTTGTGTTTAATTTTTTTTTTTTTTATCGGTCATACAAAGAAAAAAAATAAGCAAGTAAAAATTAGTTATTATTAATCGACTATTGGAATAGTTAAAGCGTAATTTTAGTGTTTATTAAACCGGGTGATAAAACTCATAAATAGGGTAAAAAATAAATCCATTAAATGTAGTACAGTAAGCTCCAAAAAAGTACCTGAAAATGGTACACTATAGAAACAGTAGATAAAATTACATTCAATAAACCGATAATAAATACAATTGTATTTCCCGAACACAATAAGACGGCATCACCAAAATCCAAGACTAACAGTCAACCATCACATGGGATCCTAATGGATGATAAATATTATAGGTCCTTCATCAAATAATTGCTATAAATAATACTTCTATTACGCACAAACAACTTAAATTATATTAAAATTTTACAAAAACCAAAAGAAATACTATTATTATTTTTTTCAAAACGTAGTGAGTGGTTTTACAGGTTTTGGGCCACTTTCAAATACATATGGGATCGGGGTACATCAGGGTGTAGGGCACGGAGCTGCTATGCTGAGGATTCTGGATTAATATTCGGCTTTGGCAGATAAATTATTAAATCGGTTAATAGCCACAGAATCTACAGACCCTTGGAGGAAAAACCAGGTGGAGTTCATCTCGGATGAACCACCTCCCTGCACAACCTTTGGCTTGTTAAGAGTAATTACGAGGTGCTGAAATCAAGGGCCTTCATGGGTTTTGCGGTATTTTTTTTTCTCAGCAATACCCTGCCATGATTTCACGTCAATCATCTTCCAGAATACAAAAATTAAAATTAAGAGATTGTAGCTTCGGGAAGAGAGAGAATCATGAGTTTTGGACCTAACCTGAGGAATCCAGTACAGCCATCAGGAGTACCGTTCTTGCTATCTCTTCGTGACTCCTTGCTCGAGTAACGATTCCAACGCCGCCCTTCATCTTTCGCCGGAATATGAAGTGGATGTTATGCCGTACGGGAAGTGTTCGATTCCGGTTGTCTAGAAAAAATATGTAACTATACGCACGCATTCTAAATTGGCCGTTCTCTACGCACCAAATCATTATGCAAGTGCGATATTTTCTTGTATCTCTTTGTATTCATAACTAGACCAAGACGTTCCCAATAACGACCCAAAAATAAAAATAATTCAAAACGATCATTAATATCTACTCGTAATAATGAATAAAATCATTGTAATCATTTTAGACTGACAAAAACACCCATAATATTGTCGATCAAATTAGCTCCAAAAAAACAATTGAATAGCATAAATTTCCAGTTTTTCTGTAAGAATTTACCACTTTTCATGTGGTATCTGTTCCGCAGGTTGTCGCTTCGAGTTGAGTTACGAAATGGTTTAATTGTTTCAGTTCATTTTTAACTCATTTATTTGTCGTTTTTTTAAGATGATGTTTGTTGAATGGTTCATTTCTAGATGAAAAGATTAAAAAGTACGCCCATTTTCCATAACTACATTTTCTTTTCGATACTAAAGGGGAACGAATGAAAAGTTAAAACTCGAAGCGACAACCTGCGGAATAATGACCCATAGTGTTATTCTTACCTTTATTAATTTTATTTTCTCCCCAAATAGAGTCGAAATTTATATTTTTTATCGTAAGATCCTTTCAAAAAATAAAGTCTTAAAATGTAAAAAATCTCTCTTTAAAATCCCATCGATAAAATGTTATTAAGCAATATTTATTAAATATGTTAATATGTATTAATAAATAAGTTAGGATGAAAACAAAGATTCAACATTGAATTGAGCACAGGTAATGCCACCTGTCGGCAGACGTCGGAACCAACAGTAGCAGACAGGTGCTGCTACCAGCGGCGGCCTCCAGAACTATTCTAGTTGACCTTAGCCGCTCCAGACCTCGCTGGAGGAAGTGGCCTTTTATCTCCAGTTATGTAAACCCAGGTAATGATATTCCTCTCTCCAAGAGCGAGGGGTAGAAGCCTCCGTTATACAACGCATGTATGAGATGTATGTTGTAGGAAGACCAGAATAGAACTTAAAAGTATAACAAATAAACACAATAAATTGTTGAAATGAAATTAAACATAAAATGTTGCCATTGAATGCAGTGGATAAAGTTAGTTTTATATGGTCCAGTGGGTAAAAGAATATGCAAAGTACAGATTCAGTATGTATTTTTGAACTGTTAAGGTGAATTGTCTGAACTTATATCTAAAGCTCCGGTAAGTATGTGTTTTAGTCGAATTTTCACGAAAATGAGTTTCTTGTGCTTATGAAAGCATCATGTTATTCTTGTAGTAAATAAGTTACTATATCAGACTATATTTCTTATATTTATTCTATATATATTTCTTATATTTTAACTCAATTTCAAACCAAAAAACTACTAGAATGACTACATCTCGCTTCGCTGAATACAATTACTGAGAAAAATTTTACTTAACCACTTAATCACCGAGGCTCCAGATATACCTACGAGTTGAAGAAAACTTGTTCAAATCATAACCAATTAATATTTATTTTATATTTGACCTCTTACTTAATACAAAAGCAACATTAAGATTTGAAGAAAGAAGATGCAAAAGAAGGAAGGAAAATCAGTTTTATATTTTTACTTTAGCGTGTTGTTAAAGGTAGGTTCATACATGAGCCGTCAAAATATCTACAGTTTCGGTGAATAAGTGGTTAAGTCAAATTTTATCCAAAATGAGTTTCTTGCACTTGAGGAAGCGGCATCGTGTTGTTCTCGTAGTGGATAAATGGCTTAGCCAATATTAGGCTTGAAATGGAATTATTGTCTATATTATACCTATTTCAAACCCAAAACTACTAAAATGGCAAGATTCCACTTTCCTCGATACAGTGAAATGTATTTAAATGGGGAGGAAAATCCATTTCCCTCAGAACAACTCTCTCTTGAAAAAATACGACTTAAATACTTATTCACCGAAGCTGAATGTTACTAGTTGAAGTCATGTTGAAATGAAAACCAATTTATATTTATTTTTTATTTAACATATTAATTAGCAAAAATGTCATATTCACATTTAAAGAAATAAGATCCAAAAGAAGATAAGGTACATCGAGTAATGATAATTTAGATAGGGAAGAAAAGATGCAAGAGATGCTTTAAAAATCCAGATACAAATACAAATTCAAGAAAACCACTTCGTTGTAGCGCCAGGCTTCAAAAATGTAGAAGGTCAAATAATATTTTTCATGATATTTTTGACATTATTTCTATAGCGTGCTGGACAAGGTAGGCTCATGCTTAAGTCGCTAAAATATGCTAAAATAAAACCTCCATTGCTCCAATAAAATCTCAGATGTGAATAATTCCCAGTTACGAGCTTTTGGGCGACGAAGACAATTTTATAATTTGGATTTATCTAACTTTTCATCTCCCATTCTCATTTAAGATAAGTGACATAATAACATAATTCGCATGAAAAATTGTTCAATTGTCAACTTTTCAAGCTGTGTTGATATCAGTTCATTCTTCATTTTTTATTTTTTTGACTGCATTCCATCCAACAAATTCAATGTCAATTATTTATTTCTGTTATCGATCTAAATGATTAAAACAATTTAAACAATAAATGATTATTAAATCATAAGGCTTCTATGTATTATTAATAATCATACATATTGGCCGGTTATATGAGGAAAGTTAAAGAAGAGGATATTGGTGATTTTGAGTTAAGGTGTAAAATGGTGTATTTATCGTGACCGTAAGATTTTACAGTTAAAATATAAAAGTCGTTTTGTATAGTGTGATCCTAAATATACCAAAGAGCGTTTAGAATTTAGGATTTTATTATCGGTATAAATAAATGGTGCAAATGAACATTTTTTGCTGAACCCCAAAGTACAAATATATCTTAGAATTTATTTAAATTGATTTTAAAAACAATAGAGTAACGAGGCTTTTTAATTAGGGTACCGAAATTCCAACAAAAACCTAAACAGTGCGTTTGCATGTGAACGAACATATTTAGAGAAAGAATCTTGTTCCTGAAGTTTTTAATCCCTATGAGGAGAAGAAAAAAAAACTTTATAAATTAACATAAATTAATTGATTGAATTAAGGTATTATCAAAACGTTTCTGTAGAATACATGGGCGTAGGTATTGATATATAACTAAAGTCTATTAAACAAAACAAATATTTGAACTTTTTAACATATGTTACAGCCAAGATAAATGTCATTTCCTTACATCCTACTATGACCACGATCGCGTGTTCGAAACCCGGCAAGTGGCCTTAGAATTATTTAAAGGGAGTAAAATATCCTTAGTTTGGTCGTCCTTAGGAGAGAACGTAAAAAAGAAGTCCGAGCCTGTGTGCCAGGCACAAGTTAAGGATCCGTGTCCTAATCATGCCAGGATAGGCGAAATTTAGGACTCCTATTGTAGCATCGTCCGATTAGCCATACCAAAATAAAGTGACGCCAAGCAAGAATGAATAACGCTCATATATTTTTAAATAGGATGTATCAATAAAGATTCCAACTTATCTGTGTTGTAGTGGTTAGCATAGCAACCTGATAGCATAGCGCCCATGATCGCGGTTTCGCAACCCGGTAGGTGGCCCTAGGATTTCTTAAAGGGAGTAAAATATCCTTAGTTATGTCTTGCTTCGGAGGGGGGAGGGGGGGGGGGGTAAAATGGCAATCCCGAACTTGTCCGATATTAAGGTACTCGTTAAAGATCCTAATCATATCTAGATAGACAAAAATTACGGCTCCCACAGTAGCATCGTCCGTTTAGCCCTTGCAACATAATGTGACGTCAAGCAATAATGAATATCCCCCATTATCGTCAATACAAGATTGCGGCTTAGTAGCCGGGTAGGTGGCCTTAGGATTTTTTAAAGTGATTAAAAATCCTTTGTTATACCGTCTTTCGGAGGGTGTTTAAATGGAGGTCCCGACCCAGTCCTGTGTCAGATACTCGTTAAAGATCCCTATCCTGATCATACTTGATATGTATGTTTCTCTTTCTGTTCATGTTTGTTATTCTAAAGGGACTTTTTTCCAGAATAATGTCACATTTCGATTGCTAAAATTTAGCATCGTCCGATTAGCCATAGCATACACTAAGTAACAAAACTTTTTAAAACGATAACATTTTAGTTATGACACGAAAACTTGTTGAATTTCACTCTCTTTTTCTAAAGCCTTCAAATCTTTTGCACCCTCTGTAATATCCGAAAGCGAGAGCTATAGAGACATTTTTCATCCAGTCTTTTTTTCCAAGCTCCTGCAGATTCACTTGACGCAAGTGACGTTCCAGTTTCAGTGACAGCTGTAGCCAATTGCGCAATAAACTCGAGAGGCACGTAAAGAAAGTGCATTGCTTTAACTATGAATCGCACCTAGACCGTATAAATACCCAAAGGAAAAGAAAATAACGTATGACATTTTAAATCTCAGAAATGTTCAACTACAAAAAGTTGAAAAATTTAAGAAGTTCTCATCCTTCAAAATAAGTAATTTTGATGTCGATAAAACAAAAAAATATAGAGATGTACAAAAACCGACACCAGATCGTGAAAAGCGCCTGCAATCCCCGCGCAGACGTTTCAGCTATACTCTTCCCACGACAGGACTTCTTCCTTACCACTGGCCGAACAACAGAAACTCTTCAGAAGTTTAAAAAAAGGAAAACCTGGAAAAGCTCCATTTTTTCTCACTTGCCGCGGTTACGATCCTCTGGGTCTGCAAAATGAGGTTTTCACGGAAAGTGGCCGGCATCGAGGTCGCTTACCTTCCGGCTAAGGGATCTTTCTTCAACGCCTCCACTTTTACTTTATTTCTCGACTTTTTAACAATGTTTTTTTGTCGTTCGTGTTGTATCACACTGTAAGTAGAATTCAATTAGCCTTTGGTTGGGTAGTGACTCAGCAAAAGAATACAGTTTGATAGGGATCCTTGTTTTGTTTGTTTTTTAAACTTCCTTTCAATGATACTATGGAGCGGAGTAGCGGAGCACTGAGATGCACTGCCGAAGGTCCAGGGTTCAAACCCCCCTGCTGGTAAGACTCTTCTTTAATCTGTTAGCACCCGAAAATGAATCTTATGGGATCTAGGACCCTCCTGGGGCCCACCCACCTAAGAGGACCTTGGGTAACTTTATAAATTTGGTACCCAAAATAATGGTAAAAATCTGACGGTTGAGCGAGTCCTAGGACAAATCACCTCCCTACACAACCGTTGACCAAGAAACGGTACAATCTCTACCATGTACTGAACCCCAGGCTCATTCAAGGGTTCTAGTGGTACAGTTTTTTTGTTTTTGTTAATGTAATATAATATATAACCTCTGTAAGAAGAAGCGTAGGAGTCGAAGGTACATTTAAATTGCAGTATTTTCGAAAAAGAGTGAAAAATAAAGTTTCAGGATGAAAAAAGACCATAAGAATAGATGAAGTTGGGCAAAGAAATAAAGGAAACGTACCAGTGAAAGAATGAAGGAATATTGGAGACAAAGAAAACTCCAACAGAGGAAAGGAAAGAATAAAGTAACGTGATCCGAAGTGGTCAATACGAAAAAAAAGTATATTTTTTAGTAGTTTTCCATTGGTGAGCCATTTAATCACTCTGACATTCGAAATCCAAAAATAAGTAATTTTCAAGCGTATGAAGAAAAAAAAATACATACATTAATTTAAAGAAACCAAGATCCAAAACCCATTAACATCACTAAGATAAAGTTTAAAATATATTTTAGAATTGTTCTTGGGATGCCAAAGAAGCTTATATTTATACAACGATATTTAAAACGTACAATCCTTGACCACTAGTAAGATTTATTATGCACATAAACAAAAAACATTTTTGTCAACGAAGGAACATTTGAATGGGAAATGAAGATGAGAGCGTAGTAGCAGACAAATTGTTTTTAACTTGCATGAAACATGGTTTCGGATGAGAACACTGTTAAGGCCGGTGTGTTTATGTATTATAGTCATACTTATTTATACATTCATACGTGCTTTATAATTTACCTTATTTAAATCAATCAATTAAAGAGAATGACAAGAAAGAATGAACGAGTGAAACTCATACGTCTCTAATGTGTTGTGGCAAATTTAATCATTATTTTTAGAACATATTTGTTATTTGACAGCCTATGAATTTATTAAGGCCGATGTTTAAATATTATATTTAAAATTCACATACCTATATACAAACATATGATATTCATTATTTAAATCTACCAATTACAGTGAATCTCAAGCAAGAATGAATAACGCACATATTTTCTAAAGGATGCATCAACAAGGATTCCAAGTTATCTGAGGTGCAATGGCTAGCATAACAACCTAGCATGCCCATTACGGACTTAACAGCTAGGCAGGTGGCATTTCAATTTTTTACAGGGAGTAAAAGATCTTTAGTTATGCCGTATTTCGTAGTAGGCTTAAAATGGAGGTCCGGAGTCTGCGAAATGTCAGGTACTCGCTAAAAATCTCTATACTAATTATATCTGCATAGACAAAATTTAGGACTACATTTGTAACATATAGTAGCTTGAAAGAGAAGTTAAACGAAACAAACAAAGATTACTAAATGGTAAATTTGTATTTAATCATTATCTTATTTGTATAATGCATTACATTTTTAGAACAGTATTTCAAATCTATATTATCACCTATATAGATACAATACCGCCCGACATCCTATACACAATGAACAAAACCAATACACTTTGTCGCCTATTGATGATAGATCCATCATTCTCATTGAACTCTGCTGAATCACATTCCACACCGGCCCACGAGTCCTTTTGTCTCGCACTACAATGGCGAGAGCAGAAACAAAAAAATCTTTGTTGTAGATCACTGTTGTGATTCCGTTTTCTATCCGATGGCCTAAAGACCTGTTTCGAATCGAATCCTGCTCTGGCAAAATAGGCACTTGACTGTTCTAGATAAAATCCAAACTTCCACCAAATGAGGTTCTTTCCCGAAACTTAACGTAATGCATACATCACAAAAAAAAAAAAAAAATCGTAGCAAATTCGTTCAATGTTCCAAAGACATAATTGATTTGTTAGTAGAATATATTGAAGCATACTGGCTACAATTAAAATCTTAACATAACGTTTTGTTATATTTCAAAACTATATCACTTTTTTTTTCTTACTCTCCTGATTTATTTATTTACAATACAAAAATACAATATAACAATACGATATAACGTTAAACAGTGGATTCGTACACGCCTAAGACTACTATGAAAAACACTAAAAACACATTTTTACACGTAAATTGTACTGTTTGTTATAGTTATATATATGTATATATAACTATAACAAACAGTACAATTTATGTATAAAAATGTTTTTAATTATTGTTTATTCTTTAATTTTACATTTGCAATTGCCCATTCAGCAAGTTTGATCCAAGTATTTGTTTTTTTTTCTTTTCTTTGTTACAGGGAAATGAAGTTTTGAAAATGGTCAATATTATACATGATGAAGATGATTCTTTGACATAGTCTGTTTAATCTTTTCCTTTTATTAAAAAAAAAAAACTTATGTTAATCGATGAAATTTCTATTTCAGTCTATATTATTACTCTATTCAATATAAATAAATTTGTGTGTTTAAATATATTTTTTAACTTATATTGAATGTATCTATGTTACTCTTAAGAAATGATCTAGAGTCTATTATTTGTTATTGTGTTGAGTTTAGTAGGTGTATTGTTTATTTTAAATTGTAAATTGGACTGTATATAATAGAATAAAATACTGTGATAAAACAATTAAATAATTAGCTTTATTTTAAATAGATGATTCTGGTTTTAGTTTTATTAGAACAAGTTAGGTCAGAATATATTTTTTTAAATTTAATTAAGAAAAAAAAAGATTGCTTGTAGTCCCTTGTCTGTTATGTAGTGGAAAATAATAACGAATAGAAGACAATGAAATTCTTGAAAAATTGATAGAATGAAACAAGCAGCACAGATTTATTTAAGGGATTCTTAAATTATTTAGTTTTTTTTTTAAATATATGCGAGAATTTTGTGAAATTTTTTTTTAATTATTTTTATAAACACATTAATAATATAAAAAGTTAATATTTAAAATAATTATAAATTCAATGCATCTTAGTACTTCCAGTTTGCTGTTTCTTTACTTGCTTTTATCTCATGCTTTTATGTATCAATCATTTTATTTATTTGATGTATTATTATTACATAGGTATATGAAGATGTTAATAAAAATATGATTGGTGATAATACTGATAAGTATATTTCAATGGTAGTAATCACTATAAATTACTTCTAAAAGGCTTGGTAACTAAAACGAACTGAAAGTTGAACTGATAAAGATTGTCAGCACCCTAAAAAAAGTTGTATTTAATTTGAACATTAACATGAAGCAAAATCTATTACAAAATCGTCGAATCAGTCATTAATATCTTAAATTTAAAAAGTTAATATTAAAAATAATCCTAAATTCAATATTTCAAGATTTCTCTCAACTTATTTTATATTATATATGAAATAATTCAGTATGTTAAAGAATTCCAAATTTTCATACTTTCTCAAATAAAATTTTAATAAATGAATTATTGGGTAATTGAGAAGGTTGTCACTTCGAGTTGAGTCACAAAAAGTTATAACTTTTCATTCGTTTCCCTTTTAATATTTTTCAAAAATGCAAACTTTTCTACAAACATATATAATCTGAAATTCAAATTGTTAGTTGAAACTTTTATTTCTAGATGAAATCTGTCTACAATTAAATTCTCTTTTCCATACTAAGCTTAGTATAAACTTATATTTTTGAAAAATATTAACAATGAAATAAATAAACAATTAAAACTAGTTGTACCTCAACTCGAAGTAACAACCTCCGGAACAGATAAAACTTATTAATGTCTTAGAAGGACTGACAATAATCTGTATTTCCGAAAACTCGTCCTGATTGATCCATTCGATAATTGTAAAAAAAAATCGAACGGAAACCGTTCAGTGATTGAGTAAAAATTTCTCTCGGGGTCCGTTATGCAATAAATGTTTTTGTTAATGTCACTTTATTGATTCAAGAGGAGGGATATTACGAAGTAACCACGTCCGGATCCAATCGCGAAAAGGAAACTGGACTGAGGGGTAAGATTACTTCCGACCTGCCTAGCTGATGGAGGTGGAAACTAAAACCGCAGGCTGTATACAAATATATACTGTCGTATTTTATATGATGGAGGTTGAAATATAGGAGATTAGGTTAGTATTCGTTGATAACAGATGGAGTCGAAGAAACAACACCCAGAGCAATGTCTGCAAAGTTATCAAAGTAGGAAGAATATGTTTATATGCAGGAGATGGGAAAGGAAAATGAGTTGATATTCTCATAAGATCTAAACTACCTAATGCATAGGAAGTAACGAAAGGGAAGGGAATATGTAAAAGGGAGAAATAAATTGGCAACTTAAGGTCTTTGTAATCACTGACCCTAAAAATACAAAGTTAAGAAACAGCTCGTATAGTTGAAGAAACAACGCCGAAAGCTAAGCAGGTTGTGAACATAAGAAGAATAAGTGGCTATGCAGAAAATGAGTAGCTATTTTCAGAAGATCTCAACTACCTAATGCAAAGAAAGTAACGAAATGGAAGAAAAAGTGGAAAAGGAAGGAGTGAATTGGCAACATAAGACCATTGTAATCGCCATAATGATCCTAAAAATAATAAATTAAGAAATTGTTCTACAATTTTAACAATTTATTTAAATGTTTTAAACTTTATACAAGGCTAAAATGCTCTAGGATAATTGTTCAATACTCCATTTCAGAACGGGAAAAAATTCAAAAATATATTTTTAAAAAACAACATTGTTGTGTGGGAAATGATTGAATAGATTAGAATACCATATTATTTTAATATGATGTGGTACTGTATGTAATTAAAAAAAACAAATGACCCTACCACTACCACCCATAAAGAGTCTTGCGTTGAGTAAGTAGTTGAGACTGCATTGTTTCTAGAATAACGCTTGTGCAGACGAGGTAACGCAAAACCTCTAGGTTTTTCCACCTATTTTGGATGCCCACTTTACAGGGGCTGGGAGGAGAGTCTCCAGAGGATCCGATTGTCAACAAATTGAATAAATTATCTGCCTCAGTCGAATTTGAACCCGGTACCTTTGGCGCGCTAACTCAGCGTTCTACCAGCCATCCCGCTCTCATAATTATAATTATTATGGAATTACAATTACTTGAATAATATATAGTGTTTGTTCTCTTTATTATTAATATTATTATTATCTCTTTATTTACACAGTTTATTGCAATTCCCTCGGACGACTATAGTGAATATGTACTCATGCTTGGCGTAAACGAATGTGAAAAATTTATATCTTAAAATCACCTCTATTTATCACATGTATCGGAGAATACATAATAAAGTTTAATGAGATAATATTAATCCTGTTTTAGATAAACGAAATCCTTGTATTTCGTATGTATTTATTTGGTTCAAATCATATGCTTGGGGTTCTGGTACAATACCGGCTGGGGCAGATACTTTATTTATTATATTAACAGCCAGGGATGGGCCCAGTGAGATTAGGAGACCTACTTGGGGTTGACCCAGCCTCTATAAAGTGGTTGCCCTTATTTCGATGAAAATCTGGCGGTTGAGCGTGATCTAAGATAAATCAGTTTCCAGGACGACGTTGTCCTTGAAACAGTACAGTCTCTATCGCGTACTGAAACCAAGACTCTTCGTGGGTTGTAGTGACACAGATATACAAGTCTCATATATCATAATATTCTAATATGTAAAAAACTGTATTATGTTGAAATAGGCACTATGTAAGAAATTAATATAAGAAATGCATGCGATTGGAACAATCAAAGTATTATGAAATACTTCCGTACAGTTACCATTGTATCAATCGAAACAACAAGTAATGGAGAATATTTGATTGTGATTAATAAAGAATTTCTTATAGCTATACTTTATTTCCGATTATGTAACAAATACAAATTAAATAACTAATTCACAGCATTAGATTAATTTAAAAGTTAATTAAACCTATTAATGGAATAGTGTTTTTAATATCTTTATCGTTAATAAAATAAATGATAAGAAAAAAGTGACTATGAGAGTAGAAAGGCGGTTACAAACTGGTTTATTTTCAAGGAGACTCAGGGGCTTTACACACTTCAATGGGGCAGGTATCAGTGTCCATCTCGAAACAAATCCCTTCTCCTATTTTCTTATTTATTTTATTTAAATACAAATTAATTGTTATTAATTAATTAGTTGTTAATTGCATAACAACCTACTATACCCTAAATCGCAGGTTCATAACACGGCGGGTGGCCCGAGAATTATTTAAAGGGACTAAAAATTCTTGGTTATGCCATCCTTCAGAAGGGACGTAAAACGGTGGTGCCGAGCATGTGGCAGAAACTAGTTATAAACTTTATCCTTAATATACCTCCATCAGAAAAATTTAAGGCTATTACCGTAGCATTGTTGAATTATCAGCATTATCTGAAGTTAGAATAATGACACTAATCTGCAAATTTTGATGGAATGAATAATTACCAAAGCCATTTCGAGGGGATATTTCTGAATCGCGTAATCTTCACAGATGCATATCAATCACTATTAATATTTTAGTGCTATGTATCGTACCTGCATTACTTTCTCGCGAGATGAACGGAGAGGTCAGTGAAAAATGGGCCATCATCATGACTAAACAGAAAAGGCAGATAAGTGCGCGGGATGTTATGCGTCAAAAGAAATATGAAGAATGGCTCTTCAAGTCAGGGCATAAGCGATATCTTCTGGTTGGAACGTAACAAAAAAAAACAAAGGGTTACTAGTCTGAACCATTATGTATACTTAATTATTCAAAAGGCATTAATATTTATTTATTCGTAATATTAATCGTGTAATGTTATGAACCTTATGACCATCGCCTAATTGTCTTGTGTTACTCCTATACAATTCTTTGGTCAACGTTGTCATGGTCTTCTTTTTACAAAAATAGTCAAATATTTGCAAAGTCATTGTTTGTTCCTTCTGTACGAAAGTCCGAGGAATGTATCTCACATAGTATTAGCCTCTTCTTTCTCATACTATCCAAATTACTTATAATTGTATACGTATAATTGGTCATAGAATTTTTCTTTCCAGAGCTTGCAGTTTTTTGAGACTATATTCATCTAGAGGAATTCACAGGCCAAAAGTGCCGGGTTCTAGCTGACAGATTATCATTACTAACTAATAATACATTTAACAATAAATAATTATAATTTAAATTAAACCATAACATAATAATGTTGGCTGTCTTATTCAATTACCTAATGCAATATGAAAATTTGTGACAATTTGTATCGATGAGTATCTCTTTAATTATTTTACGGATAGAAGCAATAATTTTTTCATGTATTTGGGATATTTTTTATAATATCGAATGTTATTATATAAAGTGTAGGGTATTTATAGTATCATACATATTATACACATAGTAGTCAATAGTAGTCATTAGCGAGTCTTTGCTAACTTAAATTACAGATCATCAGTTCACTGATTAGCATTACCGTTGTATAGGACTATTGTTTTTATAAACGATGATACTATCGAATATATTATACACAATGGACATAGCTTAAAACGCAAGGTTATACTACAATGACGCACATAATAGTTATAACAAGAAAAAAAAGATGGAGATAAAATAAAACCTCATAAGGACTATGAAAAAAATTATGCTCAATTTGTCAGACTTCTGATCTTCTCTGCTGTTTCTCCCTAAGAACTAAAGAAGTTACTCAATGCTGAACGAGCAATAATCAAAATGTGATTATATTATTTTCTATTTTAATATCCAATATTTTACGCCCCATCTTCATAATCCTGCAGTATTTATATAATTTTACCTTTTACAATAAGAAGATGGCCTCTACTACAGAACTTTATTGGAGTGCTGCCGATGGGTAGTTTCTCCACAAGTGTTTTTCATGTCTTCATGTACATATCAGCAGATTTACTTGTTGTAATCATATTATAGTTGTAAATATCAATAAATTAAATTTTTAAAAAACAAAAAACTTTTTACAGTGAAAAATATTTAAACAGTACTTCTATTCTAAACTAACAGTTGAATTTAGTAGTTGTTTAAATATTTTTGTAAAAATGACTTATTACTTACAAAATAATCGCAACCATGTAAAATAATTTTAAGTTTTATATTACTAAGGGAGCCGAGTGGCTCAGTGTGCGTAGTGTTGAGTTGCTCTGCTGAAGGTTACGGATTCAAATCCGCCTGTGGCAGACAAATTAGTTAATCCGTCCACATCCTAGGATGGATTCTTTGGGATCTGGGACCTTTCTGGGCTCACCCAGCCTCTATAAAGTGGGTACTCAAAATAAGGGAAATCTGCGGTTGAGCGTGATCTAGAAAAAACCACTTCCTTGTACGGCCATTGTACGAGAGACTTACCCCCCTTCGGGCTGTAGCGGTACAGATTTTTTAAGGAATCATTAGACTATTCATTTCATTTTAACAAAGATATTTGCAGAAACTTAATTGAAAGTTCTAAAAGCTTTTTCTATTTTATGTTATCTCTTCTGACTATAGAAATTTAGAAATTAACTATTCTAATCATTCACTATTTATAGGAAATTAGACCGGCACCAATAATCTAAAGGAAATATCAGAGAGAAGACGTTCAATTTCCGCCTCTCAACCCTTCCGACGTTACGTCAGTCAGCGTGCTTCAAGAATTAGAAAGATCCTTCAACCATCCATCACTCGAGTCCTGACTTACCAATCGACTTAGCCAATGATTGGAGGAAATAGGCAGCAAGGAGAGGAGAAATATCTGATCCACTAAGAAAATTGAGGGAAGTTTTGAGATTTTCCCATCTATAATAATGAATTACATGGTTGATTTTAAAGTCTTCAATCAAAGGAACCTTACGATAAAACTAAAGGCTACCCTTAAATTTAACCTTAAATCAATTAGTAAATCAGATAAAATCATCGACCTTGACGTGGAATGTTTTCTTATCGCAAGTAATTAATCAGGAAAAGTTACTTAAGAGATTAATTATTGATTAGAATATGACTGAGATACTTTCTTTCTTATTTCAGGGTAAGAAGGAAGAAAATTCCTTAAAACAAATCAATCACTGTTTTAAACTGAAATACAAGTTTTATGGTCTTTCAGTCTAAATGTTTTATGTGTACATATGTGTACGTTGAGTACAATAAATATTATGAAATTATACTTTTAAAGGAGGTACAATTAGGCATAATTTGGTAGCTACAGCAATGCTTACAACAATGTAATTTTCTCAAAAGAAATTCCATTATTCTCCTTAGATTAATCTTCAAACTAATTTTCTATATTATGAAGGGTATATCCTCATTTAAATAGTCAGATAGTGCTTAAACGTTAAAATATCTTTGTTTTGTTTATTTCAAATAAGTAACTATTTCTCCTTTAATAGAAAAAAAATATTAATAATGAATTATCATTGGAAATATACAATTATTATAGACAATATCAGGAAAGTAGGGCTCAAAACCATTGAAAGTAAGACCAAACTTTAACCAAAGATGATAAAAATATCAATTTTTTTCTAGAAACGAAAGCAAATTAACGAAAATAAGAGAAGCGCTGTAGATACGGCGCCAGAAAGCTAAATATTTCAGAAAAAATGTCATTTAAGAGAGTGAGAAAACAAGGGGTATAAGAAATAAATTTATAAGGTTTTTAAAGCATTGTTAAAAGGCAAAACCTAAAACGTTTAACTTCGTATCACAAATAATGTCATGGTACTAAAGTTCAACCCTTGTGTATTGAGTAATGTTGCTATTGAAAAACAGTTTAAGTAGAATTACAGTCCATAGCTTTTCGAAAAGAAAAAAAAATCATTAATTCCCCAATTTTATAATTTTAATAATGGAGAAAGCTTTCACGAATAAATTTGATGAATGGCTTGCTTCGTCTTCTGACAAATGAAAGTAGGACAAAAAGTGTGAAGGTTGAGGATGGGTGGATACGTGAAAAGAAGAAGAGCTAAAATAACTACACTGAGGGTAAACTTGGCAGAGCTTGAAGAACGGACAGTATAGAGCGTGCATTTACGAAGTAAGGAGGCAAAGAAATCATTAAGTCTCTTATATCATAATTTCAGAAGAGAAACGGATACACAGACAAGGTCATTCTTATTGTACTGATGTGGAACTGAAAAAAAATAAAAATATAAGACGAATGAATTCTAGGCTCTAATGGTTTGCAACGTACTGATATCTGAGGGAATCCCTAATGTCTATATTAAGGAACTAAGGATCACAAAAACCTTCAACAGAATCGTCGGATTCTGCGTCCTTGATAGTAACTGTTTGCGGAATTAATAACAGTCATCTTATACACCATTGAACCAAGATCAAGCATGTTCTGAATAAGTAATGAGTAATTAATTACTTACTTGATGAAAAAAGGAACAACACTCTTCATGCAACACCGCACACAGAGGCCAAAATACAAAGGAATTCTGTCCTTGGCCAACAAAAAATCTTGTGATGGATGGTACTTGTTTGTTCCACAAATGCGATAGATTTCAGGCTACTTGTCAACTAATATGCTAGTAAATAAATGTTTACCAGGTTCATATTAAATTTTTATAAAACTTCATATCGTCGACAAAAATGCAAAATATTGAATGTGAAAGTGAAAAACACCTTTTCAGGAGAGTGAATAAAACTGTTTCAAGGTTCATTCAAATCAGTGACTATTCTCAAACGTATCCCATTATACGTGGTTTTGGGCGTTGTAACTAAATAAGAATTTTATATCAATTATGAATCCTAAAGCAATTCGCTACAGATCGAAAAGAAAAAATCTTTTAATCACATTCGATAATTACCATTTTTATCGACGGTATATATAAATATACATATAAACACCATTTTATATCCTCTACAACGGATTAATAACATATATATGGTATATGGAACTACATCGGGCACTATGGAACCAATGGAATACCATTTGCTATACAATAATAATCTTGAGGCATTCTGGATCATTGATGCCAATCTAAAAAATCGTTCTAGTGTGCCTCGAATCATCCACTAATCATGTTAAGTTCTCAAGCATTAATTTCAAATTATTTTTTTCTTAATTTCGGAAATCGTACATAATATAAAGCAATAAACTCAAAGCATAAAATAAATCCATTTTTAAAATTAAACCGTTGGCCTTTATGGGTTTCAGTAGTGGTCATCAATAAAATATTTTAAACTTTAAACCAAATCCGTTAGTATTTTAAGCGCAATTGACTTTGTAAACAATTAAACTATACAGAAATAAATCGTCTTAACTGCTAATTGAATAATTATAAAAGTAAGTCTTCAATAACACCTATCCATATGCAATGAATATATCAACATCGTCCATAGCTTCGCAAACGTGATAACCGCTATACATAATATTTTATACCAGTATGCATAATATATTATACATACTGGCATAATATTTACAAATATGGAAGTTGATACGATCTTGTTTTATCTTGTTTAAGCAAAGGCGTAAAACCTGTTAGTCATCAACGCCTTTGTTTATATGATATACCAGTCACCAAAACTGTAAAAAAGCTACCACTGCGTTGGAAAACATTAAACGGAAATTATTAAAACATAGTGTATTTAATTATAATTATAAACTAAATTCTTAAATACTGGGCTGTACGATGATTGGTTTCCTTGCGAGACGGACATGCAGTAATGTCACTTTACTATTGTGTTCTATAAAACCTCAGTAAATTCGAGGGAATTTTTAAAGTTAATAAACGTATTAATTAAAGCTGTCTTTGGTTTATCTGAAGTTAGCCACTAATAGGCTGCAACCGTACAAAATGGCTTACATTAAGACAACCTGTTCCACTACAAACCATGAACTATGAACCATGGAGGGTTCTGGGTTAAGTATATAGTAGAGACTGCACTGTTTTGATGACATAGTTAATGCAGGGAAGTGATTTGTCCAAGAACACGCTCAACCGCTAGGTTTTTCCCCGGCTAAGGGTACCCACTTTCAAGAGAATGGGTAAACCCCAGGAGTGTCTCTATGTGCCACAGTATATGCGCTCTGAGTTAAACCAAAATACCTTGCATTAGCATGTCCAAGGTCATCAGAGAACCTCACCAGTGGTCTGCAAACCTAAATTCAAATTTTCAATGGGCTCACCCAGCCTCTATAAAATATTATAAAAATAGGGTACCCAAAATAAGGGGGGGATGAGCGTGACCTAGGAAGTCACTTCCTGACAGAACCGTTGCCCATGAAACAGTACAGTCTCTACCATGTACTTAACCCCTGTAGTGGTACAGGTTTTTTGGTTTTTTTTTATTTAGATAAGAATACGAAGAGAGAGAATTACTCAATTGTTCAATTGTACTCAATTAAATTCATAATGGATTTTCTTTATTATCGATCATATACAATTATTTCTTTACCTTCTGTAATAATCAACAATAAGCTATCCTACTTGGATTCCGATCTAGGTGGAGAAGGTTACGGCTCAGTTCTTCGACCCCACAAAATATTTCGCAAGCATTACCTCAAATTTCACACAAGAAACCGGTCCGCAAGTACACAAAGGTCGGGCACAAGTTCATTCCGATGACCCCGTTCCGGGAGCAGATAGCTCTCTACAGCCGTTTGTACAGTCAGCTCCTTAGGGTTGGTTACTCCCTTGTCATTCCTACCCCCATATTAAATTCCACTGGCAGCTCTATGTTAAAGGTGGACAATCAAGTAACAGTCAATCTTTGTCAATAGTATATAATAAATTAATCTTAGAGGAAGTAATTAAACAAATACTTTAAAGATTAATACATTATTAAAAACAAGAAAAGTCCTATAGAATCTATTCTACTTCATAGAAGGGTGATGGAGAGGGCCCAAGTCGGACTACCTATGGCCTGATAATGAGTTACTGACCTCTATAAGTAACTCTAAGTAATTCTGTTATAACTGTTACATTTTTTATTAAAAAGTGTTTATTCTGTAATCAATTTTTATAATAATCTGTAATAACCAAATTGATAAACTTTAAGTTTTATCTGAACTACAAGTTCTAATATATGAAATATGTTCATGAGGATAGGAATACTTGAAATATATTTATATTGGTACAAATATTTTATGAATAAATTGAAAATGGATGACAATTTTGAGCAAACCCTATTAGAATGGAGTCGCCCATATGCCACCACATATTCGAGACCGGGTGCGATAGATAATGTTTATCTGCCGCTATTGGACCTGTGAGTCCTGGAGACCTACCTTTATCAGCTAATTATGTGGGTACTCTAAATTGGGAGAAAACTCCAGAGTTTTAGCGTGATCTCGACCAAATCTCCTTCCTGCACAGCAGTTCTATTAGAAACAATACAACCCTCCAATGTTTTGAACCCCCAAGAGTTGTAGTGGCACTGATCAGTTATGCCCATTTCACATAAATGAATCTCCGAACTCTGATTCAAGTTATTAGGCGGTTATATAAGTAACAAAAAAATTCCCAGAGTCAAACAAACGCAGTATAAATAGAAAAATCGGGCCATTGACCAATTAAATAACATACAGTTTTCCCGATTTAAAGACACGCCTCCACCAAACCATCAAATTCCTCTCGTATTCAATCCTTGCAATCCAAAATCCTTCGCAAAATCCTAAACGCTCCTTATTTTGTCACAAATAAAACAATCCATAATGACCTGAACGTTTCATATGTTACCGATTCAGCCCATTCCAGATACCTATCATTCCATAATAAACTCCAGGCCCATTCAAACCCACTAGTTTCCCTCCTTGGTTCCAATTCCATCCCGGACAATCCTCCTAGGCGTCTGAAGAGAAGATGGCCTCGAGACCTTCTATAATAGAAATGTAATTAGAGTGATGCCAATGGGTAGTGCCTCTCCACGTCCTTTCATGTATTTATTTATTCATACAGCCCTTGTACTAGATGTATATATTACAGTTGTACAATTCAATAAAATAATTTTTAAAAAAAGACACGCCATTATCACAATGAATTGGCACTTTAAAAAAAAATCAATTATGTTAAAACAAATTTACTAACAATTATTTAATTATTCAGGCATCCTATAATATATTTTTAACAAGGTATTATAAAAAACTGAATATTATCTTCAGAAACAAACTCTCCCACGATTATTCCGATTCCCTCTGTTATTGTTTATTACTTAATATTTTATCTCTAGCATCATATTTAAAAAATATTACAATGATTTCATTACTGTAAATAAATCCAATCTCTAAAGTAGCAATATTAATCATTAAATCTTGACAATCTTTTAATATTTTAATGGTCAGATAAAGAACGTTGCCGCACAAGAACTTAAAAAAACTTTATTGGTATAAACAAACAATATAAACAAGCTAGAACTACACTATAATCTAGTATAATGACTACGACTACTATATCTGACTATCTGACTTAGATCTATCTCTTACAGCATGGTTTATATACAATAGTGAGGGAAGGGGAGAGTGCTGACTAAGGAATGTAGGATTATGCACCTTAACTCCTCCCTTCTTAAGATGCGAAACTCCGGAGAGCATTATTTATTAGGTAAAGTCCAAGGATTAAATATTGGTGGTAACTGGATTTCCTCGTTCTGTTGACATGGTGGTCTAGGCCTTGAGGTACATTTACAATATTTTAGGACAAGAATACAGATATGATATACAAAAAGATACAATACAATAATGTTAAGAATATACAAATAATGATCATTTTCTATCAAAGGTATATAATCTAAATCTTCTAATACAATAGATGGATTAGGTGGTAATTTGAGTTCATCAAATGACATATTGAAAGGTAGGGTATTACTAATAGTATTTTCTAACTTAATGATCTTTGAATCAATCATTACGGTACTAGGTTTAGGACATTGCAGTAATGTTTCATTATGCTTAAGTTTGATCAAGGCAGTTAAAGGTAGGAAAATAGGATACAAAGCCGTATCTTCTAATGTTACATAACTAATGTTAAAACTAAGGTAGTAATCTATTTCATCAATGTATTTAATAAAAGGCTTGACATTAATACTAGATGTGATACAATGGTTAAAGTTATTTTTAAGTAAATTCTGGATACAATGATTGTTGGTTTCTCTAACATTTATACAATAATAATATGTGTTAATATAAGTACAATTTCCCGTAAGGGTTTTATTCTTATCTAGTAAAACAAGTTTATTAGGAGTTAGTGTTGTTACAAAAGTATTATTGTGTGATACAGGAACTGGAAGGAGATACATGGTACTATACATATTTTGTTTCAAGGGAATTGATATGAAGTAATGAATTATATTATTTTTAATGAAACATCTAGTTTTGCTGATTTGCCATAAGGTTTCTAACTCTGTTGATATTAAGGATATGTTTCGTTTTAATAAATAAGAAATATCATTTTGAGTTAGCATACTAGAGTGTAATATGCCTAATTCACAAAATTCAAGGGAATTTTCTATATCTAAAGTTCGTAAAGTTATGTAATTAATGATAGAGTAGAGTTCATTTAAATGAGTTGTGATAGTTGTCATGTCTAGGGAATTTACTAGTTTTGAAGCTCGCTCATTATTCTTATTTAGTATTAGTATATCATTTCGAAAGGTCTCTATTAATTTTTTATTATATAAGATTTCTTGTTCTACGTTATGTTCGAGGTGATAGGAATTTTTCTCTAATTTTGAAATAATTTGATCATAATGATCTTTATCAGAGGCATCGAGATTGCCAGTGATCCATTTAATAGCTGAACCTATACCGTTAATAAGTCCCCTTTTTGGTCTGTTGGTTTGAGGTGTGCTTATAAGTGAATCTATTTTGGATTTTACAAAATTTAGTTGCCTATGCACTGTGTCATAAGTTGTACTAGTTTTGAATGAGTTTAAATTTTGTTCAGCAAAGATTAATTCTTCTTTTAAATGAGTAAAATTAATGTAATGTAACAAGGTATGATATTTGTCTATTGTAAATGCAGGTGGCATGTTTATTGCTGTTATACCTGGTGCATTAGTCAAGTCTGTAATTTCATATGCAGAAATGTTAGGTAATGTCCATATGAGAAGAATCATTGTCATTGACTGCATTATCTGAAACAGACAGTGTTGGAGGGTTTCTTTTAGTTTTATAAGTTTTACGGTGTCGTTGAATATTATTAGAATGTACAATGATTTCCTTATTTTTATCCTTTAATTTATGAACTGGTTTAAAAGGATTTTCATTTTTATTTCTAGTCCTAACTCTAGCATACGTGTTGTCAGGAATATCGGCATCTTCTCTACTATGATTAAGTGAGTTAGTTCTGGATGTTTTTTCGTCCATAATTCTTGACTTTATTTGTGCATGTACTAGTTTTAAATTATTGTGGTATTGTTCTACTAGTTGTTCAGTAACTGGGGCTTTGTCTCTTTTATCTTTTTGCGTCCCAAATGTAATTTCATTAGGAGTTAATTTTAATTTTTGATTTAAAGTGTTGTTGAATGCAATAACAGCAAGACATAATTGCTTCTTTAATTTTATAGTAGGGTCTGTTTCTTTTAAATTGCGAAGGATTTCTATTAACGTGGAATGGGTTCTATTGAGGAGCCCTAAGGAATTAGGATGATTGGGAGTGACATAATAGGGTTCAATTCCTTGGGATCTGAGTAGATTTTCAACCAAATTATTTTTATATTCCCTTCCATTATCCATCTTAATTCTGTCAGGAGAGGGATATAGTTCCAAATATTCAATGATTACATCTGAAACTTGGATAGAGTTACATGCGTCAGTCAGTTTGGCAAAAAGACGTTTGGAGAATGTGTCAACTAAGGTGATTATAAATTTTTGTTCATAATGTAATGTATCAATCATGATTTCTTCAAAGGGTTTGTCTGGAGTTGGTGTAATGCAAAATTTTGTTTTAATTGGTTTTCGATCATATTTAGTCTTCCTGCATATTTCACACTTATTGCAATAGTCAGTAATGGTGTCTTTCATTCGAGGCCAATAATAATCCTTTTTCAGTTTTTCATATGTTTCTAGGCTGCCTCTGTGACATGTTTTACCAAGGTGATAAGAATTGATAATGTCCAGTTGTTCGTCTGTATTAGTGATATCTAAACATTTTTTCTTATATCTCTTTATTTTTACGGAAGGATAGTTATCTTGAATAATTTGTGATATTTTTAAAAAAATGCCTTCGAATTCGTTACGAACTGTTTCTACGTTGGGCTCACAAAATACACCATAAGTTGTATTTGGCTTGAGAATTTCCAATAAAAGTTCATTTAAATCTTGACTCCAAGGATATGCGGTTTCAATATAGTATCTATTTTTATTAAAAGGTTTTTCTACCCGCACTGATTTCTTTCCTCGTTGAACAAAGATTTGAAATTTTTCAATATTTATTGGTTTATCTTGGTCAATTATCCAAATTTGTTGGTTGGATGACTCTTGAGAATGAACTGTAGCTAGACTGCTGGTTTCTGCTTCATGCTCGCTATTGTTATGAGGTACAGGATGAATATTACCGATTTCATCAAATTCTTCAAGAAATTCATCAAGTTCATCTGATGAAGCTAATGGCATATTTGAGGTTTCTTCCAAAATCCTGTCTAATTCATCATAGTCAATTTCTTCAATGGCATGTAATTCATGATGGTTTCTGGACAGTGCATCCGCAACATAGTTGGTTTTCCCTTCTATATGTTTGATTTCAAATTCAAAGTCCGAGAGTTGAAATATCCATTTCATGAGCCGTGCGTTGGTGTTCTTCATTGTAAATAACCAAGTTAATGGCTTGTGATCTGTGTGTATCACAAACTTTTTACCGTAAAGATATGGCTTAAAATGGTTACATGCATAGACTATGGCCAATAATTCCTTTTCAATGGTAGAGTACCTCTGTTCTGTATTCGAAAGTGTCCGTGAGGCAAAAGCTATTGGATGATCTGTTCCATTAGAAATTTGAGATAAAACAGCACCAAGTGCTACAGAGCTTGCATCTGTTGTTAAAATAAAAGGTAGATCCCAATCAGGAAATTGAAGGATGGGAGCATTGAGGAGATGTTGTTTCAAAAGGAAAAAGGCTTCTTGATAGGAAGAAGGACAAATACTTTTTTCATCAATTCTTAAAGCTTGGGTTAAAGGCTTAGCTAGATGAGCATAGTTATGAATGAATTTTCTGTAATATCCTGTCATGCCAAGAAATTGTTTAATTCCTTTATGAGTTTTTGGTAAAGGAAAGTTTTCAATAGCTTCGAGTTTAGATGGATTAGTTTTCAGTCCGTCTTTTGAAACAATGTATCCTAAAAATGGGAGTTCAGGTTTTAAAAATTCCGTTTTGTCCAGCTGTATTGTTAATGAATGTTGAGTAAGTTTTTGAAAAACTGTTTCTAAATGATAAAAATGGTCATCAATATTATTAGAAAAAATTATTATATCATCCATGTAAACTAGACAATTTGGTATATTGCTTAACATCATATTGATGGCCCTTTGAAAGGTGGGGGGAGAATTACATAACCCAAAAGGCATACGGAGGAATTCGTAGTGACCCGATTCTGTAGAAAAAGCTGTTTTTTCAATTGAGTCCTCGGCCATTTCAATTTGGTGGAAACCAGACGCTAAGTCAATTGTAGAAAAAATTTGTGCTTTGTTTAGTTGGTTAAGAAGGTCTTCTATGTTCGGTAACGGAAATTTATCTGGAATGGTTTCCTCATTCAGTTTCCGATAGTCAATAACCATTCTAATTTTCTTTTTTCCACTAGCATCGGCCTTTTTTGGTACCACCCAAATCGGTGAGTTATATGGTGAGTTGCTTTCCCTAATAATATTAGAATCTAAGAGTCTTTGTATTTCTTGTGAGATATCTTCTCGAAATTGGTGAGGATATCTGTAATTCCTACTGTAAATTGGTTTGTCCGTTTTTAGTTTAATTGTATGCTTAAGTAGTTTTGTAGACTTGAGTGGGTCATTTTCACCCTTGATCATTTCGGGATATTTATGCAATAGTTGTAATAATTTATTTAAATTATCTTCATTCATATGTTCATGTCTAATTAAATTCTTAATGGTTATATTATTGATATTATTATTATTACTTATAGTATCTAATTGGTGGATATTATCTTCAATTAATCCATTATTTATTTTAACTTTTCCTCCCAGTAAAGAAATTTCATTTTGCTTACTGAATATGTTAATGTCTAATTGCTTCATGCTTTCAAATCCTAATAATAAATCATACATATCGCTAAAAGGAAAAATATAAAACTTAACTAATAATTTACTGTCAAGACCTAAATTTGGAGCAAGGTCAATACATGCTGTTGTAGTTCCCTTTTCGCGTCCGGTAGGTGTTTTAACAATAAATTCTTCCGAATTAATTTCAGTTCCCTCGGGTAAGGAACGTGGGTTAATATAATTTTTTAGAGCGCCAGTATCAATGAGCCAGGTTTGTTCTTTAAAATCTTTGAATTGTGGTAATTGATCAGTAAAATTTAGGGGATATTCGGGGATGGTTCCGGCTGACTT
Organism: Troilus luridus; assembly: GCA_964056705.1. Classification (NCBI taxonomy): domain Eukaryota; kingdom Metazoa; phylum Arthropoda; class Insecta; order Hemiptera; family Pentatomidae; genus Troilus; species Troilus luridus. Next base: position 85,342,179 of record OZ057413.1, read on the forward strand.
GGTCCTAAAAAATGTTCAAATCTGTTAGTTAATGTTTCTAGTTGTTGTTTTATATCAGTTATCTCGTTATCTCCTTGTACTAAGTGATTCATAGGCGAGTTGTTTGACCTTACGGTTCTCATAGACACGGTATTTGATGAGTCAGGTTTAAAGGGTCCCGTAGGGAAAGGCGTCTTCTGCCTCTGCTGTTCCCAGTTAAAACCCTGGAAATTATTAGCGGCTTGATGATTAATTCGCCTATTCATACTTGATTCTTTGTTTTCGCGATTTTGATTAAAATTATAATTATAGTTTATATTAGGATCGTGGCTTTGTGGGTTTGGATTAGAATTAAAATGAAAATTAGGGTTAGGATTAAAATTAGTAGTTGGGTTAGGGTTGTGATTAAAGGTTTGATTAAATTTAAATTGATTATAATCATGATTAAAATTAGGGTTGTAATTATGATTAGGAGTATAACTATGATTATGGTTATAACCGTAATTAAAACTAGGATTATGATTATAATTATGATTAGGCCTACTATTATGAGTATTGAAATTTGGTTTAAATGGTTTGTGGTTTTTATATCTAAAGTTATTTTTTGGATTATACTGGTGTTGATGTTCATATAAGCGGTCTAAAATAAATGAACAGTCATTTTGTATAGCATTCCTGATATCATCTATATCTGTAAGTTTAAGATGATTTAAAAAGTCACAAAGCTGTGGATGTAGGTTTGCTTTAATGTGATAATTAATTTCTCGGTCCTGTAATTTCATAATTGCTTCCTTATTTATAATATCATCGTCTAGTGAAATCCTAGAAAATATCAATGCTCTAATTTGAGCTATTCTGTTAATAAATGAAATTGGATGTTCTCTAGGTCCTGATCTAATGTTTAATAATTCGAGCTTAAGTTGTTCTACTGTACGAGAGTCTTTAAAATTTTTCTGTAAATGGTCAAGTAGTTCGGATACATTTATGAATGTATTTGTGAGAAGACAATGTCTGGCGTTGCCTACTAATCTGGATGTTACTTTAGATAAGAGTCGGGCATGATTTTGAATCTTTAGGTTATTATTGTCACCGCACACTGTGTCATAGACTGATTTTACAGATTTTACAAAAAAAATTAGGTCTTCAGGATTACCGTCATAATAGGGAATATGATCGTAATCTTCTTTTACCATAGAGTATGAGACACTCATATTGTTTGTTACCAAATCACTATTACTATTATTATTAATTAATAAATTACTTAATTGTTCCGTAATTTCACCTATATCTAATCTAACTCTACTTTTCTTATCCTTAGGCATACATAGAAAACTTAAAATTAATATGTACCTCAAGTTATATTTTTAAGTCCTGCGAAGTCCTTATCTAAGTTGACCCTATTGAAGTGTAGAAACACAAACTTCAGGTGGTTTACTCCAGAACCTGTTGTCCAATGACTATTTCTTCGGTCCTTCTTGAGTTTCCGTTCAAGGCTGTCTTCACTGGATTGACCCAAAATCTGTTAGAATATTTCTTCGATCTTTCTTGATCTCCAGGAAAATTTCGTCACCTTTACTGACCTGAGGCTAATAGGGTCCCTGTTCGGGCGCCAGATAAAGAACGTTGCCGCACAAGAACTTAAAAAAACTTTATTGGTATAAACAAACAATATAAACAAGCTAGAACTACACTATAATCTAGTATAATGACTACGACTACTATATCTGACTATCTGACTTAGATCTATCTCTTACAGCATGGTTTATATACAATAGTGAGGGAAGGGGAGAGTGCTGACTAAGGAATGTAGGATTATGCACCTTAACTGTCGAAAATAAAAATCCAAATATATTCATATAACGTATTATTAACATACAACATATTATTATTAGAAAAATTACCAATTACATTCGACATATCTAATTAGTAAAAATAGCATAGGTTGTGTATGTAGTAAGTCTTGTCACTGTTATTTCCCGACAATAAAGTATAACTTTCTCTAATTATGATCAATCATGTTCGTATTTTTGTGTTAAAATGAATACATCAATTTTAATATGCATAAAAGGCTTCTTACCATATTTAATAACATTGCTTACGAAAAATTCGATATTTTTTTTTAGTTTTGCCCTTATTCAGGGATAGATACGATCCACAAACTAGGAATGATACTAAAGATAAATCATTTGGTAGTTTTATTATACAGTTATGTAGTATGTATATTATGTAGTTATGTATTATGTAATTTTATTATATATTATATCTAGTGAATTTTATTTAACGAGATACAAACAGACATGGAGAAAATACATCATTAAATCTTCTTCTTGAGCTCTTCTTCTCTAATCTTCTTCCAAAGGCTGGTGACCATCATGTTTAAATCTTTTTGACTTCTGCTCTGAAGATATGATTTGAAGAACAGTTAAACGAACAGCTTTCACATTATATTTTTCTGCATGACTACCTGTAGCATTTGATATACGAGTATCTTCCCTCTCATAACGTGGCTGCAGTATTTTAGATTTATGAATTTATTTCAATATATAATTCCTTTTTGCAAAATTTCATCGTTCATTAAATTACTAGATCACTAACCTTTAAAGAAGCAAACCCCACATCACAAGTTCTTCAACGTCATTATCCACCAAGAATATATTCCCCATCATTGAGATTCGCCCACCGTTCAAGAGACACTTGCTGCAACGAGATGTTGCGACCTTGGGAAGTTGTCGGAATTTGGTTGCTCTATTTCTTTTTAACTCGCCTACTGCTTTTGCATAGGCAAAGGAATTGAGTGCAAGTTGAATATTTGAAGCCAAGATTTTTAAGTTCTACAGTTTAAATTATAATTTATATAAATCTTTCATATTAAATTAAAAAGTAAACAGAAGAAAGCCCTCTTCTATTTATAAATGAAATGATTCAACTGAAATAATTTTTGGTTTTCAACATTGAAAGACGTTAGTTAATAAAAAAAAGATACGTATTTATACATTTTTAAAATATGTAAGGGGCAGGTTAGCTCAGTAGTAAAGTGCTGAATAGCTATGCTGAATGTTCCAGGTTCAAATCCGGCTGTTGGGCAGATAAATGGGACTTACGAACCTTCTGGGGATCACCCAGCCTATATAAAATGGGTACTCTCCATTAGGGGAAAAACTTAGTTGTCTAGCGTGATCTCGGCCAAATCACCTAATCACAACCGTTGTCCTAGAAACAGTACAGTCTCTACCGTGTACTGAACTTAGAACCCTTCAAGAGTTATTGTTTTATTGTTGTAGTTTTAATGTTTTTGGAGTGATGTATTGCTTTAAATTTGCTGTTTTAGTAAATATTTCTGAATTCTTTTAAAAAACCTGCACCGCAACAACCCATAATGTTCTTGGTTTCAAAACACGGTAAATACTGTACAGTTTTTAAGATAATGGTTGATTACGAAGGTATTCTATCCGAGATTACGCTCAGCACCAGGATCTCCTTCGATTAAGGGAACCCACATTATGGAGGAGGAGTGTATGCAGATCCCAGTATATATTTATGGCTGTTAACGTATTAAATAATTTCTCTGTCTCAGCTGGTTTGGAGCCTCGTATCTTCAGCACAACTCAGAGCTATACACTCTCAGCTAAAGTAGCTTTTGAAATGAAGATCAATATGAACGATATCCAAAAGTAATAGTTTCCTTACACGGGAGAGTTAATTCTGACATGTACCAAAGGATAAGCAGTTATCATTAATTGCACATTTCTCTCTAATGTGTGTCTATTTACATGTAAAGGAATGATAATAACGCATAACAAATAAAACAAAACTCTTTCGTGCCAGTAATGAAGATCCTATATCCTCACGTAACAGATTAGCGGTAATAAATTACTGTGAGATACAGAACTTAATACATACATCAAGCCTTATCCCAGACGTCAGCTGAAGCCCACGCTCTTTCGTTGGCAGCGTCCAAGATAAGATCTCAACTGGCAATAATTACTTCCTCCAAGAGAAACAACAAATATTTAATTATTATTATTTAAATAAAAAGATATTGTATAATCAATTGGTATTGCGGGGGACAAAATCATGAACAGGGTGAATAGCTACAAAGTTGGGAGAAGAACTTAAAATACTGTCGACAGAACGGAAGATGGTACTGTAGTGAGGGGCTCAAGAGATACTGGCAGGAAGTCAAAGATTGTAGAAGAAGATCCAGACAGAGAAAATTATGTTAATTCTAAATTCGAAGTCCATAGCAGCCCAATACGAATACAAAAAAAAGTAAAATAAAATAAAAATGAGTCACATAAGAGAAACTTTTAACTGTAAAGAGGTGTAAAAGAATATTATGAATACAATTATGATTAATGAGAAAAAAAAAACCTAATCAATAAGTAATTCGTATGTGTAATTAGTGTTACATATATAATAACTCGTATTTATTGTTATTTACATAATAATTCGTATTCTTGTTATTTATATGTTTAACAAATCGGTTTGTAAGTGGCCCTTATTATCAATCAATAATCAATAAAATGGTATCTCTATTTACTTAATTACCATAATTCTTTCTTACATGCAACTACGGATATCGTCAATACAAATGCAAAGTATCGAATGGTTAAAAAAACACATTTTTCATTTTTGATCTATAGTTTTTACCTTAGTATTGGATAGATACTGGATTTTCCTGGATCTGAATACAAGTGGTACTGATAATTTTCTGTATCTGATACTTTTACTTGATATTTTTGTAGTTGAATACAGTTATCCCGACTCTCCCTCTTCTAATACGCTACAAAGAAGCCTTTCTTGGGGGATCAGTTTTTGTTATCATTTTTAAAGGAATAAGAGTTATTCGCCGAAATATTAACCTGCACAAGGCATCAAATGATTAAAATCATGTTTTGTTTTTTTTAATTATTTTTTGAAAGCTATGGAATTGAACAAAAAAAAATAGTTGTTAACCCTACCTGAAACTTTTGCTATTCCCGTTCCAAGACACGTAGATTTTGGATTGTAATACAAAATTTGTCTGTCCGCCGCCGCACGCTAAACTTTTTAAAACGCTATAGCTGTTATAATACTCGTCATATTCCGATGCTGTTTTTTAATTTTGTGAAATTTTTCTTGAAAACAATGTAATATTTGTTACTGTTGAAAATAAAAAATTGGCGAAAGAAATTATCAATTTCTTAGAACAATTTTCTTTTGCAACATATAGACTTATAAAAATAATTTTAAAAAAATTAGTGAAAAATAATTAAACGATTTGTTTATTCGTTCATTTTTTTTTTTCAGTACATTAGTCTCCTCCAGCTGAGAAATTTATTATTGCTATATTCCAACAAAAAGCATTTTTTTAGGTTCACTTTTGTTTATCTTATTTCAAAGCTAATTTTTTACCAATTTATATTTGAAAAGTAGATGTGAAAACATACTAAGTTTTTAGTTATAGTGAGATAATAAAATTTTCAAGCTCAAAAATTATAGAACAAATTATTGTTTTTGAATATGTAATTTTTAAGAACTATATTCTATGGTAAATTTAATCCCACAATTTGATTCACAAAGTAGATACAAAAAAATAATATGCTAGTTTTAATTCGTAGGTTATAGTTATAAATAGCTTAAGGTAGCTTGAGGTAGTGAATACTGAATAGCTGATGCTTCTAACAACCAAGGCCATGAATACAGCTCTCGTATCGATCTGTTCTAGCAGGTTGCAGGTGCGGGAATAGAGATTGTAGTAGATACTGACTAGTAGTTGATACTGACTAGTAAGTGAATACAAGTATCTACAGAGGTGGGGTGAACTTGGTAGGACCTCCCACCCCAAGTATTCAACTGAGTATCTGTACCCGGTACATTTCGACCGTATCTGATACTTGTATCAACTACAAATTATCCGATAGATACAACCTTACCCATCCCTAGTTTACCTCCACGCTGAAAGGCACTAAGGAGGAAGATAAAGAAGAAGAAGATGATCTATAGTGTTTTCTTTAGGATTGATAGTTGACATAAAATTCATTTTCATGTTCTGTAAGGAACATGTGAAAACAGATCATTTTTCTCTCTTAACTCCTGTTAAAATACGGATAAATTCTAGAAATGTAAATTTAAGGGTGTGCAATGCTGTAATAATGCCGGTTCTAATAAACGGCTGTGAGAAGTGGGTTCTCGCCGGCATCCTGGAAAGCAGAATTGAGAGATATGAAAGGAAAATCTGGTCAGTCGATATCTCATGTGTTATGATATGAAGCAAGAAGGTTAAAATGGGCGGGGCATGAAGTAATTCATCAGAATGCCTCTACACAACCACGAATGCCACAATAGTTGGCGAGAGGCCTCCCTTGTGGCAAAGACCAGATGGATAGACAGTATCAGCAAAAACGCTGCAGAGTGGAAATCACCAGCTCAGGATAGACAGAGGTAGAGAAGGCTGGTAAAGGCGGCCAAAGATCTACTGGGTCTTTAGAGCCAAAAAAAAAATAATAATAATAAGGAACAAAAACTATGTATAATGAAATTGGTGTTTTTCACTTTCGGCGCTTTGAATTTTTATCGACGATATCATCGAGTTTTAGTACACCAGTTGTAATTATGATAAATTCTTAAATAATTCATCAATAATTATATTAATAAGTATTAAGAAGTAATGCGAAAACTTCATAATTTTGGGGTTCGTTCTGCACATGTTTAAGCACTAAGTTTCTATAAATAGGATTTATTTTAAGTTTATCATAATAACACCGTAGTACATCACCCTAAAAAAATAGATTATACATTCTTGTAAAATTATTTAATAAACCCGCCTAAAGTTATAAATTGTTAAATAGTTAGCATGACAAATTACGTTCTACCATTTTTTAAACCCCATGTTAACTGTTCCTAAAACAAATCCGATTAAGATTAACTGTAAACTCTGCTAACAATAGCTGTCAGAGGGAATTCTAATCTATTTTAGATAACGGACAGAGCTAAAAAAGCTATTTTTTCAAAATGGTATTATCTTATTTATTCCTGATAAATAAAAAAACAACAGATTGATAAATGAAGTATTTATTTATAGAACAATTTTACAGTTGGATAATACTATTTTTTACAGTGCATTGTTTTACAACTCCTTTCTTGAAATAATATTTACGTCAGAAGATGTTTTTGTTTAACACTTGAAACTCAGGTTTAACCAGGCTGTTTATGGCTTTGTCTCAAAACATTTATATATTTGAAAACTGCTGTGCTTTGCACTTGCCAACCGATAGATTATAAGTTATAGAAAGGTTCTATGATCATTCAACTACTCAAAATTACTGGCTTCTAGAGGTAATATGAATCGGTATTTTCGGCGCTCAAACATTTGAAAATGTTTAACAACAGGCTAACATTCAAATCCAAGACGTAGAAGTACTGTTAATATTTATAATTAATATTAGACCACATGCAGAAGGTACGCAGAGATTATTTCTGTAAATAAGATTATTAAGTGATTTTTTAAGTAAAATTGGCATGCACTATATTTAAATTACCACGGATAGGAAAGAATATTTTCTGAATACAACAGCCAAAGTTCCGAGTGGTAATGTACTTTTGAAAGCTCTATATAATCCGTAATTTTGACTCCCGAGCATATATAATGGTCTGATAACATAATAACTTTCAAACCCGAGACCTACAAATACGTAAGCTTTATCTCTATAAATAATATTATACCACATGCATAACAAAGAATAATTGTTAAATCGGCACTAAACATCTGTTCGATACATTTAATATTTATCTCCGGTATATCACACCAAGATGGAAAGGAAGTGAGACCAAAAATGGCGCTGTCATGATCCCCAACGTTTCTTCTTCTTTGGTCAACGTCATAAAAAAAGTGAGCTTGGAGCAGGATTCCTCCACACAGCTGCCTCACTGCAACCACTCTCCTTATCTGACGAGTGGCGTATTACCTCTGCGACCTTGCCTCATCTAGAACTTGCTCCTTCAAGGGCGCTATCAGGAAGATCAATTACAAGAATAAACCAGGAGTTTAATGGACCATATAAGGACTCTCAGAACAGTTTGATGGATCTAAAAAAGCAATGATTGAGGAATTCTGAGATGGAATAATTCAGTTAAATTTCCTAAACCTGTTAAAACAAAAACCTGTACAACCCATGAACGGGTCTAGGGTTTAGTACATGGTAGAAACAGTACTATATCATGGACAACGGTTGTGGAGGGAGGTGATTAGTTTTAAAACCTTTTACAGCATTTAAAAATTTAATGAAGAGTGCAAGATTAAAAGAGAATAAGAAATTTTAAAAATTGACTTCTTTTTTACATTTTCCACTGTTTTAGTCAAACAATTTTATGCTTGTATTTCCATAGAAACTTCTGGTTCAAAACTGAACATATACCATAAGAAATAAGGCGGCGAAGAGTCAATTTTAGACAAAATTGGTTGATGAAAACAGCTTTCGATCCTAAATGCCTCATATACAAGATATACTTACGTGTTAAAATGCTCTACGCATAATTATGTAAGCAAACTGAATTAATTCCGTATTTCGATTTTCATAACAATAAATAAGACGACGGATGCTTTATTAATTAGTACCTAAATTTACAGCAACCTAAATTTACCATACGAAAAAACTTTCTTATTCTTATAAACAATTATTCCGGTCTTACAGAGGATTAATTGCTTATAAGAAGTGAAAACACGCTTTTGAATAGGATTACTTAGTTATTCATCGTGTCTGGACACACTTTGTTACCCCCTTGGGTATCTGCGTTTGTCACAAATGGATACGTACTTTTTAAATATTCTCGAAAATAAAAAAATCATGAATTTTAGTATGTACAATAAGTGAAACTATGGGATATGGGTACATTTCAGTAATTATAATAATAAAATTATTTTCATTTTCGATAATATTAAAATGGAAACAACCGAAAAGTTGTTACTTAATTCGAAGCGACAACCTGAGAAACTGATACTGCCGCTTAGCATTTACATAATGGTGTCCACCAGTTTGTTTTCATACAGACCCTTCTGGAGTGTTCTATATTCGTACCGATCAGCTACCGTAAAACTTTTGCTAAAGAGGTCAGTTTGCCTTGCCCCAATCAAGCCTTGGCTCATTAATTAAGATGCGAGAAGTAAACAGACTTCATCATACGCCACAAGGTCAAGGTATCGTTAGGACCCAGCGACGCCTGCTCATTCCGTAAACAAGGCAGAGAAGATGACCATCCTTGGCTTAGTTCGTGGTGATGACTGCAGGCTTCTGTCTACATCCCTGACTTCATTAGCCGAAGAGGTCCTTGGAGATCGCTGGACTGTGACCCTCCAAGGTCTGGGAAGGTCTTCGTGTTAACAATGGCCAATGGAAGCGTAGAGTCCGATTGGCTCGCTATTCTTCCATGGGGCTAACATTAGAGTTGTATACCCACTTTTTGTGGCATGCCGCTAGGGCCTCAACTACCGCATTGAGGTAGGAACCGTCAGCTTCGTAGATAGTCTTAGACAGTTCACTCTATTCGTTATTAACAGTACCTGACACTCGTAGTAATTAACTATTCTCCTCTATTATTTTCCAATAATAGTTTTCTGTAAACAGATGTGTTACTGATACGCGGATCAGCAAGTTGATATATTCACAGTGGCTGGAGCTGTAACTTGATGCAAAATTCATACTTTAAATAACTACACAATCGGAACACCTTCCGAACTCCCTACCTTAAAGTGTCGTAGCTTGATAATAAGCTTATTAATTATTTTAACGTGTTGAAAAATATTAAATTTTGCCTTTGTACTATTTGTCAAATTCTTTCAATTTCTCAAAAGTTTATTTAATTAGTAACGTTTAACATGACGGTCATTGTTTAACAAATAACAATAGATTTTTATGTAACTGCAGATGATCACTTGTTCCTCCAAATCCACGTTTTGATAGACATCAAGTATTGCAGTTCCACTATTTAACCATTATACTTATAAATTCCATCAAACGTATTGTCAAACCAAAAAAATGTTTTAAGCATATATTATTATGTAATTAATATCTATGGCTTGGTTTTAAAAGTCAAAAATGTCAAAAGAGCCAATCTCAACATAGTCCCGTTCAGAAAACACTAGCAATGGCATTGGGTGACACTGTAATGGAAATACAACATATTTTAGTTTGTTATTAGACTTTGGCCTTATTAGAATTATATATTTACTAAATTGGAAACTTTTGATATAAATGACACAAAATTTGAAAAAACTGAGATTGGCCCTTTTAGAACCAAGCCACAGATATAAACTCGCTCAATACAAATTTATTAAACATTTATTCTGACCCAATTAAAAACATAACAAGTGAGAAAAAATCTATTCACATTCGCACAGATACGATTAAAAATCGGTTTCAATAACTGCATAAAGAGACAATCACGATATTAAACGTGGGAAATTTATGATAGCCTTTGTTGATTGTATGTTCGATATTCGACCTGATTCGTTGTCATCTTAATTTAGTTGGGTATCTTAACAAAGTACAAGAAAATGTGGAAGAAAAATAGGTGAAGCTGTACATTACCAAAAGGATGGAGAATAATAGAGAAATCGGGTTTGTTCTCACCTGGAAAAGATAGAATTAGTTAAAAGTAGTTTATTAGTAAAGTAAAGTAATAACTTATATGTATAAATAATAACTTGTATGTACTAAACTTATTTTAATATTTAACCAAATATACTATGCATTAATTGAGTAAATAAATATTGATGTTTTCTAAAGAAAAATTCCTTGGTTCGGTGATAATAATAAAATATCAAAAATAAAGACTTGTGATAACTTATTATAAAGTTTTGTAAAATTAAGCAAGCTAAAGAAATACTTTAACTTGTAAGGGTTCATAAAACAATTTAAATTATTGGACGGATCAATTTTAATAAATAACATATTCATATAAGACAAATTTTTGTCCACGAAAAAATCGTAAGCATTGATTTTATATTCTTTATATGAAACATATCTCTCTCTTTTTATTTTTAATATAAACTACCTGTACAAAAAAAACAATTAAAAAAAAACTGTAGCACTACAGCCTATGGAGGGTCTTGGATTGAGGACGTTAGATACTGTACTTAGGAGAACGGTTGTACAGGAAAATGATTAGGCCGAGATCACGAAAAACAAAATACCTCCAGTTTTTCCCGCTAATGTGGGTAACTACTTTAAAAAGGGTGGATAAACCCCCTGGAGAGTCCTAGGTCCCGCCTGTTAAGTAAAAGCTGCTACAGCCATGTTTGAACCCGGGATCTTTGGAATGGCAACTCAGCGTTTGCTCATACAAATTTCTCTCGTTTAATTGTTTAAATAAACTATCTGTGGAAATATGGAAATATAAAAATTAAACAATTCTTCTTCGGACAATATCAGAAAAAAATAATCGGTTTGATCATCGAAACGCTTAATGGATTTCATAGTCTTTACTAATTATTATTGATACAAATATTTTTAATAAGTCAATACTTACATTTTTGTAATAATTTAAAATGCTCACAAGTTTAGAAGTCGTGATGGAGATTGAGGCTCGCATCATCCAAGCGCTGACCTAACATCACGTCTTCAAAAGAAACAACTAAAACCCTCGATCGTCATCTCTATTATTATTTTTTGCTTTATTTAATATGCTTTTGTTAGGTGTAAATGGTTTTATATAATAGGATATCTATTTATATACTCATGAAATCATGTTTTAATTGAATCGTTTATATTAAGCCATCATCAGGACGTGCATTTAAGTAGATATCTGCAACGCCCTGATGTATTTATTTTCAATCTTAAAAAAATACCCGAATGTTCAAATCTGGCTGTGGCAGATTTTATTTAATCTGTTAACAGCCGGGGATAGATCCCCTTTGAGATCTGACACCCTTCTGGAGCTCACCCAGCCTCTATAATAAAACCTGGCGGTTGAGCCTGTTCTAGGATAAGTCACCTACCTGCACTACCGTTGCCAAAGAATCAGTACATTCTCTACCACGTAGTGAACCACAAACTTTTCATGACGTGCAGATTTAAAAAAATTTTTATTATACTAAATTATTGTTCATAAGCAAATATATATTTTGTTAAAGCGAGTTCTTTTATCGTAATCATTAAAAACACTCTCAACTTTACAATTAGTGAGAGACGCAAATCCTCCAACCTCAACCTATCCTCACTTCTAAAGATTAATATTTCTGGATCTCAAATAATGCTTTTACATTACATATAACACTTTGAACACGACTTTAATTTAATTTGATCTTTTAATTAAATCTCTGGTTGATATACAATTTTAAGACAGGTTTTTAATCAGTAAAGCCTAGATAGTTAGAGAGTAAATTAAAATCTAAAGGTTTTCATCAAGATCTAACGGTTTTATACATCTAAAAGAACCATCACTGCAGAAAAAATCGTAGATCCCCATCAAGATACTAGACTAGACATAGGGAAAATCTGAATAAAAAGAGATTATTTTAATATCGTATCATAGATTATTAAAGTTTATTCGTTATCTAATATCAAGGACGAAACACGCTGTAAAAAATAAACTGGTTTCGGTTTTATGTTATGCAACGATCTGTGAACTATTATTCAAAGCGCGTATCACCTGAAACGTGTCTTCCATGGCAAAAGAGAAATGCTAATTATCTCACACAACGCACTTCACATTCCTTCTATGCATTGTAATACTAGTTTTAAAGACCTCTTCTTTTCAATGACCTTTCTATAATTTCACTCAGGATTTAAAATTATTTAATAGAGTTAGTATCCATCATTTCAGACGAATAATCTAATCTTACTTTTGAATTTTGTTCCTACCATTGAAACACACAATTTCATTTGTAGAATGGGAAGGAAAGGCCAGAAGGAAAGAATTGAAAGATCCCTAGTAGGCCTCATAAAACAGAAAAAAAAGTTCATAAGAATTGCTAAGAGCAGAAATACAAGTACTCTAAACTTTTGAAATTTTTGTTAGAGAAGAAAATAGTTGACTGGAAGATTCTAATAACGGATAAACGTCGGCATTATTACAACATAAAGTTACCTTATTTTTGTGTTCTGACAATTCTATCCTTCTTTTGAGTTTTTTTAATTAAAACGTTTACCAGAGACAGAACGCATCGTATGGTACAAGAAGGACACTCGTCAACATGATAGCACAGGCTTGACAACGTGTCAATATTTTGTTAATTGGAGATTGAGAACTAGTCCAGTACAAGAACCCTTTCTGCATTAAACAGCTTTTCTAAGATGGCGCCTGGTGGCTAGTTTCTAAACTATTCTTTGTTGTTTAGTTTTGAGAACACAAAAAAACCTAAATACATAATCTGTAGTGAAAAAGGAAGGGGAAGATTGCATCTATTTCAGTTCTTGGTAGCCCATTTTAGAAAGAAAAATGCTTGACCAACCATTCTTAAGGCTAAAAATTCCCTAAAACTATTAATACACCATTCATCGTATAAAATATCGAGAAATGTTCCTCCTCTTTTCCCTATAAGATCCATCAACGGCTGTTAGCAAACGAAATAAATGCAGCGGGATTCGAACCGAGGACCTTTGACACGGCTACTCAGAGCTCTACTACTTACGCACCCCACTTATGCACTTTGGTAAATTAAACCATTACCAAAAAGATCAATTAAGTCCATTCCAGTTTTATATGAGTAAGTATTTATTTACCCCTAAGAATCCTTAGAAAATCTTGTTAACTAAGGTAACATGTCTATATTAAATAAAATGCCTCCGGCGGTTTCGGATACGAGATAAGTATCTTAGATACGCAAGTAAAAGTAAGCTTACATGGTATAATAAAAATAAAATGCTCACAAACAACAACTAGCCGTTATATGATGAATTAATTAGTTGTTTATCCCTCATGTTATATTTTGAAAAGTGTGCAATTAGCCTTTCTGCAGTTGACGTTTCATACATCAAACAGTTTAAAAATTAGAGAAATCCTAGTAGTTCTGATTAAATAATTGTTCCCGATCTCATTATGGAATAGACATAAAATAAAATTAAGGAAGTAGCTTAACGGGCCTGGTTAGCGCTTGCGGAAAAGCATTGTGGAGCTACCAATGGAGCGCAACGCTCAACAAGTCGAGCATTTAAACCGAATCCATTACGCTCAATGGGTCGATAGGCACCAAACCGAACAGACCCAATTCGCTGCTCTTGGTCAGTTACCACTGATTATGGAGTGCTAAATATCAAACACAACGTATTTAATAAATTGAAAAAAACAACATACATTTCAAGTTGGTAGTATCACTGATATTCACTTTAAAATGCCGACAACATCGATAGTACGGACACGTATTTAAACTGCGCAAAAATTATGCCACTAAGTTTGTTGCATTTATAATGTCTAGCATTTTAATATTATTTTTAATATAAAAAGTCTTAATATTTATAAGAAATTATACTACATTAAATATTAATGTAGTTATTAAATGTATAATAATGTAAATGCTAGGTAAAGAATAACTTAAAAAATTACCAGCATCCCTATTCATTTTTGCGCAGTATAGAATACAGGGGGAAGAGAAAGTACCAAGAAAATGTTTGGAAGCGAGACCGACTTGGAGATCATGAGGTTTGCCCAGAAGAGATACATGGAGTACATCCAAGGAATAAGTCAGCAAAGAGGAAAGATCCTGTTTCAGCTGAAGGAACTGGTGAGAGACCGAGATGTGTGGACGAAGTAGCTACAGGTTCCTCCATGCTGAAAGACACTAAAGGAGGTAGAGAAAGAATAGTAATTATTCTCTATTAGGGATTGGGGTAGCTTAGTACTTCGGGTGCGGGGTTACTCATTCCGAATTAGAGATCGGCTCAAACAAATATATTATTTATTCTGCCGTGAATAGACTCTGTACGATTTGCATACCCTCCTCCCTGAGTTACCGTAGCCTCATTAAATTAGGGAGATTGAGCTTCATTTACACCTAATCACGTCCTTGCACACCTCCAGGATTCAAATAGTACAGTTATTACTATCTATTGAAACCAATAATGTTCATGAGTTATATTCTTTACCTATAGTAGCCTAACTTAAAAAATATCTAACTTTAATTAAACATTTCTTCGTTATATTACTCATTGTCCATTTTAAACTATTGAAAACACAAAGACCTGCACATACCACTAATGATTGACTACAAACAATTTCATGACTCACTTGTTGGACACCCAAACTTGCTAAATTACTGACAGACGCATTACCACCCCGACAAGGAGATTGAAACCTCTCTGGAACTGGATTCTTAGACAGAGATAAAACACGCTAGGAGTGCCTTCAATGGAAGGTTTCTCCATACACTCTTCCACGAGAATCCTTTAGGGGAGGTTTTCAAAAGAAGATCACTAATACAATAGGTACCAAATGACATTTGTATAATTCCTCTCAATAAATATTGATTATTAGTATTACTATAATACTTTTATAAATTAAGAAAAATTGATTAAACGAGCTTTGATCCGAGTTAGAACCCTTCGAAGATAGTTGATTAAGGAAAATATAAAAATTCTAACATTCGGTATTTTTTAAATATCATTCTGACAAGTTTGGACTTGTTGGCCCCGATTGAGGATCTTCTGTCTATAAAATTTATGTCGATCCAGGCGACCTTCTGGAAGCTCATTCGACCAGTAAGGTGAATGATCCCTCAATAATCCTGATTGAATATCCGGACAGGATCAAAACTCATATCAACGAAAAGTATAAAATAATTACTTCAACAGAACTTTAAAACGGCAGCTCCGATTATCATCAGTTTGTAAAATTGTAATAAAAATAGTTATTAAATTCTATTAATGCGCCGTAAAGTATAGATATTACAAAAAAACACCTTTCCATTCTAATGGTAAACAATGAGCATTCTTATATAAAAAGGGGAACACATGCAAAAAAATGGAAAAATTACATTGTTTGTTATTAACACGGGTCCAATAATTAAAATTTTTAGTTTTTAATGCTATAAGTGATTATCAGTATATGAATGTCGTAGTTTAATAACAACAACAATAATAATAATAAAATATTTATTTATTCAGGGACTTGTCCCTTTATAATAACAATACGGGTATTAATTTTTAGGCTATTATGTATTAGAGTGTAATATGTGTGAGAGTATAATTAATATTTGTGTAAAATGTAAAAGAATGTAATTAATTATTAGACATAATTTCATAAGTGAGTAAGAATTAAAAAGATTAATGAAAAAAATTGTAAATGTCAATAATTCCCAGACCATTCAGCCTTTTTTTTATTTTGGAATACCATTATGAAAAAAAAATTAATATAATACTCGTGTACCTACAGCAGTGTTAAATGAAACATAAGGTAAGTTTCTAAACTTATCACTAATTTTGTCGATGGGATTTAACAATGGATTGAATTACTTTCTCGACGGAGAGCTATATGCAATAAAATCGAATATTAAATTAATAAAATAAATCAAGTGGGAGGTTACCAATTTTAGTGATAAAAAAATAATTAAAAAGTCATAGAATACAGAATATCTCAGTTTATGATATCTATGTTTCCAACACAATGATAAATATTTTCTTATCATTGTTGATAAGCAATAGGTTTATTTGTTATTTCTAAAACAGGGGAATCATAATGATTTTGTTATATTAATCTATCCTATAAACGGATCATACAGTCGATGAAATCAATATTTGATCGGCGAATAAAGGGACTGCAAGATTGTATCCATAGATAAGTTTAAAGACGGCTTACTTACTAGATTTACTAACCCATTTTAAATAATACCTTTACAATCCTATTTTCTGGCCTTGATTTATATTAATTAATTAAATGATAACAAATTAATGCATTAAATTAAGGGAAGCATATTGACATGCACGCGTATTATTCATCAAGGAAGAAAGCTAAGCATGATGAAAGCGAGCTGCACTAACGATCACATTAATCCCCCCTTTGTCTTTCTTATGTAGTTAAACTGTTCGACAACGCGAAATCTAAATCTACCTTTCTTACGGGAGCTGTGCGGTTTGCGGTCATGGAACTTTCCAGCAAAAAAAATAAATATAAGCAGCAATATATAATCAGTGGCTAAGGAGAGATTGAAAATAAAAGAGGTTTTGCAATAATTTATTGATTTCACTCAATATAACATTGTAACAAAGATAAAATTAAATTCTTAGAAGATAATTGTTTTATTTATGGAAATTTATCATAGTGGCATGAGATAAAGACAACTACATTAACTATAGTAATCAAATAACAACTCAGAAGGTCATGGAGGCCTTCTTCTTTTCAGACGCCTCGGAGGATTACCGGTATTGAAGAGGAAGCTATGTTTGAAACTAGTTGGTTTGAGTCGGAATAAAGTATGTAATGAAAGGATTGATATCGGGTTAGGGCCAAATCAGCAGCAAATGGGACATTAAGGTCGTTAATGAGTGACATTGTTCATAACAATCTAAAAAGGATTAAGGATTTTTGGAAGGATTGGATACGAGAAGAATTTGATGGCTTAGTAGAGCCCCAAAGTTCTACTCCGTAAGTCCAAATGGGTCTTATAATAGTCATGTATATGAGTTTTTTGTAATTAGTTGGGAGCTTAGAGTGTTTCCCTAATAAGTGTTGAAGTAACTTGTAAGCCAAGTTGAATGTTTGTTAAAATGTAGCCATTAGAATCGGATCTATTCTATAGGAGTCAGTGGGATATTATTAAAGGATATTGGAGGAAATTAAGTCATTACATTGGTTTCAAAGAAAAATAATATATTAAAAAATATATAAAAACACGAACTAATGTATCATAATGTATAATATGTCATATTAATATAAAATAAAATCAAACATGACGTTCTTCAGATTTTATATGTTCCAAATCACCAAAAATTGAAACATTAAAAGCATAATGTCTGAAATATGGAATATTTCTCTATAATAGAGAAATTACATAGTTAATTTTTTATTATGATTGTTAAGACAATAAACATTTTTAATTCATACAATTATTAAAAAAATCATATGAATTCCCAAAAAGTCATTTTTCAAAAAAATAACTACATCTACCGGTTCAGCAGTTCTTTTAATTGAATAACAAGGAATTAATGCATACAAATGGCATATACTATGGCTGTCCTATATTCTACTCTATGACGTTAGATGTATAAAATGATGTTAGCCGTATAATTTTATAGAAAAAAAAATCCGATTTGCTTACTTGGATAACTTTTTTATTAATCCATTCATCACGCATTTCTTCTCCTTTCGACCATGTCGACAAGTGATCAGTGGATTAATATTGGTCATGGAAATTTAAGAGGGTATTTATATTTGTATTGGCTATAAGTAAGCGTGTCGTAAGGTAGATAGGTAATGCATACGGTAGGTATTACCTGCAAAACCTAAGTTTCCGCGGAATCCTCACGTATCGTATTAAAGCTAGAAAGCAACAGCGGTTTCTATAGAAATGGATCTACGCTTTTCCTCGAGGATTTCTCGAGTAGGTCATCCGCTTGGAAATGAAAAGCGTCTGATCTGATTTATACCGGACACCCAGCATATTTATTTAATTTATCTAGGCCGCAGAAGAAGATTGTTACATCTTCCTTTATTTCTAACAGAGGGTAAACAGCATCATTGGCTATTAGGTGTACTACTACGCAAACTTTTATCAGCACGGGTTGCAAAGACACGGAAAAGAAAAATGACGTACGATACAAATTTTTAAGATTAATAACAGGAGAAGATAGCAAGGAAACAAAATTACTATTACGACATTCAAGAACAAACTAACGCCTTATTTCTGTCTTCATCGTTAACTTCATAGATAAAAAAAGCACTAACAAACGCTAAAGTTACTGTTGTGATACCCAGTAGAAGAAGACTAAAAAAGAGTTGAGTGAACTCCTATCTTGAATTAAGCAATGGATTCAAAACTGGGATATTGTCATATTTGTCTCTGCCAAAGCTACCAAAACTATCATAAAGAAAAAATGATAATTATAAATAAGAATAAAATAGGCCGGCGACAAGGTGATTGAAGGTGAGATTGGCTATATTTTGCTTTTAATATTTAGCAGGAGTGCAATTTCCGAACCACTTTTGCAAGCAGACTAGAACTATTGTCAAAGAAATACCTTGTATAGGGGCAACCAGGGTAATAAGCTTTAACAAACTTTATTACAGATGTAAATTGTTTATTCAGATTCCCCAATCCGGGGGAGACCGGTGCGTATTTGTTACAATCGATAATTGATATTCGAACACACAACTCAGTGCAGTGTAGTACAGGGTGTGCTTTGCAGTGTAGTTTTGACTGTAGTTACTTACTACTTAAAAATTGATTCGCGGGCCGTTCCAAATGAGTTCGCGGTCCGGATCTGACCCGCGGGCCGCCGCCATTTGAGGACCAATGTGCTAAGGGATGGATAACCCGAGGAAGAGGATAAGGTTTGAGGCGAAAACGATGAAAAGATACTGGGTGGAGAGAAAGCCAAAACAAAAGTTTGGTGAAACTAAAAATGAAATAAAACCTGTACCATTGAAGAGCCTTGGGTTCAGTACACGGTAGAGGCTATTGTTAGACAATGGCTGAGGTACCCACTTTGGGTACCCACTTTATAGAGACCGCGTGAACTCCAGAAGAGTTCCAGACTCCTAAGGATCCATCCCCGGCTGCTAAAAAGTTAAATAAAATCTTCCACACCCGGGCCTGAATCTCGAAATTTAGGCAGGCCAACTCAGCACTCTATAACAAAGCCTCTCTCCTGCTTAAGAATATCTGGAATAAGCATTTTTATTTTATTAAAAATAGATTATACTTATCAAACTAGTTCAACAATACTGTTTGATCGAATGAACTAAACTATAGATGAACTTACAGTAAATAATGTAAGTGACAATATGTACATAGATGTTTATTCCAACATCTAGAGGAATTCCTTTCTGGTGTCGTTGCCTAGAAAAAATCCAACATAGCTCATAAGTACAATAGTGTTCCCGGTTCGCCTTGGATCGGTTCACACCCATAGTCGATCCAACATAGCCCAAAGATTAGGTAACGGCTCAATGAAACCTATAATCAAAACAACAAACTTGGTGATTTAAATTTATATATCATACAATCGACAATATATAAAATCCAAACGGAATTTACCTCCATAATCCAACAGAAAAATATCACGTCTTATTAAAAAAAAAGTTTGATGAAAACTCTACCAAGGATTACAAATACCTTAACTACTGGCTAACATAACGTTTATTTAGTAATAGGAGAAGATAGAACAGTAGCAATACGGATATTTTTTATCAATTTAGGCAGTTATAACATTTATTAGTTCTGTAGTTATTTAATAAACTTTTATAAAACTATCTTCCTTCTAGCTTGTTCTTTATGGATGAGAAACGTGGCCTTTAACGTTCCAACGTTCCAAACGTGGAAAAGATCCCACCATTATTCACCACTATGGGCAAAATAAATCAGTATTTTAATTTCTTATATACAAAATGTTCTTATTTTTATGATATTGTTAAAAAAGAAAAAGTTGGAAATCATTCGTAAAGATCTTAATATAATGTATTATTTTTAGGCATCTAAGCTTAATTTTCGAAGGCCTAAATTCACAAAACACATTTTTTTCTACAATTGCTTTCTTAAATTTAGTTATTTCGGCTAATTATTACAAGTACTGTATGTTTCCGATAGAAAAACTATCAGTTTAGAATAGCAAAAATGCAGGAGGATAAAAACAGTGAACTGATTTAAATATTTGTTGAAACTAGGAAAATTTTAATTATTTTATATAAACGGCTACATTCGTATATTTTACTTTAATTGGTGGTCAACCACCAATTGTCAACCACATTGGAACTGATTAAAAAAAAAAAAAATATATATACATATATATATATATATATATATATATATACAGCTAACTAAAAACAACAGTTGGTAAATAATACCAGAATAATCGGAATAGCTAATAAAAAATAATGAAAACAAAACTTAAAGTAAGATTTAAAACACCGAAAAATATTTTTCCTTTCAAAATCATGTCGAAACTATAAATATTTTGTTCTTTTGAAAACATTAACCTAAATGACCTCTGATCATCCACCATCATCCCTTACGTAATGCAATAAACAACTTTTCACAATTTCTCAAAAACTTGATTGCTGACAGAGATAGAAAATTCATAGAAGGGTTCCGAGCCAAAACATGACTGTCATATCCTATGCGAAATGTTTAGATTACATTAAAAATATTATATTGCAATAATGTTAAACACTTATATTTTTTAAATAACAATCAGATGTATTTATTTAGCTTTAATAACAATATTTAAAGATATTGGGCCTAATATTTTAACATAAATTAATGATATCTGTTTGTTGATATGATAACAATATTATATATATATATATATATATATATATATATATATATATATATATATATATATATATATATATATATATATATATATATATTTTTTTTTTATTTTTTTTATATGTATGTATGTATGATTGTTTTGACGTGCTTTTATTATTTATTTATTAAGGACTTAAATTACACGTCCTTTCAAATAAGTAATTGAACACAACCAAAATGAATTTAACTAACTAAACTTCAGAACATGTGCCTTATTAAAAGTCTAACACACATTGCAGGTTGCAACAGTGATGTAATCACATGTATCTAACCTCCACACCTCTACACCTCCACCCCTGAAGACCATTCACACCTAGAAAAGGTAAGCAGCTTGCTGCAATGAAAAGAATTGACAATCTTCTTTTTCTTTCCGCTTACCACTTCCTTAAAGTTCCTTAAAGAATTTTGTAATATCTCTATATCGTCAATCTCAGAAGATCCTTCAGCTATGTTTGATTTTAGTTTTTCTGTGACTTTATTTCGATTGCGGCACTCCAATTTTTTTTCAATTTGATGTAGTTTTATTTCCTCTTGTTTTAAATTTGAATATAATTGGTCTTCTAATTGTCTAATCCGACTTTCTAACTCCATTTGTTTAGCTTCAGCAGCTCGGGAATTTGATATTGGGTCACATTCTTCTAACGGCAACTCTCGAAAACAAACAATACCAGCTTCATCGAAATATTCTTTTTTAATATTTTCATCGATTTTTCAACTTTTCTATAACCTTTTTGGTTCTTAATAGCAGACATTGCATTTTTATTGTTTTTTTTATTTAATAGAGAAATGTGGGTACTTATATCTTAAAATTCTTCTGGCACTAAATACCAAGTATTCTTATCAATGGATATGCATTGAGTCACGAATTCTTTCTCAGCTTTCTGAACTACTTGAGCATGAAGTAAACCCATTTCTTACTAGTTGAAATCTTGTAATTTAATTTGTAAGAATGTTTTGACGATATTTTATTCTTTATTTATTAAGGAATTAAATTACACATCCTTTCAAACTTGTAATTGAACACAACCGAAATGAATTTAAAGTTCCAACAGTGATGTTATCATATGTAGCAAACTTACATACATATAATATTTATTATAAGTATACATTAAGCAAATGTATATATAATCACCTACAGAAGGTGATCCAGGGGAGTACTGTAAATGATATTTGCCTGTAGCTGTGAGGACCGTGTAAGGTCCTTTATTAAGGTAATAGCAGTATACATTAATTTGTAATAAAATATATAATTCAATAAAATTTTATAAAACCATCTTCATTCTAAATGTTCTTTATGGATGTGAAACGTTCCATTTAATATTAAAGGGGAAACAAAGTTTAAAAGTTGAAAATAAGTTATTGCGTGGAATATTCGACAAGAAAAAATATGATACCCTTGAAGAATCCAGGAGATTGCAGAGGTTACTATAAATCGGCTAATATAAATAAATTGATAGTGTTTGTTACACCAATTATACAAGGATCAATCTTCTTTGTTTATTTAATAATTAGATTTTTTTTCACAGAGTCCCCTTAGAGACCACGTGAATATCATTATTTTCAATTTTTTTCATATTCCTTCTTTCTTCCCACCTTTTCTTCATTCTTTCCTTTTCTCGCATCTCTCTTTGAAGAATAGGACTAATCGAAACAGCCTTGGTCTGTAATTTTCTGTCTCTCAGTTTCTTCCTTCATCTGTTCGATATACCTCCCAGCACTCTCATATCCTCTCATTTTATAGAAGATTTCTCTATTTGATAATTTAAAAATTAATGATTTGATTTTAATGAGTGGAATGAAATAAAAAATGTGACCTTACTGTAGTATTTTAAATTGCTGGTAAGCAATAACTATTTAAGCATTTTAAATATAAGATGGAGTTAAGCAAATTATCTATAATGGCTAGTATTGAAACAACCTCAGTTACAAGACAATCATACTATTACTACAGCAATTGTGTTATTAAACTGAAAGATTAACTTCTGATAGGTCAAGGGTAGATTATTAGTTTTTATGCAGGCAATTATGGCGCATCCTCACGATTATTTTTTATTGTTTGATAGTAATTAGATAGTCTAAATCACTATGAGTAACAGTGTACTAAAAATTAATATATATATATTATAGTAAATGACTTATATTATCTCTAAAATGAAAACCGTCATTACAGATATATTAATATGAAATACAATCGTACAATGTATCCCGAAACCCAATCTTTTCTCGTTAATCCTTCCTATCGGCCCATACTTCTTCCCTTCGTAGTCCTCTTGCTGCCATTCCTTCTCTCACATCCTCCATCCATGTCTTCCTCGGTCTTCCTCTCTTTCTTCTATAATTTGGTTTATATCGAAAGAGTTTCTTTGGTCATATATTGTCGTTCATTCTTATCAGGTGGCCAAAACATTGAAGCCTCCTGGTCTCTATTCCCTTTAAAATATTTTTCTCCTGCCCTATATTTTCTTTTATAAGACTATTGTGTATGTGTTGGAGCTTTGAGATGCCGCAGCTACGTCTTAAAAAGTACTTCTTATAACAAAATGTAATTATTACTATAAAATGTTAAAAGACAAGTAAAAAAAACCTGTGCCAATACAATCCATGATAGGTATAGTGCCATGATAGGTGCCAATACAATCCATGATGAGTATATCGAAGAGACTGTTTAGTTTCTAAGACAACGGTTGAGTTGGGATGTGATTGCCCGAGATTACGCTTAATCGCCAGGTTTCCTCAAATTAAGGTTACCCACTTTAATCGAGTTTGGTCCACCCCTGGAAGGTCTGCAGATCCCATAAGGTTCATATATGGATGTTAGCAGAATTAATCATTGATCTGTCGCTCTTCAGATCTTCAGCATAGCAGCTCAGTGCTCTAATACTCCCGCTCCCTATACAATATTTATATCAAATGATATTTTTCTACGTTAGATAATGTTTAGATATAGTCGTATACTGTTTAAAAAATTGTTATCCAAGTTATTTTTAAATGAAAAAAATATTCAGGTCCACCGATAATTATGCAGAAGAATAATGCAGTTTATCATTATAGAATATTATTTTCTCTCTTTACGTGTAAGAGAGAACCAAATCGACACTACCCAATCCTGAGCCTCCCAATCACATAGGATCACCACAAACTCATGTTAACAAAATTAAATATTATTAACAATCCAAACTTGTTATAATATTTTTAAAATAAATCCCTCCACTTCAATAATCCAGTTCGAATCCAGATAAATAATGTTTGCTTTCATTCCAATTTATAATTACTATAATAGTTTTATTTAAATTATTGTTTAACAATGGAAAGTTTCTCTACTTGCCTTAATGCCTCTATTATGAATCATTGACAATTTTTTTTTTTTGATTCTTACGATTTGGTACTGTTGGGTGAGGACGAAGAAACTATAAAGCTAAATACACAAACTTTAATGAATGCTGCTAAGGAAATAGGGCTGGAAATAAATTCGGATAAGACTAAGTATATGGTCAGTAGAAGGAAAGGGCGAAATTTCGGTAATATTGTTGTAGGAGGAAATAAGTTCGAACAGATGCTTAAGTACTTAGGGTCAATGATAACTGGAAAAAACGAAATTCAAGAAGAAATAAAGCCGCGACTAAAGGCGGGAAATGCTTGTTACTATTCGGTCTCGAAATTACTTAGCTCGCGTCTTTTGTCCAGAAATCTAAAAAACAGAATTTATAGAACAATTATTGTTCCATCTCTTCTCTATGGATGTAAAACTTGGCCACTAACGCTGAAGGATGAATAACGTCTTCAGGTATTCGAAAATAAGATGTTACCTACCGAATATTCGGTCCAAAAATGGATGAGACCACTGGGGAATATAGGAGATTACATAACGCGGAATCGCGAAGCATGCATCCGGTAAATATTATTCAGGTGATAGCGTCGCGAAGATTAAGATGGGCATGTAAAGTTGCTGGGCTTAGTAACAAACGAATTCCCAAGATGTTAATAGGCGCTGTACCGACTGGGAAACGTCTGAGAGATAGACCGAGGCGTAGGTGGGAGGATTGCGTTAGGAATGATCTACCGGGTTTGGGTTTTTGGGTGGTGCTCCGTAGACGGAGGTTTGTAAACATAGATTGGTGGTATCGGCATCGAGCCTTCGGGTTCGTTAAGCCTTTATTTATTTTTTTTATTTAATTCTTATGATTGTTTAATACTGTATACAAATATACAGTTGTAAATTTCAATAAATATTTTTTTTAATTATGCAATAATAATTAATAACTAAATTTTATTTAACTCTCTCGTGTTTTAATTATTCATGATTAAAAAAACACAGGAAGCATTATGTAATCTGATTATTCATTTTTTTTAACTTGGTGTCTTAAGAAAAACACACTTATACATTTACGCTAATAATTTAAGTATTTCTAATTTTTTTACTATTTCGAAAGGGAATATAAAGGCTGGACAAACAAAGCTATAAGTCGGAAGGGCCTTCGCATTCCTTTCTTTCAGTTTACATTCATTTCGATTAGAGATATGTCATAAATTAATTATTGATTATAGTGATATAGAATTAGGGAGTTACAGGTCAGAAATGATTCGTTTTGTAAAATCAAATGTTTATTATAAGAACATAAATAAAATTGAGTAGTTATTCAAGAAACATAAATACTTCAAAATATAATTCGAAAAGGTCTTATTTGCAATTAATATTTAATAATAAATTTTTATTTTTTAATACTTGATATACGAATTATTAGATTTGGCTTGCTTTCCCCACATAGGCATTATTCTTATAATCGCAGAGGAACTGTAAATAGAAAATAGAAAAGAATCCGCGAGTTTTATAGGAAACTTTAACTTAAATGGAAAGTACGATATGGTATTCATTTAGAGAAATCAATTGATAGCAAACTGAATCATAAATAATTCATGATTTTCGCTTTCATAATTCATTTAATATTAGCGTAGTGTTCAACTTTCTATTAATTTTAAGTCGTAATTACTAATGAAGCTTGTTGCATGTTTTTATATTTACAAGAAAAAGTGTATTTAGTAAAACTCGCATAGTTGTCAGAAGATTGCTGGACACCCACTCTTATTAATACAAAGATTGCTACAAAATCCAACAAGAGACTGAAACTCTGGTGCCTTCAATGGGAGGTTTCTCCATACAGGCTTCCACGTAAATATCTCAGGGGAGGTTTACAAAACAAGAGCAAAAAATGCGATATGTGCCAACTAAACATTTTTTTTTTTTTTTTAATTCCAAGCAAGAAGTGTGCCAGAGCTATAAAATTCTTAATGATGACTTGACAGAAAAGCAATAAATAAAACAGGAGACTGTCCTTAAACAGTATTAGCAACAGGGTTTTATTACGCCATCGATACATTAACGCAGAGGTTTCGCAAACAACTCCGGACCGGCTTCAGGCGATCTGGGGCTGGTCGACCCAGCACTAACGGGTCCTCCAAGTAGGCCGCCGTCCTCACAACTGTCGAAACACCTGCCTCACATGTCATCTCTCCGTACCAGGCACCTGACGCTCTTAGGAGTCTCTCTATGACGAAATACATACCAAAGGGAACGAAAAAGACACATAATAACATTTAGAAACAGTTCTAAATGATGAATATCAGCAATATTTTGGGAATGAAGAAAAAAAAAACAAGTAAAGGATAATCATTGGTCAAATATGATCGTTGAATTGAGAATACAGTTGCTGAAAGAGATTTAATAACTAATAGCAGATATCCTCCAGCTATGATAACCAGCAATAATAAAAGGTTTAGCCAACCCGAAGGCTCGATCCCAATACGACAATATTTGCTTACAAACGTCCGTCCAAAGATGACTAAGGAAAAAAAAAATCAGAACCACTACAACCCACGAAGGTTCTTGGGTTCAGTACGTGGTAGAGACTGTACTGTTCCTAGGACAACGGTTATCCGTGATCACGCTCAACCGCTTTATAAGGAAGGGTTCCAGACCCCACTGGATCCATCCCCCATAGACTACTACCCAAGCCTAAATTCGTTAACGCAATCCTCCTACTTACTCCTAGGTCTATCCCTAGGACGGTTACGAGGTGACTCAATGTCTGTATGTAATGTTAAAATATAAGAATGCAAATGGAAAAAAACACAAGCAAAGCCTTATGTTTCAAATCTGGAGTAAAAACAATTACCAGTCGCCGTTTCGCCTATTCAGGCATTATCAAGACACAAAAAAGAGTAATATCAATCACATCTCAAAGAAGAAGTGCAATACATCCCAACGAATAACCACCCAAATAGGCTCATAACCTGAGTTTTTGGGTTGAACGTCTTGGGGTGGAGGTGCGGTCTCAGGAGGGCGGTTATTCGTTGGGATGTATTGCACTTCTTCTTTGAGATGTGATTGATCTTACTCTTTTTTATGTCTTGATAATGCCTGAATAATTGTCTTGAATCGACTGGTAATTGTTTGTTTTTACTCAGGATTTGAAACCTTGTGGTTTTTTCCATTTGCATTCTAATAAACGTTAATGTTTCATTTTGAGTTTTGGCTCTATTTTGTTTATATGTAAAAATATTTTTTTCAGTAATTCGTTCCTTTCTTAACCCAAAAACTTTACAAGTATATTTCAAACTTCAATAATATTAACCGGGTGCGATTCTGTGAAGTTTAATCTTCTAAAATCTCAAGTGGATTTTCGGAATCCTTTTTCAGACCTAATATTCCCAACAATACCTTTTTTTCGAATACCTAGAGACGTTTTCTATCCTTCGACTTCAATGGACACGTTTCACACCCATAAACAACAGATGGAAGGATGGTAATTTTTTTATTTCAAAACAGCAGGCGTGAGCATAGTAATGCCGATACCGGAAAATAACAAGCGTTTCATATACATTTAAAAAAAAAATAGAAGAATTATAACATTATAAATCAATAAATAAGGCGTTCAGGATCTGATAGCTATCTATATTTCAAATATTGGCTTTTTCATATTTTTCGCCAGTTTAGTCAAACAAAGCTTTGTGCTCCTGAAATTTCAGGTTCAGAACCGGACTAAAACCACAAGATGTGGGGCGGCAAAGTATCGTGTTACACAAAACAGCTCGAATAAACAAGAAAATTATGTGAAAAAGTCAATTATTGAAATTACGGAGTAATCTGCTTTTGATCCTTAACGCCTCAGATATTAAGCCTTAATCCAGCAGCCATTTTGAACATTGTGAAGGGTAATATCCAGTTACAATATCATCCCAAGTTCACCTGTGGCTTCAGTGCCAAATGGCAACAACTCCCTAGAAATCCGGGAGAAAAACAGTGGACATTTTTTTATTTGATTTTTGGAATTCATCTGTGTGTGTGTCCGTGTGTGTGTGTTCTAAGCTGGTTATTTGCGCATTGAACATCATAAACAAAACCCAAACCTGAATTACTTAGTCAATAAAGTAAAAACAAAGTAAACAGCATAAATAGTATAGGTTTTTTACCTTACTGTTTTTGAACTGATTGAGGCTTGTTTACAGGAATCTTTCCCATGTTTTATTCAAAATGTCCATTAGAAACGCTATTTCAATATTTATCGTGTTGCAATAGCTGTGAAGTGCAAAGGGATTGCAACAACCAACGAGTATAATCGTCCTTGGAGATGTTCCTCCAATATAGCGATGCAACCGGTTAGAAAGGAAGAGCTGCACTTGCAGTAATTGAGCAACGGTGAAAATAATATACATACCATAGAATATAACAAATAATTAAATACTACGGTATGTATAGTATTAGTAATTACTATTACTATTGACTATTTCCCATAGTTAACAATATAGCCTGATGATTCATTATTCATTGACAGATAAAATATTAACAAATATTAAACCTTACGCTATTAACATATATGAGCCCTTTGGGATTTGATGAACTCTGAGTGGACCTTCAATGGGGAAAAACCGGAAACCCAGGCAGTTGAGTTTGATCTCGGCCGAATCACCTCCCTGAGAACTGTTGGCTTAGAAACAGTTCAGTTTCTACTATGTATAAAACACAAAACCCTTACTCTTTTTCTTTTTTGAAGGAAGGAAAATAAAAAAACTCAATATGATCCATTAATTAATTATCCATTAATATTAAATTTAGGATATGTCTTGGGTCCAGTAGACGATAGACTGTACTCTTTCTCAATTCAACTAGCAGGTTTTTCCCCAATAATTGGTACCTATTTAATATAGGCTGGCTAATCCCCAGGAGCGTTGGTAGATCCTATTGGGTGCGTCCAATTATGGATGATAAGTTATCCATAATCATCCATTCAAGAGTTTTATTGGAAATTTAGGATATGTCAAAACTTTAAAAAAGAAAATATATGTCCAGTGACATGACTTCTAATATTTCTAGCACAGATGTATCATTCATGGGTACTATATGCCCTCCTACTTGGAGAGACAGAATCATATTTTCTGAAGAAGAAAAAATTGTTCCCTTCAGTCATACTAAGTAAATGTCATCACAAACAAGAAAGAAAATGAAACTAATGACAAAGTGCATCGTAAGAGATACTTTCCCATGGTGCATGTAAATAGAACAATGGAAACGCGGTCATCGTTGTGACAGCCGGTGGGAAACTGGAACAGAATACAATATAACATCTGGGCTAAACATTCAGTAATGTGTGATCAAAGCGGCGTGAAGTTCATTATGGAATACTTAAAAGACTTATTTTCCTCTCAAGGATTAAGGATTATTCAGTTTAAAGATGTCACAAAGTTATCTTTAATCCCTTCCAACTTCTGCACCCGACGTTTGAATACATAGATATATTTAAATACCAAATGTAGGGAATCTAAAATAAATGGGAAAAGTTGAAAGCAGGTAATCATTACTTCTTTGTTTTAAAATAATTAAGTTCCTACCTATTCAAAAACCTGAAACAACACAATTATCCTTCAATAACGGTATAGGACAGTGCGTAGAGAGCTCAGTTGCTATACTGAAGGTTCCGGGTTCAAATCCAACTGAGGCAGATAAATTATTAAACCGTTAATAGCCGTTGATGGACGCACCCAATAGGATATATCGACCCTTCTGGGGAATAGACAGCCTATATTAAATATGTACCCATTATTGGGGGAAAAGCTGCTAGCTGAATTGAGAAACACTACAGTCTATCACCTTCCCCATAATGGATGATATTGATAATTTTTTATTATTTTCCTTCCATAAAAAAAGAAAAAGAGTAAGGGTCTTGTGTTTTATACATAGTAGAAACTGAACTGTTTCTAAGCCAACAGTTCTCCAGGGAGATGATTCGGCCGAGATCAAACTCAACTGCCTGGTTTTCCGGTTTTCCCCAATTGAAGGCCTACTAAGAGATCATCAAATCCCATAGGGCTCATATATGTTAATAACTTAAGGTATAATATTTTATCTGTGAATGGTGGATTCTGAACCCGGAACCTTCATAAAACCTTCTTAGCGCTCAAAACACTGAACTGCTCCGCTCCCTAAGATTTTAAATGGCCTTTTTAATTCATTTCGTAAAATATGTTTTAAACTTTGGAATTTTGTGTTATTTAGTCTACGGGTAATCTTTAAACACTTCTAATATCCGATATCACAGAAGTTTCTTTTTAGGATCTCATTCTGAACAGGGAGCGGAATGACTCAGTGGTAGAGCACTCAGTTGCTATGCCGGAAATCCTGGTTCAAATCCCGCTGCGGGCAGTACTTTCATTTAGTCTGTTCGCAGCGGGAGATGGATCATATGGGATCTAGGACCCTCCTGGGGCCCACCAAGCCTCTATAACAACCGTTTTCCATGAAACAGTACAATCTCTACCATGTACTTAAGCCCAGACCCGTTCACGGGTTGTAGTGGTACAGGTTTAGTTTTCTACTGAACGATACGAGCATGATGAGTATAACTCCATTTCCGAAAAATTTGACTCTTCCCCTTCTCTTATTTTAATTACTACCTAAATGATAAATCATCTAGAGAGAGATAGTCAACTCTGTTTCAACTTCAAGAGAAGTTGGAGCTAAGTTGTGAAACGCTAAAAGGCTTTCTAAATAGGAGCAGGTGATAATATTTATTCTTCTTTAATTCCACGCAAAGTCATGACTTCAACGCCGTGAGGTTGCTTCTTCGCCCTTGGCTCATTTAGTTACCTATTCATTACTCTATGTACTAACTCCAGCTAAGTATTCCATATCATCCCTACGTTAAGTATTACTTTCGCTTTATTCTCCTACAACCACATTAACCACACTACAACCAATGAAAGGTTTTAGTGCATGGTAGAGACTCTGCTGCTTCTAGGACAACGATTGTGCAGGGAGGTGATTTGTACGAGATCACGTTCACCCGCCAGGTTTATAGATGGGTGATCCCAAGGAGGGTATGCAGATCCCAAAGGGTATATCCGTGGCTGTTCACATTAAATAATTTTTAAGCCACTGCTGGATTTGCAAACCCCTCATCCTTCTCTTTATTAACAGCATTTAAAATTAAATATTTTAATATCAACTATTTCAAGGTTGGTCAAAAAGTTATTTTGAATCAAATTGAAATCAACGTATACACGTTGAGTATTATGTTAATTAAATGGTATGTTAAGTGTTAAATTCGAAATTTAATACGTTTTGGCCATTAACATAAAGTCAAAAATTAAGAAATATGGTTAAAAAAATTTGTTTTACTGAAATCGGGATAAAGTTTCGAGTAAATGCCATATTTCCTGTTTCTATAATTCTGATAGAACCTAGAATATTAAATAAATTGATAAATTAGAATTACAATACTTCTATTACTTCGTATAGGTAGTAATAGATATATGAAAATAATAATACTGGTTGTAGCCTACACGTGAATGATAGTACTTGTACTCTATGAAACCCAGTTTTTGAATATAATAAAAATAAACAAACGCAATTAATAAGGTCAGATATGCGGCAGGCTCTTCATATACATATAAAAAAAGAAAAATTAAAGAATAATTTTAATCAATACTTGATATAATCCAATTTTATTCACTCTGAAAAATTAGAATAAAATGACAAAGAAAATACAAAAAGACATATTTTTAAAAGACACCACTAAGTAGCAACAAAACTGGACGATATATATATACACAAAATATATGATATTTTTAAGTAATAAATATTTGGTATTACCAGGTTATTTCAGACTGGTTCTGTAAGTTAAAGTCGCTGGTTTTAGAATAACGATTACCTCAAACCATAGATTTGTGGACATTTTCCCTTCAGAAATGTTCTCTATAGAAAAAAAAAAGGATTTTGTATAAAAATAAAAACATAAATACATTGCGGTTTGTAAAATCAAAATCAAAATCAGGATTGTGAAGACCAATAAGTAAACCAAAACCACCTTCAAATGTTTCATTCAAATAATGAATGCATCAAGGACTCTAAGGCGTGGTGAGCAATGGATACTTTAATGGATTCCATAACAGTTTAATACAATCATTTATTACAGACTTTATGGGCAATGTATAGTAGCCATCAAGATAGGATCCAATCGTATTTAAAGTGGTTATAAACTAATATTTAATGATGATTACGTTGGTATAGCAGAAGATTTTATTGGCGAAATTAAACAAAAGGTAAAATTTTATTGATAAAGTAACCAAAAGTATCTTGATAATAAAACTCTAATTTCATTGTTAAAGATTAGTACTACCATCGGCCAACGGCGCTGTCCCAGATCACTAGAAGACCAGGCATCGTAAAAAAAAATAATGATACCTAAACAACAGTAATTTTAAAGGACTATTTTGGGTGCAGCCGAGTTAAATTTGATTAATTTTCTTATTTTCGTTACACCCTTTGTATGTACCTTATAAGTACCTTCAGGCTTTATTTTAGAGAAAGAACTAGATTTCTTAGCTTATAAACTTTTTACGATCCTACAGAAAACAGCAAAGAGATCCAGGACGAACAAATCCTTAAAAGTGATTCATATTACATTAAACATATCACGAAACTAATAGTAATAATAAAATTTAAAAAAATATAATAGCTAATATATAAAAATAATATAATAACTAATAGCTCTGATTGAAATATACATCTCCCATCATGATTGCTGTCTAATTAAATTAAATTTAATTGTTACAACATTTGCTTAAAAACACCATGTTTCAGATCAATACATTTGTGTGTAATTCAGAACCTTGTATACCGCTAAAAGACATTTCCTTGAAATAGCTGAAATTTTTTAAAATATTTATTTACATGGTCCATTCATTCTCTTGAACAATATAAGAACAATCTGTTCTTCACAACTCTCAAGAAACTATAAATAAATGGAAAGCAGCGAAGCAATGAAACGCCAAGAGCTCAATGAAGAGGAGCGTCACAGGCTAGTGAGCAGTGAGCAAAGCAACCGGACCGGGGAAGACCGGACAGGATGCCAGGAAGACACTCCTAGAAAATAATCATTCCAAATGAACTGGAAGCCACTCCACAAAGAGACTAACTCCATATGGATTCACTCCATGGAACCATTCCAATCACACGTTCCTGATCGCGTAATCGGTCTGTTGGCGATGATCCATTATATCGGCTTTCAACGTGTAGATAACAGCTATGCATCGCTACCTACAGTTTCTCTTTATTGTAGTCAACGTTCCCTAACCATTATGTCAAAAGCTTCATTTATGAGCAATCAGATAGTTTTAAGTTCTTTATTCACGTTGTCGGGCGAGAGAGAAGTCCCAATAATAAAAGGATATTTTTGTGATACTTTGCGTGATCATTTCAGCTCCTTCCTAAAGATCTCGGTATGAAATAAATATACCATTCTCGGTGGTATTATTTACCATCGGAAGAAATATGACCTTAGAACAGTTCAGTAGCATTAGCAAAGGATATGATGCCATTTCCTAAGGAACAAGATATTACCATGCTGTAGTTGTTTATATTATTCTTAATGATCAATAAATTACTTAAGCATAAAGTCACATGAAGTCCCGCCGGAATATAAATTGAGCGTGAATTCATTTTACGCCTTTAAAATTACAATTCGGAGGATAAAAAATCATTCTGAATCAAATTAACATCTGCGTCGGCACCAAATTATTAACACTTACTACTTAATAAATAATACAACAAGATATACTTAAATAAAACTATAATCATTCCTAAAGAAATTAATCACTAAGAGTAGTGATTTTAACACTAATTCTATACCTGCTATATCATGTGGCGACAGATATAAAGCAGTTTCTAATCTAACGTTAAGTATCACTTCCGTAAAATAAATATAAATTTTAGTGGTACCTAAAATTAAATATTTTCTTCAAATATGTGACAAAATTAAATATTTTCAAATACTAAATTTAAAAAAACTTTATATTTAAATAATTTTTTGGCCAAAATGGATTTTATGCTTCAAGTTATTACTACCGGTTTATTTTTTACTGGTGAATTAATGTAACACTAGGATGATTTACTATTAGCAAGGTTTTGTAAAAACATCCATTTAGATGTAAATTTATTTGTAAATCACTCGACATCAGAGGAGTAAAGAACTTAAAAAAGAAAGAGGTCGGAAAGAATCCGTGAACAGAGAAGCAGTATAGGATGGAGAATGGATGAGATGAAAAAAATGTTTGGAAATTTTTTCTGCTCTATTTTTGATCTGACGGTGCACAGGAAGTCAAGAAAAGGTAATGAGTAGTCCTTTATAATTTTCTAGTCACTTTCCAGAGGAAGGAAAAAAGAAAATTGACAGATCAAAAGAAAACCATTTTTTCAACTGTTTTTTTAAACCAATTAAAGGCTCATAATCATTCTCAGATCAAAATCAACTTCTTCAGATAGATATAATATCTGGAAACGAAGTTATTGTTGTTTTCATCGAGCCAAACATTTCTCTCACTAAGGTAGGGGAAATCAGTTTCGTAACGATCCCCAGGGTCGGTCTTTAAGTATGATCTTACAACGTTCAACGGTTGTAAAGCGCAACCCATACCGCAGAATAGGAACACGAGCAACTTCTCGCATAATCACGCGCACACCCTGGCCACAAACGAGTATGACCAGAGAGTGTTCAAATAAATATTTTAGAGTAGCAATGGAAGACAAGGCGAATCGCTCAGCAGATTACGAGGATGGACTTTCTTTTTCTGAAGTAGTAATTTCTTTTCTCTGCACCAATCATATTATTTTGGATCCAGTTACTCAACAAGTTAACTTCTTGTGACTCTTTGTTATCAAAATTTCGAGACGTAGTTAAGGATAATAAACGTTGAAATTATGTATTATTGCATGATAATAGCTGAACATTTATTGTTCTTATTTAAAATAGAAAGAGAAGGAATATTTTTAAAACATGCCTTCCGGCAACTGGGTTAAGCTGTCTAGCCAGATCGTTCAATTTGATTTGCCTTAATCAGCGTTTAAATCGCGTTCGTCTTACGAGGTAGAAGTTAATTAATCGACACAGAAAATCCTGTAAAGTTCCTGTTTCATAACGAAAACAAAAAAAAACCGAAGCCATCTGATGTAAAACAACTGAATGAGGAAACTTCACAAGCTCAGTGGCTCAGAAGAAATCTTAAAAGCCTAATATATCTTCACTTGTAAGGTTTAAAAATGGTAAAAAATAAAATAAAATGTAAAATGGGATAGAAGTGAGAAAGGTAAATCATGAATGCCGTTTAGTGGTCATTAGCGAGCCAAAATCGAAAAAATATTATTGAAATTCCGAGAATCTTTTTTGGAAGGTTCGAATTTTTAGCTCCACTTTAATCTAGCAATGCTTTATGTTCCCTAGACTTCAAGATCTGAAGTTTGATCTGGCGGATTTTGGGTTAGGAAAGTTGTGCGTGAACCGAAGTATGTAGGCAGAGATTGGTGGTATCGGGATCGAACCTTCGGGTTAGCTAAGCCTTATTATTATTATTATTTTGTTATGATTGGGAACAGTGGCGAGAACAAAGGATTGGTCCGAGTTAAAGGTGTGGTTAAGAGTCAACGCATGTTCAGATAATTTGGACGCAGATATGTTTCGGATAGAGATAGAAGTGTTGTGTTGTGATAATCTTCTGTAAAAATGGTTTTACCATTTTAGATTTTTAGAGGGTTTTACCATTAGATCTTTTATATCTCATGTTCTCTCCCCTCCCCCATCTTTATTGTTCACCACCCAGATACCTGATACTTTTATATTTTCACTTTAATATTTACCCATTTTAATCTTAAATTTTTATCTGTATTACCTTATTCTTTAATTTTTAACACTTTCTGTCCTATTCTTATTGTATTCTTTAGTATGTATTTTACTACCTTTGTATTTTAACCTTTATATTTACCATGCTTAGCAGTTTTTTTTAATATTTTTTAATTTTCAATTGTCTGTATTATGCATATTCAGCCCTGAAAAAGACCTGCAAAGTCGGTCGAAACGTTGGCTAATTAATAAACATTTCTCCACATCTAAGAGAAATTTATTGACCTCTACCTGGACCATTTTCTTCCTCACATATTATTATTATTATTAATTATTTGAAGGATTTTAACGGAACTGTTGATGTATATATATTTACATACGAGTATGTTCTTTATAATGGTCAGATTTTTCAAATTTTAAAGAGTTTATTTTCATTCTCTTTCATATGAAACTATTGAATTGCTCCGTGGACTCTGTTCCATCCCGCCTACGTGGTAGTCCGACAGTTCTTCTCAGTCGACTGCACACAGAATCTGCCCTCCTTTCTCTGGAGGTCCACTTTATTCTGCAAGTCCATCACGAAGATGTTCGGAGCACTCTCTAGTATTTTCTGTACGATCCCATTTGTAAATTACTTTACATTATTCAGACAATATAAAGAATAATCACCTAAGATCCATTGATAGTATTCCTTAAAATTATAGACAGGGAATATCTGTCAAAGTGTAACCTTTTGAATAGCTCATAAGCTATTGCGTTAAGTTACAAGTGTTTACTACTCGACATTTATTTTTTTGCAAGGTATGTTTTACGGTGCTTTAAGTTAAATATCGGCTACGAGCTGCTCAATTATGATCAAGATATACATAAATAACTTTTCAAAAACAATAAAACACAAAAAACACTGTTGGTACACTGTTTTTACTGTGGTTCCAGTTCATAGACATCACTCATACATGACCTATTTCTTCACTAACGACTGCCTTTGAATTAGCCTTGAGGGTTGCGGCTAGATTACTGTAAGCCTGTCTTGCCTAGATTTTTTTTTTCTTTCAGGTTTTTTTATTCCTTTTATTAGTTCACTCTGAGAAGCCATTAAAACTCAATGCGGGCATCTACCGTGTCTAATTCCTATTTTTTTCACGGTTTTTAAATTATAATATTGTGAATAAAAGGCGCATTGACCTCTGAATATACTGCGATATAATAAAACTGTATTTTTAATCAAATCTATTCCATGCTCAATTTTCTTTAGACTTATTCTAAAGGTTAACCATATCCCTTGAATAGCAATCACCGTAGGAATTATACTTTAAACCGAATCCCAAACACCTCCTTGTACAACCGTAGGCATAGAAACATTACTTTTCTGACCAAGTAAAGGTCAGTCCTTTGTAAAGATGTAGTGGTATAAAAAAAAATATAATAATAACATTTTTTTAAAATAATATAACATTTACTTAGATTGAGTTCAAACATATGTTTTTATTTTTCTCTTACACAGCTAAACATATTGTTAATAAAATTCATAAACCACAGGTGTCAAGTCGCAACGGTTTTATTTTTAAGAATAATTAATTGAATTTATAGGTTTCATTTTTGTTTTGTTGGTTTATTGATGTTTAAAAATATGAAATAGGGTCATCAACCCCTATGAAGTAGGCATTATATATTTATGTTTTTTGTTTAGTCTTTGATATGGATTATAGCAGATAATTATATAACCCATAAAAATATACTCCACTTTTTTAAAAAATAAAACTCCCTTGTCATCAACGCCTATCAAGTAGGCGTTGTTTATTTATTATAGGCGTTATATACAAATTATATACTTATCTTTTTGTTCAAGTTTTGATGTAGATCATAGCTTAAAATTATGTAATACCCGTAAAAGAAATTAAATACAGTAAATTATTTTTGGAAACTTCGTTTTTTTTTTCACTTTAAGAAGTATTTACTGTTTTTATTTATTTTTGCTAACATTTAAATGAACAATAACTGATTTTTCTTACGTAGACTTTTGGTAATATGTGTTTTCTAATGACTGACGACATTCTAATGAACCGCAAGTAGCTGATTTATCCAAAAAATATTCACTTTGCCAGCAATAAGTTTCTAAACTTTTTAATTTAATACATTACAACAATAGAACTCTTGAGTTTAAAATTCTGCTTAATTACAACCTAAACAGAATTTATATTATTTAATGTGTGATTAAAATGAAAATAATTAGTTCAAGATATTAAAAACCATTGTGCAACAGTAAAGAGACTCTAGATAATAAATTTGAAGCAAGCAGAAATTAATTATTTATCATGACGACTGGAAGAAAAATTACAGAGCTGACAAAATGCTTCAACTTCTTGTACTAGACTTTCATAACAAGCAAGGTAGGCAGTCAGATAAAAGACACCTATTTCATGGTATGTAAAATATCTATTTAATAATTAATAACAATAATAATGATAAGGCTTAGCGAACCCGAAGGCTCGATGCCGATACCACCAATCTCTTTTGACAAACTTCTTTCCACGGACAACTACTCAAACACTGGGTAGGGACTTCTTCAGGCTATTCATGGTGGAAGTTGAAATATAGATATTCAATAATTTACTTATAAAAATAAACAATTGTCTTTATGTAGAATTTCATACATGATAGATAGAAATAAATAAAATGTTTTTTTTCTATCTCCCTCGATTATTCTAATGCATAGAAATGAAACTGACTAACTAAGGATGATTAAAACCATTCAAGTATTGAGAGTTAGTGATATTGTGGTTCTAATATATAATTGTATCTTATATTTGTATAAGTAGAATTATATATACACAGTTACATATAAACAGTTAAGCATTCGTAGTTTTTGTTTGGAAGAGAAAAGATTTGTCCTGGCCGGGATTCGAACCCGGGACTCCGCATTTCTAGCGCGGTACTCTACCAACTAAGCTACCGGGGCGCGTAACCAGGCCAGACAAATTCATTCTCTTCTCCGATCCCACATCCCCAGCACTTGCAATTTTTTACATTGCCCACCCCCCAAATTCCATATGGGGAAGAACGTTCATTGAACATTACTTTAATTGGGATCAGGTTGACAAACGTCAATTTTATATTTTTAATTTCTAATTTTTTTATTTTATTGTGATATTTTAATGTTTTTATTTTGAAGAGAAATGTATAAATGTTGAAATAATTATGTATTCGTAGTTTTATTTGCCTTTTTTTAAAATATATATATTACTATTAAAAATGTATAGATGGTAATCCGATTAACAATTCAATCGAAAAAAATAACCTCTGTTTAATAAATTATTATTAAATACAGATTAATAACCGAAAAGTTTCAAAAAAATATCCTTTACCAGAAACCAAAGAATCATATTTGACTTTTAACCTAAACATAATTAAAATAGCTTACCTTTAAATAAGATATCCAAATCAATAAAAAACAAATATCTGGTTCTTACCTGCAAAAAAAAAAGGTTTATTGAGTAAATTTGGGTCTTACTAATGTTTAATTTCTGATAATATTTAACATTTTTACATTATTTAATCATCGACATACTTCCTCTTTTATTTCGTTTTTAATTTAAAAAAAGGTCTAGTATTAATAATATTTAATTTCTATGGCTACAGTATTGTAAAAAAAAACATATCTTAATGCCAAAATATAAAACATAACTTGTTACTGTTTCCAAAGTGGGGATACGATGTTCGTCACTTCTTGTAATTAAATATTTATATTTAACTAGTAATTAATAAATATTTAAATATTACAAATATTTTTAAATTAAGGAAATACATATTATTTACTTTTAAATATTTTAACTTTATTTATTATTATTATAAGCATGCTTCCTTATAATCCTTTACAGTTTAATTAATTAATTACATTTTGGTTTAATGGTTATTATGGAAATAAAAAAAATATATAACACTCTTTCAGAAAACATTATGTGTATAATAGTATGCGATAATCAACTATATCATGAGGAAGATTATTTCTTATGATTAAAGTCTAAAAACTGACAGGCGCGAAATCCATAAATTAGCTTTCTAAAGATAGTTCATAAAAACTATATCCAAGGGTTCCGCAAGCCTGAGTTTTTGATACACTGTTGTATTTTATTATATTTATATTATATTATATTTATTTTGTATTGTATCGTATTAAAGATTATTTACTAGACGCAAGTATTGACACATTGTTATTCAGTACATGAGGGAATGATGAATTGACGGAAGCCGGATGGAACGACAGACCAGCTTAGTAGCATCCTAATTACACGACACAATAAACAATGCATCTCGCCAATCCAGAGGCTTTGTCTCCTGCCTCTCCTACTGATCTACTTCGCTTCTTTCAGGTCCCTCCATCGGCGCCTCCTCCTCGAAGATTTCACCTTACGGGAGGGAAAAAAAGGCCATGACAAGGCTGAAGGTGAAGAAGTAGCCTTACTTTCTAGGAGTTGTCGGTCTGAACTTTAGGAAGTATAAGATTACATAACAACAACATGATATAGTTTTATCGAACAATTCACAGCACTTTTTCAAAAATCAGCAAAAAAAGGACTGCTTAAAATTATTAGTAGCATAGCTCAGACATTAATAAATAATAGGAAACAAAAAAAATCCTGTACCACTCCAAACCAAGAAGGGTCCTTGGGTTCAATACATGGTAGAGACTATACTGTTTTTAGGACAATGGTTGGGCAGGGAGATGATACGCCCAACTTTGTTCTCAGGTTCTGCAGATCCCACATGACTTATTCGTGGCAGTTAACAGTCCAAAAAAGTTATCTGCCAAAATTTGAGCCCGAGATCGTCAGCATAGTAACTCACCAATCTCCACACTGAGTTCAGTCATTAATAACATATTTAAATACATTTTATTCATACTTCAACAGCAATGTTTTTATGAAAGCATGAGCTAAAAACAAGTTAGAAAAAATGTTAATTATATTAATTTTATAAAGTATTAAACTTATAATTATAAGAAGTAAATTTATAATCATTATTTTCTGGTAATAATATCGAACTTCGGACCCTTAATACTGTTTGAGATATTTCAATGACTTCAAAAATGTAATCTTTCAAATATTTGTGCGTCTCCTCACTGATCCTTCTAATAGAGTCTCTCCTGTCTTCTAGCGGTCATCGTTGGAGTGGATTTTTGTTTTCAAAATGTATTTACATACTCAAAATTCAAAACGACCAGAATTTGAAGAATCAGATAAAACGATTAGACGAAGGAAAGAAGAATGCTGATGGAAGAATGAAATGTAAATTGTCGATGAAAGCAAACAACCTCCATGTTTTAAAACAAAACATCTTATTTATTTCACCTTGAAGACTATACTAAGAAATAACTCAGGTTAAGAATACACCAAGAAAATAGTTCAATATACACGTTACAACCAAAAATCAAGTCAGTTGAGCCGCCATTATTGCAATAATTTTTATATCGGCTTTTTTCATTTACATTTTAATGTACATACAGAGAAAAATAAGTAAAATTACAAACATAAGTCAATTTTGAAATGACGAAGAAATTACTTCGTATTTTTATGATTTTCCAGGTAAATTGAAATAAGGACCAAAGGTTCTGACATTCTAATTATAAATTACGATTTATTATATTAACTAAAAATATCCCCCAAAAATAGAGAATAAACTCATTTTAATATGTTTTGTATTCAGAATTATGATTATAGAAAATGACCTGGAGATAAATTAAAGAAAGGTTAGTTTCAAATGAGAGAAAGATAACGAATATATTCTGTCATTCAATTTACAACTTATATTTATAGTACTTCAACGAAACGTTGTATAGTAACCATTGTAAACTGAACCAACTTAGATCCAGATCTAAGATTGTCTGAGTTCGCTATTGTCACACCAGGCTTGTTAACCTTACTGCAGAGGCAGATATTTATAAGTGAGCTCCGCAATTTACGATAATTGTTTAAGTTTATGTTTGGTAATAGTTTAAATTAGGGACAGCTGGAATCTGACATTGAAATATTTAAAAAAAATGTTAAAGTGAATACGACTTTAAAATTGCTTGATGATAACAAAATCGGGCGATACAGTTTAGTGTTGCAGCTACATATCTATCAGCTCCACCCATAATTTAATTAAACCACCAGAATTCATTAAGATAAGTGAGGAATGCAAAGCACCGCGAGTGGCAAGAGGGAAGCACCACCATTTTGTGGTTATTTTGCTCCGATCGAGATTTCCATCAGTATAATTTTTTACTTGGAGAAGCTACGACGTTAATTTAAGTTTCAGCTGTCATCAAAATCTATCGATTGAATCTAAAATATTAGTGTAGAATAATGACAGTGAATATAATAAGGTGATAGAATAAAAAAATATTATGAAAAGTACATAATCTCGGCCTATAGGCTTTGAAAAGGCAATTACAAATAGGGAGATCGTATACGGTTGGATAGGGCTCTCAAGAGCGATCCAATGGTAACAATAAAACACCATATGACCGAGTCAAACAGACTTATAGTTAATAAAGTTATACTGTAATACAGTAAATATTTGTTTAATTGATTTTTTCCTATATATATAAATAATATTATTTTTTATAAAAAATATTACCTATTACGTAAACGTATTCACACAGCTATCACTTCGAAAGCAAGGGCGTAATCAACGCGCTGTTGATCGCCCCAAAACCCGATCCTAATCTCTAAACGTATTCAAGTACAGCACACGGCCGGGTTCATTACACAGCCATACACCATTTTTTTGTGAATTTGAACCCTTTGTAAAAGAAAGGGAAGCATGTATCTACGGCATCCAATTCAACAAGTGACAATAAAACGTTAATTGAAAAATGGTACGGGTTATTTCTATCTCATTGTTGGGCAGCAGTCGGTACGCTACCAACAATTCTTGTAGTTGTAATGCCATTTTATATTGCGGCTAGCTTTTAGTCTCTATTACATCTAGTCGCAATATATAGTTTGATAAAGAAGAAAGAAAGTATAGCGTTATGTCTGAGAAGGACAATACAGAAGTGTCCATAGAAACGCAGAAGTAGCGAATTGCAGAAAAGCATGTGATATGGTCTTAACCAACCAATGCGATTTTCCAATCCAAATGGTCCGATCCAAAATGAAACGCGAATTTCTCTCGTGAACGAATAGATTTTCACAGATCAAACGGTCTGCGACGTTTCTCGTCAAGATATACCGGCTGCTTGTATAAACGTAGTTTATGTAAACTTATGTAAATACATAACTTAATACAAACATAGCTAACACCTGTGAAATTCGGATGGATATCTGAGGAAACTGGAATAATCTAAATATATCGTCGTCAATTTTGAATTATACTGCAACATAAGCAAATATAATAATAATAATAAGGCTTAGAGAACCCGAAGGCTCGATGTCGATACCAATCTCAGTTTACAAACTTCTGTCTACGGACCACTACCCAGACCAAAATCCGCCAAATCACTCGTAACGAAATTCTCCCACTTACGCCTCGGTTTACCCCTCAGACGTTTTCAAGTGGATACAGAAAACGTCTGATAATAAGCTTCTACAGAGCTTATTAACATATTTCCTAAATCCAGCAACTTTACAGGCCCATCTTAATCTTCGTAACGCTCTCACTTGAATAATATTTACTGGATGCATGAATTACTTCGCAATTCCGCGTTATGTAACTTCCAATATTCTCAAGTGGTGTCATCGTTTTTTAGACTAAATATTCTACCTAACACCTTATTTTCGAATACCTTAAGACGTTGTCTATCCTTCAACGTTGGCGGCCAAGTTTCACATCCGTAAAGAAGAAGCAGCCAAGTTTGGAATGATGATGGTTTATAAATTCATATTTTTAGATTTCGGGACAAAAGACGCCAACAAAAGAAAAATAATATCATTTAAATAAATAATTGTATCCCATAATTCCACAAAAGAAACATTCCAAGGTTCT
Source organism: Troilus luridus (assembly GCA_964056705.1). NCBI lineage: Eukaryota > Metazoa > Arthropoda > Insecta > Hemiptera > Pentatomidae > Troilus > Troilus luridus. The sequence goes on from OZ057413.1 coordinate 85,386,729, forward strand.
GATTTGGACCATTGATGAAATCTAGAATGATAGTGTTCCTTTCACCGTTTCCTAAATTGCAAAATGATCCCGAGCCGTGGAAGATTTATGATGGTACTTTTCAGAGATAGAAATTCGAAATAGGTCAGTAACAGCTCCAATTCCACTAACAATGTTTCTAGCATTGGACATAAAAGAAAGTAGGCAGGTCGCTCTAATCGAAAGACCAATTGCGAGAGCTATGTTGAATGGGTTCACCACAATGCAGAGACCTTATTCGCTACATTCACTGATTGCCATATTAAAAACAATAAAATAAAAAAACATCAATACCTTGATTATCGACCATATAAAATTTAATAAAAATAAATTTTGACTTCTTTATAGAATTATTAAAATATAAGTTATTAGCTCAAATTTTCATTTACAACATCAATTATTTCTAAAGTAACAACTTTTGGCCAAAAAAAAAATCATTAGTACAGAAACTAATCAAAATTAATTCAAGACGACCTAGATACATATATCCTTTAGAATCTAAAAATCCAAAATATTGCGTTTACAATACTCCGTACACTGTATTAAGGATGTAAAAACTTAATACATGCGATAGGTGTAAAACTACCGTGTCTTGGAATATGAAAAATCACTAACCCTACAGTTCCTGCTCAGGATAATATGACAAACTAATTAAATTATTGTATTGTCATCAGTCCTTGAGAAGTGTGTAAAGTTTCAATTTAATTCTTGCCAATGTTTTGAAGAGCCGAAGATCGAGTTCAAAGATTCCGTTACTTACATACGCACAGGAGAAGCTTATAAAAGTTTGTTAATAATTCATTATTAGAAAATAAATCTAATTTATATTATTTTCATAAAAATTTATTAAGACATTCAAGGAAAGAAATACTACTTCCAGTGATCATGTAGTGGCAAAAAAATACGAATTACCTTTTGGGGGAAAATGCTATGTCAGTAACAGTAAATTTCAAAGAATGCGCTTTTATACAAATTAACTTCCTTTCACTGTTTTTCTTACAGTTTTGTACTAACCCGTTAATAAAATATTTATTTAAAAAGTACACAGATATTATTTGGGAACAAAATTAAATTAGAAGCCTCGTTTTTCAGATGATAATTACATACGACACTACATTACCCAAGCTATAATATTCCATTTCTGACAGGAAGGTGGAAGCTAAGCCGCGCCCCACCGGCCTTCGTACCTCAAGGTCACCTTCGGATTTTGAAAACAGGTAGAAGTGATTAACGCGGTGAGGAATAGGAATAAAGACTTCCGACTAACTGGAACTGCAAGCAGAATATGAATAAGAACAAGTAGAATTATATAATACCTTATCAAAGAAAGTGATACTTCCATACCACTTCATAGACAACAACAAAAGTCTGAAGGAAATTGGAAAATAAAAACGTGACTAATTAACAAGGGAAAAAGCTAAACTTATTTATTTTCTTCGAGAACTATCTTATCAGAATATATTACGGAAGTCTACACCAAGACAACGAGGACTTGCAGGTTTCAATGGAATCCCTTTCACGGTCATTCCCTTTTGAGATAAAAAGAAGACAAGCAGTCACAAACCAGGCCTATTACACCGAGCAATGCGATTAGGGTTGAGGCGTGCCATAAATATGTGTTTTGAATGGGTACTGCCATTCAAGCCGTTCCTAATGCTTCTAACTTATGCGAGAACAGTCTGATTGGCAAACGTTTGTCAATGCTGACACAAACAAGAGCGTTGTTTGAGAACCCTTCTGAGATTCTCTGAATGCTAGAAAAGTATATAATGGCTTAATAAAGTAATGCAAGAAAAAATATAATGAAGATTTGTTTTTCACTAGATTTAAAAAAAAAACCTGGAAAAATTCAATGTTGGAGCTCTGAGTTGCTGTGCTAGAGTTCAATCCGGAGCAAATGGATCCTGCAAATCTTCAGAGTCTCCTGGGGCTCACCCTGCTTCTTTGTAAATTGTGTACCCATTATATTGGGAAAAACCTGTCGGTTGAGAGTGATTTCTTCCTCATATAAATATTCTCCCTGCACAACCATATCTTAAAACACCAAATCTCTACCATTTGCTGAACACAAGATCCATCACGGCTTTTATTTTTTTCAATAGCTCAACAAGTAAACAAAAGGAAAAAATGAAGCCTATGTCCTGCACTATAACATCAATTTATAAACACGGAACTGATTACATAATTTCAAAATAAAGCAATTAATAAATGAGGCGTACAGGATCAAAATTGGATAACTATCAAATTTATAAAATTGACTTCTTCACTTTTTTCACTAGTTTAGTCAAGCAACTTTTCCAAAACGACAATTTTCCTCCTAATTTATCATGGTTTTAGTCCGATTCTGAAGTTAAAGTTTCAGATGCATAAAACATTGATTGGCTACAGTTGCGAAAAATGTTACGAAGTCAATTTTGTGGAATTGTCCACTTTTTATCTTAAACGCGTCAAATAATAAGATTCAAGAAAGTATCTGTTCTCAAATTCTAATTGTTTCACGATTCAGAAAGGAATACCAAAGTAATTTCAAATTTTGAGAGGCAAACTTGCGAAAAAATTCATTTCAATATTAGAATGTTCTTAATACCTGAGCTCATAATTGCAGAAATGGAAAAGATGGATCAATAATTAATTAAGTACTTAAATAAGGTTTAATCGCTGAAATGTATCCTGTTTTTAGATGTTACAAAAAAAAAAAAGATTTATTTTTTCACTCCAGATAGGTAGTGATTGCTCCGCGGGTTGATACCGACTCAGCAAAACTTGATCCAGAACGGTTATGCTTTAAAATAAGAAAAGAAGAGGAAAGTGTTCGGAAGGACAGGTTGTTATGGAGCAATAAAGAAAGGTCTTACGTAACCTACGACAAAACCTGGAAAACGCGAATGACGCAATGAGACACCTCCATGAAACACAATGTTTCTCGCAGAAATAATCCCACTTCCCATATCCCAGTAATGAACATGAGCTTTGGGATAAGTGGTCATTACTGAGCCATTCTCAGTACCTGGAAAGTTTTACAGTTGAATCTAGTCTAAGGACCCGCTTAGGTCATCAAGATGGAAAGGGTTGCGCCAATAACGTTAGTAATTTAGTAGCAATTTACCACTAGTTGTTAATTATAATTAAATTACTATTACTAATTCATTAATTTGTTTCCACAATAAATAGTTACTTACAATGTGCCTTGTTGTTTATTTATATTGGCTAAAAATGTTTTCGCCATGATGTTCCTATAAACTTGAAACTGGAATGGACTTTATTTTTAAACTCTATTTAATAAACAAATGAGTTCTACAAACACCCAAAGTGTACCAAATAAATCTATATTTAGCCTCCATACGTATCCCCTCGCGGTAGTATGCTATAAAAATATTGTTTTATTTGTTAGCATTGAGGATGTCAAACAATCAAACAGTTTCCATCCTGATATGTCGCACTGGTATTTCTGTAATGAGAATATTTAATGTATAAACACAAAATCAGAATCCAACAGTATTATACTAACACAACAAGTAAATAGAATGAATGGTGCATATTGGCATGAGACAAGTAGAGAAACTACCCATCTTCTTTTCAGAACGCCTCCGAGGATTATCAGGAAGTGAAGAAGTTGCAAGGTGTGAAACTAGTGGGTTTGAATGGGAATGAAGTATGTAAAGATTGATATCGGATTCGGGGAAAATCAGCAACAAATATGACATTAAGGTTATTATGGATTACTTTGTTCGTAACAAAGTAAGGAGCAATGAGGAATTTACGAAGGATTTTGGAATCTAAGGATTTAACACGAGAGGAATTCTATGGTTTAGTGGAGCCCCAAAGCTCTACTCCGTAAGTCCAGATGGATCTAATGATTCTCATGTAATGAGTCTTTTGTAATTAATTGAGAGCTTAGAGAGTTTGTCTAGTAAATGCTGAAGTAGCCTGAAACGGCGAGCAGTTTCTTGCCGTTGCAGTCTAGTATGAGGATTCCAACTTTGTCAAGGTGTAGTTCTAAGTACCGGACCTGTTCTACAGGAATCAGTGGGATGTTATTAAATAATACAGGAGGACAGGTAGTCATTGGTAACAGTAACATTAAATTACAAAATTATTGGTTTTCACCACTGAGATTTCTTTCAATATAACTGATATATACAATAAATATGACAGTCCTAAAACCATTACTAACGTTTAAATATAGGGGTGGCCATCCAAATTTATTTTGCTGGTAACGTAAAAAATGCGACCTAACTAGCAAATATAAAAGTATATACCTCTATATTAGAATTAGAAACACTATAGAGAAATTAAAAAATAAATATTTATTTATTTGTTTACACAAAATCTTACGTGAAGACATAGATAATATAATAATATTGGGTTGTCGGGAAAATAATGCAGGATTTTATTTTTCTTTAAAATACCCCTCCAAATATTTAACTTTTTATGTTTGTTAGAATTTTAATTTTGTAAACATTTATTATCCACTTTCAAACAAAAATGTATGTTTACCTCTGTGATATTTTTCTGATTGACAATGATTCACTCTTTACTAAGAAGTCAATACAAAAGGCATATCTCGGTCATTATAATGATTTTATCTTATAACATCTCACAATTTTGAACGTTAATTTTTAAATATACGGATGTGAAATAGTGTATTTTTAATATATAGGTTTTCAGTACTTTTCAGCCATTATAATATAAATTTTTCAAAACTGCGATGAATCTATCACTCGCTAAAATTGTCCATCTTAAAACCTGTACCACTACTGCATAGGAAGGGTCTTTGGTTAAGTACATGATAGAGACTGTAGTCTTTCTAAGACAATGGTTGTGCATGGAGGTGACTTGTCCAAGACTACGTTAATCGAAAGGTTTTTCCCCAAATTAAAGTAACCCACTTTATAGAGGCTGTGTGAGCCCAAGTAGGGTCTGCAGATCCCACAGATCCCATCCGTGGATGTTAACAGACTAAATGTCACAGCCAGATTTGAACCGATGATCCACAACTTGGCAACTCAGCACTCCAACACTGAGCTAACCCGGTCCCATATGTCTTAATCTATCTCAACATAAAATCCGGAAACGCGGCTGATACGAGAAGCGTACCGTTACCAAGAGGTACCTCCCCTTTAACAGTACCTTCCCTGTAAGTACACACCTGACAACCATAAGATATAATTAACTATGGTCCATAGGCAGGGCCGTTAGCCAGATAGCTGTCTATGCTCGGTACTCATCCACTAATAATGGTTCTCATAAGTCACCAGGAGCTGCTACTTCTACTGGAACCCGTACAGTCCCTTCATCTGCAAGCTGGGACCATTTCCTTGATAGGAGTGTCGAGAAACGTAATAAATAACTTACTATGCCCGAGATCGCGGTTTCCCAGCCAGGCCGGTGGTCATAGGAGTTATTAAAGAGAAACAATACTGTTATGCCGTCCTTCGGAGGGAAGTAAAATGGAGTACCAAGGAGTACCAAGTACAAAAGATTCTAATTCTAATTGGCTATTCTAATTATTTCCGGATAGGCAAAAGACCAGGAATAAAAATACTTTTATATTCAATTAAATATATTCGATTAGTTTATAAATAGTGCTTGATAATTTGTTTCATTTATGATTTATTTAATATAATTTAATTTTCTTATAAAAAAATTTAAAGGACTGTCAAAACTATAATAAGATATAAATATATAATGGGACTAATGGCAGTCCAACCCACATCAACATAATAAAATCAACTTAACGTAACACTTCATTTCACATACATTTTATTTATTTATTTTTTGTTGGTTCTGGGGGCTTAATCCATTGGTTTTAGATCCTTATAACTATAGGTCGACAATTTATTTTGTTAATTTTAAATTATATAATTTGTTTCCATAAATGTGCAGTAGCCATATCTGTTTATAAAAGTGTAATTTTTTGTATTACCAAAACCGTTTCCTATTTAAATATATCATATGTAAATAACATCAATAAATCTCGTTGCGCTCCAAACAAAAGTAGAATAAAATAAAGTCACTACTTTTGTGGTTAACTTGTAAAAACTGTGGTAGTCAAAGCCAGAATGCCCTTTAGCCAAAAAAAAAAAAAAAAAAATTAAAACGACTATAAACAAGAAATGCCTATATTGATATTCCATGAAAATTAACCTTTGCATTGTGTATTTCCATACTATCACCACACATATTAACGATGTGTTTAACATTTATTGACACAAACGGACCAAGCGGTTACCAAACAGATTGGAAAGCCGTTTATCTTGTCCCATATAAATTGCGTCTTTACCAATTTAAATCAGGCTTGAGACCAAGTGGAGCGAAACGAATGGATAGTAAATAGAAACCAGTTTTAAACGCTAAATGTCCGCGATGTTTTGCAAAAACGTTAAACAAATTAGCCTACTTATTATAAAAAACTGTATACATAACACTAAATATATCGAAATTCAGTTTTTATGTACCATAAATATTATACATATATACGGTAGTCGCTTATTATTTATAATGTTCAAGCTAAATATATAAATAATAAAGATTATAAGGTTATCCTTAGAAACTTTTTTATTACTTCAGATAGCATTACGTATTTTTTATTTTATTGATTTTAACGGCAACTCTCTCTCTTGTCAAGATATCCCACCATAATTTTTCCTAAAACAAAATATAAATAAAAAGATTCCACTGCTCAAAAGTGAGGTGGTGAGGGTGTGTGTGAACAAGGAAATAATACTAAAATAAATACAAAAATGTTTATATAAAAATTCATATAGTTTCAATCATTTTCGCATATTTTCAGTTACATGTGAATTTTAAAAGTCATATTTTTGACTATTGGTGTAGCAAAAGAATGAATGATATTTTAATAGTTAAAACAAATGAAGGAATGCGTGCTTCATTTAACGCCAATTTATACTACTATGGCTAATCGGACGGTAGTACAGATGCAGTCCTAAATTTTGACTATCCAGGAAAATTAGGATGGGGGTCTTTAACGAGCACCTGACACCGCACAGACTCGGGACCACCATTTTATGCCCTCCGAAGTACGGCATAATCAAGGATTTTTATTGCCTTTAAGCAATCCTAAGGCCTCCTGCCCATCTGCAAACTTGGGCATATCAGGCTGTTATGCTAACCACTACACCATAGGTCATCTACAAAAGTGAGGGAATGGGGCTTTTATTGGTGTAATAGTTTTTTATAGATTGGTTTTTGTTTTTTTTACCAAACAATCGGCTATGCTAAAAATCAAGCAATGGAGAATCTAAAGGTTGCCAACATTTTTCTAAACATAATTACATACATGAGAGAGCGAGGTTTCTCAGTGTGTAGAGTTCTGAGTTCTCATGCTAACGAAACTGAGTTCAAATCTGCCTGTATCTAATGTATCAAAGTTAAATTATTTGATATGCTTACTGTCCTTCCGTGGACCCTCCTGGAGCTCTACCAGTCTCAAAAAAATTGTTATCATTGATTTGGGGGAAAATCTGGCGGTTAAGCCTTATCTCGGACAATCATCTCCCTGCAAAATTATAGACCAAGAAACAGTACAGTCTCTACCTTCTACTGAACCCAATACCCTTCGTGGATTATAGTGGTGCAGGTTTTTTTTTACATACGAATTCGCTTGTCTTCAAAAGATAAACTGTAATTAATGAAAGTTAAATATTAAAAACTATTCCACAATGCGTTTCTCAAGTAAAACGTCTCCGAGTGACCAATGATTTTTCAGTTCGACAAGGTATGGATAAAATAATACAATTATTGGTACCAGAAAAAAACAATGACAACAACTTATGACCAAGTTTTTCAGGTGCCTTAAACAGATAATGATAAACCGTTAACTTGAAATTAATTGCACTCGGGACTTGCAGAGTCATAGACGTCTTACACTTATACGGCTTTCGTATTGCATTCAGTCCTACAATTAATGTGGTAAGAGGTTGAATTGTCGGAGCTGTTCCCTTACGCAACTGTATGTAGAACGTGTTTATGAACTAGTCATGTACCTCACGTTTCCATAGCCCACACTCAGGCCGTTGGAGTTGGAACAAGGGGAAAAGAAAGTGGTCGCGCCGAAGTTGACATAAATTCATATCCTCTCCATGAAGCCGTGATCATTTCAGCGTATAGATGGCTTTTTATTATTAATAAATCAGGAAACCCGGTAATATTCAGTAATGAATTATTCGATGACCGTTTGTGAGAACTAAGCCAGGTGAAACTGCAGTGATACACATTTCTACATATTTCTCTTAATACTACTGAACTAATAATTAAAAATATGTTTTTAAATCATTAGAATGGAAATAGGTCAGTGGGTAGAGTTCTGAGTTTTGAAATGAGGGTCCCGGGTTCAAATCCAGCTGTGAAAAATAAATTATTTAATATGTTAATAGTCACGGATGGAACCTGTAAGGCCCGCAGATCTTCCTGAGACTCTCCCAGCCTCTATAATGTGGATATCTTCAATGTATGCTGCTATGGCTAATCGGACTATGAAACAGTGCCAGTATTAAATTTTCCCTATCCAGGAAATTTAGGATAGGGGTCTTTAACGAACACCTGCCACCGCATTTATGTCCCTTCCGAAGGACGGCATACCAAAGGGTTTTTATAAAGTCCCAAGAAAACCTGCATGGGTATAGTATGCTAACCACTACATCATAGGTGACTTCCACAAGTGAAGGAGTTGAGCTTTTATTGGTGAGGAGTAGTGAATAATATGGAATATTAAACTCTAGAATTGGTTGGATTTGATGATGTTGGGTTGGGAGATGTGGTATACAGGTATCTCTCTTCTCTGAAAATTCCTGGATTCCTCATTGCCTTATAGGAATAGATTTGTTTTGTTTTTTGAGGGGGATAAAAATGAGCGAGATCTCTGACCAATCGTCTACCTGCATAACCTGGAAGCAGTACAACCTCTACCTTGTACTGAATCCAAAACGATTCGTGGGTTGTAGAGTTACAAATTTTAATATAACAAAATACTTATTAAACACACACTAACCCTACAAGATACTATAAATGTAAGATATAACGAAAACCACAGCTGAAAAACCATTAATTTTGTTGCTTAATCATAAAGTATAAAGATGATTGAACCATTACAACAGTAATTACTAGATTAAGGGTCTGTGTTGGTAATGTATTTAGATTATTTTTATCGCCTTTATAGGCTCTGATTTCTAGAAAAAAGAATTACAAAGCATAATAAACCATAGCCAATTTATTTAATTATATTAATTTATCCATTGACCATTGAAGGTTTAAATACAAATAAACAACAATCGTATTTAAATAACTTGAAAAAATTTTTTATCGTCTTCTTGAGTTTCAGTCCATGAATATTAAATTCCTTTTTCATAGGTTTGTTAATTGTTCTCAAGTTCTTTGCCTACGATATGTTATAAACAATACAAACAATTTTTAAGGATTTCAGAATCAATGTCATATTAATTATCTCTTACAAAAAATAATAAAACAGATACGATTGATAGTATTTAATTAAAACCTATTCCAATAAAACTAGTTTTTTGAAAATTTAAATGCATTTAGGATGATAACCGAATTCATTTTGAAGTGTGAAATGCACTTGCATAGCTGTCTGACAAATTGCGAAAGTCAGGTGAAGGAGGAAAGTCAGGTGCCTACCTCACCAAAACAAAAACAAAGTACTTCTTTACTATGTATCACTACTATAGAGCAAAATAAACCACGAAATTCTTAAGTATCACTGCAAAATACACCAAGAAGTGCTTTGTGCCCAAACATTTCCGGCCGAAATAGTCTCAACCATTGAAATCACTTTACCATCGTCAGTTTTAAGAATTCATAAACGAAATGGAGTCTCAGTATTCCAACCTCCTTCTTCACAATAAAGTGTGATGTCTTTCCAAAGGTAAGGTGTTGAAACGTTTTGCTTTGTGCTTGAATGAAATAAATACATTCGTAAATGAAAAAAAGCATTAATCACCCTGAATTAGAGAACGACCGGTTGTAAAAAATTTACTTCATGGTGGATATCACAGAGAAATTAAATGAGCTGAATCTTTAACTGCAAGGAAAGGGAAACCCAGCCTATGTTTTGGTAGAAGAATTGGTTTGTTTTGAAGAAAAATTAGTTCTTTTTGCAGAAAATATTCAGAGCGGTAAATTACTTCATTTGCCATTTCTAAAGCAATATCGCGATAAAACCAGTGCAACTGTTGACACGAATTACTTCAGCAAAGTTATAAAAAAAATAATAATTTTCTGACAGATTTGAGCAATTCAAAACCAACAAAACATTCATAGTAAAGCATCTCAACACAAATAGTAAGGAAATCCACATTGAGCCATTTGGAATTGATACTGGATCTCTAGAAATGCAATTGATCGATTTAAAAAGTATAGCTTTGTGGAGTGGAAAATTTACAGAGTTCAAAAGCAAGTTGAAAAAGTTTGAAGGTCCAGAAATTCACGTACGTAACGCAACAAAAGTGGACAGCTTTAAAAGAAATGCCGCGAGTTATATTCGACGCATGGAATAGTCTTCCAGATTGCTACAGTGAGGAGAAGTTGGCATTTGGAGTGCTGACTATCTTCGGATCGACATATTCGTGCAAGCAAACGTTCTCTCGCATGAATGAAATGAAAATTTAGAGCCGTGTTTGAAACTTAAAACAACAAGTTAGAGCCAAATTTATCCAAACTTTCTAAAACCATGCAAAGCCAACGCTCCAACTGAATTTGTTTGCCCAAGTGTAGGTAATTGTTTTTTTTAATTTTAAGTACATGTTACATTGTTTAGTAAAGTTTAAATTTTCTACTTGAATAACCATGCAACGCCATCACTCCCATTGAATTTGTTTGCTCAATTGTTTTTCATTGAAGTACAAGTTTTTTTTTCTACTTAAATAATAAGAAATGAACTAATAATGCCATATATATATTTATATGCTACTTATATATGAATAAATAGATATTTTTTATTATGAATAAATAGATTAAGTTTTTTATCAAAAAAAATTATTTATGGGAGTACTATTTATTGTTGGCCTGAAAAAAATTGGTGGCTCTTTAAAAACTTTGAAATTTTGTAAATTGTAATTTTTGACTCTTCCGACTCAAAAGGTTGCAGACCCCTGATATAGGGAATTGAATCTATGTTTCACTCGTCACTTATCAAAGTTAAATATTTCTTCAGGAATTTTTTCTGTATTTATTAAACTTATTAAGGTGGAATAGAGTATGTTATAGATTGTAGGAGATATATTGGCTTGAAGCATTGCATTTTTTTTCAAATGATACATAAATATCTGTACAACAAATAGCCTCTGAATTAGGGATATATATTTTTTAAATTATATTTTAAGCAATACAATAAGTTAATGGCAGGAATGGTACATAAAAGTATATTAAAAATTAACTAATAGAATTGGTTATTGTTTAATATCCTCATAATATCTATAGATAGATACAAATCTTTAGATTTTTTTATTTATATTCTTGTTAATTTTTCTGTTTCATTATCTGATAGAAACTTATAAGGTAAATAATGTACACAATTAAAGAGCCAACAGTTCAAAAAACATATTAAAATACATGAAGGCAGAACAAAACATACCATATTAAAGGCAAGCTATATAATAAATAATAATGATATTATACTATATATAGTAAATAATAAAAGAGAAGCGGCTGGCCTATAATTATTAAGGAGGTAGTTATAGCAACAGGATGGTTATTAAAGTACCGCGAGGACCGCTCTCTGGCCCATTTCCCTCACTGCCCATTCCAGCATTCTCCACCCAGCCTCCAGCAACTTTACAATGCATTCTGTATAATAATTTCTATTAACAATTTACATTTTCAAGTAAGAGAATCAGAGAAATTGCCCAGCTGTAAAACAAGAAAGTTAATTTCTAGGTTTAAAATTTTAAGTATTGTCGAGCGTCTTGGATCAAGGTTTCTGTCTCTATTTGATAAGTGTTTGGACTGTTGGTGTGAGCCATCTTTGATATGATTTTATTTGGTGCATATCCTGATTATGCCTGAACTTGCGAAACGTTGATTTGTTGTTTTTCCACCCAGAATTTAAGAGACTTAGGGATTTGTTTTGGGGTTTTCTTATTGCATCCCATTTATAAAATTGTATTCATTTAAAATATAAAGGACACAACTTATCCAACCAAACTAAACAGAGCAATTATGAATGAATGGACGTGTATATTAAACAAAATCCATAAAATATAAATACCATACAATTCATTAAAATTTTACAAATAAAACAATGTACAAGACAAAATGGGTAATCCCTCTATCGTGGTCTTTGCTAAACAATTTCATTTATTTATTTATTCATGTTTCTTAACAATGTTGATATAAATATAATTACAACTTTAATATATATATTGGACTGATATTCATAAATAAATATAAGCATGTTTCATGTTTAATTTTATATAAATTCATTTTTACAAATATCTTCCTATTTTTATTATCCTTTCAATCATTATTTAAATCTATCCGTTATCAAAATCTAATTAACCACGATCTTCTCGGCATGACCGACTGCATATAAATACATAGAGCTTTTCAGTTGGCACCCTTTAATAAGCTAAATCGAGTCGAGTAGGTCTCCCTCCCAAAGTATTTCTTTCTAATGTCACTGTATATATTTCAGGCTACCAAGAAATGACGAGTTTCATTATAATAAACATATAGTTCCAAATGATATTATTTGAATTTCTAAACATAATATGAAATTCTATTACGAAAAGTATTAAAATACAAAATAATAGGTGATCAAACTACTTATAACCAGTGAAAGTGACTTATTTCATTGTAATCATATTATTTTTATAAATACTAAGGGAAAATTGATTTATTTTTCTTACGTCATATACTTAGGTCGTAACAATGAAGGAGAATCATTTTCGAATCCATTTCTATCCCGATGTTACTATCAAGGAAATAATGGAATCTGATGGAAGAGGTTTATGTAAAAACACTTTCCTAAGAGTGATTTGAATTCGCCCGCTATTGTGTTATGTTGTTGCATACGTAATATAATTTATTAATAATTACGTAATTGAATAGCTGAAATGGTTTTAAAAAAGCTATTCTTACCAAAATACAGTTATTATTTATTTATAAAGAGATCGGTTGAATAAAAAGATGATTTTCGTCAAATGACATCTAATTGTTTTATTTAAAAAACTAGAGATCAACCCCCATTGCTCCAAATGTATAAATGAATATTTATTTCCCAAAATTCATTCTTTTTCAGTTAAATTCAATTTTAAAGTTTTTCCTACACTATTTTGAAAAAAAATTTGTCCACAGTTTTAAACTGAATTTATATCTTTTCTACTGTAATTCTTAATACTGAATGTAACGACTCCGCCTTTCCGATCAAAGCAACGAATTTGAAACTAAAACGTCCAGCATAGCAACTCAATACTCAGTTACCCCGCTCTCTCTAATGGTCTTTACTCTATTCTTGTAATCCTGTACTTTCTAGTATCCATACATAAATCAATAGAATAGAGCCAAAAGAGTTAGATAAATCACATCTTCGAGATGTAATTTATCTAACTCTTTTTGTGTCTTGATAATGCCTGAATAGGCGAAACGTCGACTGGTAAGTGCTTGTTTTGCTCCAGAATTTTGAAACATAAGGCTTTGGTTTTTCCATTTGCATTATAATATTCATACTTAAAATCAACCAGTCAAAGTTTATTTAAATAGACAAACAGTTACATTCTATTCTAATCTTTTTGAATAATATTAGTTGGCCGTATTTGTAAGGAAGAAAATGGTCCGGTTGAAGGTTAGAAAAAATTCTCTTTACTAAGGAAAACTGTTTATTTTAAAGCCAACGTTTCGACCCACATTGGAGGTCTTCTTCAGGGCTTATAATGTGGTCAAGGGTTAAGGTAACAGTTAAACCACAACCCAAGACTCCATTATAAGCCCTGAAGGAGACCTGCAATGTAGGTCGAAACATTGGCTTTAAAATAAACTGTTCTCTTTATTAAAGAGAATTGTTTTCTGAAATCCGCCCGGACCATGTTCTTCCTATTCCATATTTTCTGCAGAAACTTCGTAATTGTTGTTATAGTTCCAAACCCATTATGGCAACTTACAAAAGAACTATATTCGATATTAAACAAAGATATTTAAATGCCTAAGTATGTTAGAGCGAGAAGCCGGTCTTTGGCCACATTCTGGTCAAGGTCAGGGTACCGTTCCGTCCGACGAGCTGGGATGTCTGTTCCTAACAAGCTTTAGCTTCTCGTTTTCGAAACCCGTTTGGGCACCTCTCCAATCCACTCGTTTTTTGTTCTTTTCAGGTGTATACTTAAATCTTTCAGTTAATACCCTCGGCTTTTTAAACATTTTAAGTCGTCAACAGACAATCCTTATAAACTTTTTTGCTATACCCGCGACCTTCATTTTTATAACATAATTATACTTTTTTTTTTATCAAAGCTCCTAATTTCTTCTTACAATTATTTTTTTATAACACCAATAATTGTAATTAGGGCCACAGCCGCAAAATTGTCAATAGAATATTAGTTCCTTCCAATAATTTAAGTAATAAATAGTCGTGTTTTTCACTTAATAGGGACCAGCGTAGCTGAGTTGGTAGATCACTGAGTTCCTATGCAGAAGGTTCAACTACAGCTTAGGTAGATCAATTATTTAATCTATTTACAGCCTTTGTAGAACCCTATAGGATCTGACGATTTATAAGGGTTACCGTGACCTCAGACAAACCACAATCGTTTCCTAGAAACAGTACAGTCTCTACCATGTACTGAACCCAAGACCCTTCATTGGTTGTAGTAGTAGAGGTTTTTATTTCATTTTTTTCCTCGCATATATAAATTTTCTTAACGGACGATTAAAAATAAATCACAAATAATATAATACGAAACTGTGTGTGTATATATATATATATATATATATATATATATATATATATACTCATCGCCATCCACTACAACACCAGATCGAAAGCATAACACTCTCTAGAAAAACTCCACGAGATCGCCATTAAAACAGGACTTCAAATCTCATATGAGAAAACACAATTTTTTGATACAAAATCTTTAGACAAACTCCCGCTAACAACTAAATATGGAAAAATTGTACAAGCCAATGAATTCAAATATTAAGGAGAAATCATACAAGAATCTAGCCTGAATACAAAATCAAATGAAAAAAGAGTTTCAAACTCACCTGGTCGCACTATAATAAAAAAAGGATCTCCACCGCCGCAAAATTACGGCACTACAACACAGTAGTTCTACCGGAAGCCCTATACGCATCGGAAACCACGGGCATCAAATGAAGGACGAAAATTAAAGAGATCAGAAAACAAGAAAGGAAAATTCTGAGAAAAATCCACGGCGCAGTTATTAGAGACAATTTCTGGCAAAAAAGACCTACAGAAGAACTATACAGACACACTGAAACCATCACTACAGTCATCAGAAAACGCAGAGCGAAATGTTATGCACATATCTCCAGAATGAACAATAGCAGACTGACTAAAAGAATAATCAATATATTCTCTACATCGAAATTGGGCACTTCCTGGTATAAAGAAACCACAGAAGACTTGAGAAGATTAAACATCACCATAGAAGACATTCAAGATCGTAAAACCTGTAGAGACAAAATTATGAACCAGAAACTTGAAGTCATATCACAACCTACACTAAGCAGGCGTAAGTGGACAGATGAACAGAAGAAGCCTCAAGTGAAAAATTGAAAAGGTTTTGGGAAGACAAAAAGAAGAAAAAAATCACCACCAAAAGCTAGATTTTTGTGTTCTCAGCGCTCTCCTTAAAGGGGAATATACACAAATAATAATAATATATATATACTGTAAAAATAAGACAATTTACCTTCCCTGAGTATAAGGAACTCATTTTGGAGGCATTTATTCCCCGTGGCTGTAGAAATACAAATTGTATTGTATTTATAAGCGATTTATGGCTTCTTAAGCTTTTGTTTAATCAGCCTAAGTATTTATTAAGAGTTCAAACAAAAAAAATCGAAATCGGGCAAGTAAAAAAGTACTTACTTATACATTACTAAGAACCTAATGAATAAATATCCCCATTGAACTGTACGCATGTTTTATAAAGTATTCAACTTAAACTCCTGAGGGTATGGTGTAACATTTCTTAATTTGTTTGCTAACCCATAAACTATTCAATGCTCGTAGCAGATGCTCATTCGAGTTTAACCTAAAACGATAAATTCTGTGAAAGAGTATACTACTCGTACTTTTGAGACATAACGATTTGAAAGTAACGGGCCAATGTGTCATGATATGATGAGCTTATTTTAATTTTTGAAACAGGAAATATAAATATTAAATGTAATATAAACCAAATATGAAGACTATTCTAAAACTACTTTTCGAAGCTTTCAAAAATAATTAGAAAATCGTTTAGGGGTTGAAAAAAAATAATGGCATGCCAAGCATGAGATAGGGCAGTATCCAATATCATCTATATATTTCTGAGCTTCATTCTGTTTTCTTGGATGTCAGTAATGAAAGGTGATTTCTCACCCAGCTCATTTTTAACCAAAATGCAGTGGTTATATTTAAAATAAATCTAGATAATTCCTTATAAATCATTTTTAAAATACAAACATAAATAGGATATAAAATAGTATTACTCATAAACAACTTTAATCGCCTAATTTTAATTAATTGTCTATGACATTTATAGTTTTCCACTCCTATAATTAGTGCTTCAGTCAATGATAAATTGTATTTATTAAATACAAAAAGAAATTAGAGCAAACAAATTAGGTTGCTTCACAAGAGCAGAACAATACAATTCGTTTTTCGTCAGTTTTGTTTCATGTTTTCGTGGGAGTTACCGACTGTGAAATTAGTTTCACAGAAAGATACCTTGGTAATTAATTTAATAGCTTCAATAAAGTTTTTTTTATTCATAGAAACAGTAGCGGTTTTCAAGTGAGAACTATTTTTAGTGCATGCGAAGCAGAAACTCAAGTTATAACCGATTCAACGAGAAAATTGAGACAAAGATGTTCTTTAAAAATTTAGGGCCTACAACTGAGTGTTTCGATGTAACTAAACTTACTTATGTATTTGTTGTTTTTTATACAGTGTCACATTTCATTAATATGGATAATATCGTCAAACTATCTATAGTAATATAAAGCGACAAAGTTACAGTGGGATTCCTAAAGTTTGCCTACCAGGTATACATGATAGGGTTCTTAAAGGAGTAGACACCGCACAGGCACTGGACCCCTATTTTACGCCCCTTCTGAAGAAATGGAATTACCAACCATTTGTAATCCCTTTAAAATATTCAAGGGAAATTTGCGTCTATAGTCATAGAAGGTATTTATGCCAACCACTACACCAAAGGTTAGCCCTTACTTACGTAATTAATTTATTTGTTACAACGTTCTCCAATATATTGTAGGTGAATTTTTGTAACAAAACACAATTTAATTACTACAAATAAAATTAACTACAGTTAAAACTTTCAAGAGAATAAGAAATTTTGTTTTTATCATTTTGCCTCACACCAACACTATCTTAAACATAAACAGGTTGTTTTTAAAATACTCCGAAATTTTTAAATAATTATATAATCTAGAAATGATAAAGCAATTTTATATCTTTTTATTAAATTTTATATATCCAATTAAAAACCGAAGACAGGTTCTTTAAATATACCGCTGACCGAAATCGAGCCGAAGATAAAATACAGTAACAATTTTGTAGAATTTAAATGAGTAGGACACATATTGTTCCTATTATTGGTAAAAATAAATTGGAACATATCGGGATTGCGAAAAGTTCAAAATAGAACCTGTTTACACGTTTGTGACACAATGATAACAATGGTCAAAAATATGTTTTGTTGGTTCGTTTAGATGAGGAGGCTCTTAAACCCTCATTGAAAAAGACATTCCGAAAAGTTGTCTCAATGGGCAATATTTTAGTTTTGCTACTTCGGTATTGTATCTCTCCTATAGTCTTCGAAGAAATTACCACTAGCTCAGTTCAACCGGTAGTTAGGTATAAGGAATTCTACCGAAACACGTTCCCTTATCTAGTAAAAGAATATACTGAACCACTGAAACCCATGAAGGCTGTACTATTTCTAAGACAACGGTTGAGCTCTCCGTTAAGGGTATCCTCCTATGCTGGGTGAGCCACAGGAGGACTGTCAGGTCCCACGAAGTCCAACCAAGGCTGTTGGCAGATTAAATAATTTATCAGACGAATTTGAAGCCGGATCCTTGGGTATACCTCAGCGCTGCCCTCTAGTTTTTTATGTGAATTAGAAATAGAATATAGTCTTCTAAGTAATTCTGGTTAAGTTAGGTCTTTAATTCAGGGCATTAATACCCTTGGTCTGCTTAACTGTCCTCGACTGTTCCTAAGATATAACTCTACATTGATGGACAGCTTGCTCGTACCCAGAATTTCCCATATGGCTTTATATAATTACTCTTGTAGGCCAGAAGATTGCTTCAATGATGGTTACCTATATATATAATTCTTCCTATTTATACCAAGTACGTGTATATAATAAACGTGAAAATTATTTATTATGCATAAATAAAAACCGTATAGCAGCAAAATCCTTAAGCCCTTTTATTAAATAATGATAGCAAAATTCAGAAACTAAAGACAGTGATTTACTTGGCTTCACGCAAAAATAAGATAATACTTTTCATACCCTGCCGCTTTATAGAAAAATACTATTTTTGATATGCCTATTTCTCCCTCACTATGCATTAAGGCTGAGTTATCCACACAATAAGAAAACAGCATGCATATTAATATTATGATTTTAGAACGTATACATATAAGCGCGTCACGACGGATAGACAGGGAACGAACGTAGAAGGATTTTGTTAAGGATCATCTTACAAATGCACGATAATCTAATCTAGCTATTTATTAATCGATACGTAACCTTGAAATTAGTTAAGTTTATTATGAATATATTATTTATATTTAACAATTATCTTTTTTCCATCCCATAACACATAATTTAGCATCCCATTGTTTTAAGATGACGCGATAATTGAATAGGTTTCCCACGTGTTTAAACAATCACTCCTTATTTTAAGTTTTTTTTCGTAGATTTTTAAATCCTCAATTATGGTATAATTTAAACTTCTACTATAGGAAGAATTGAAATATAAGAAGAGTAAGACGCTATTATCAATATTTATTAGAAAAGATTGCTTAGTTTCATTTGTTTAAAATATTTAAAGAAATTCATGACCAATGGCAAAACTGATAGGTAAGAAATATATAAGAGAATTCCCTGCAAGTTATGAACGTCGTTACTAAGTCTGTAAGGGGTGAAGTGGTTGCCTGTGACTACCTGCTACGAAACAGGCTAGCCCAACGAAGGTGAAAAAAAAATCTAGATTTATCAAGTGTTGGAAATGATTAAACATAAATCATTTAGGAAGCTAGTTTAGAAAATTTTGCTAACCAAATTCTATCTTCTAGAGAGATTTTTTGAGGGATATTCTGGAAATATTTTAGAGACAGATTCTAACTACTTCGAAATACATCCTTCAAACTCATTGAACACCCAAAAATCATATATTATTAGATTTTGAGAGTCCTTTGAGTTTAAAGTCATAAAATTTACATTGTAATATAACTTTAGTAAAAATTTATCGATTTTTACAACTTCAAACAATTACGTAAATAAGGCTGTTTACTGTAAACTCATTCACATACATATACGTCTTGGAGATGTTATTTATTCCATGTATCATTGCAGACTTTGACGTCTCCGAGACATCAGGAACCGTTCCTGGTTGACGCCGTACAGTAAATTATAAAATTATTTATTTCTTTTGATCCAGATTAAATAGTAGTTTTTTGGACGTGTCAAATTCCGTTTTATTTATATGTCAACAAGTTAAATAGTATTGTTGTAAGTATCCACAAAGAATTCATGATTAATAAATAAGAAAAAGGGAATGAAGAAAGTTTAAGAAAGCTTCAAAATTAGATTGTTCCCATATCTACATTATCTTTACCTAAATTAAATCCTGTATATTATAAAAATAACAATAATATACATGGTAGATCGTTAGTTGCCATTCAAGTCTGTTAAGATTAATCCCTTGACAGACAATGAAGTCTGGAAGACGGCACAAGACGGAGTATGTCATGAACGGACTATGATGGACGGCATGCATTACATAATTAATTAATTAAATTATTCCATTTGTGTGTTCAAAATTGTTCCAATCGATTTAGTTCAGTTTAGAATGTGCCAGATTCATTACCATAACTCCTTCTCAACAGAACCGATAGCAAAATCACATTGGTACTAGAATAAATTTTTAAAAAATCATATCAAAAACATTATTTAGTATAGCAGTTATCTTCCAAAAAAAATGTCCAAACAATTTTTTTTTTTATCCTCCAAACATTTCATTTATAAACAATGACAACCTTACATGCAATTTTAAGATACCCAATTGTATTGAGTTACCTTAGAGTATATTAAAGGTTTTTAGATATTAACAAATTTAGGCTTTTGTCGTCTATTTATACAATAATAAAAAATAAAATTATTCTGCAGCGTGTATGAATTGACTTATATTTTCTGTTCTATTTTTATTATTTTAAATCATAAGTGTCCCCGCACAACCGACTGTTACAATCAATATACAACAGGCATGAAACTGGCATGAGGAAAAATTGTACCCAGTGGCAATTATACAGTTTTGTTTAAGTTCATCTAGGAGGTCTCTCGTCCAACTCCTTTTCAACCGTGAACGTTGTATATTTTTCCGGTCCATTCCCAGGATGAGACATTGAAGTTTGCTGTGTACCTCGGTCATGTCGAAATACGCTCTTTAACTATTGGCATATTTATGTTTTTGTGCAGAAATATATTGCTTGTGTACCAAGGTACTTGAGTATAGTCCTAAAAGTATTGGTATGCAATATTATATTTATTTATTTTTTGAGGGGATTTCTTAAATTAAATAACAATATAACTGATTATTTGCATAAATAAATAAGTAGTTGTGATAGAAAATCAAACCATAGTGAGAAAAATTCATGACGCACCAATATAAGCCAATCATCGTCATACCTTCGACCTACGTGGTAACCATCTTCTCTTCAATGCATCTCGAGCCACGGGTCTTATATTTCCTTAGGAAATATATTTTCTGTTAGCGTCAAGCTCCGTTTATTTAAATTCCGTGACCGGCGAGTAAATTCCGTCTAAACATATTGACTCCACGATCCACATAATGTAGACACTTTCGCGTTATAAATATGTCTCCGAGGTGGTCGTTAGTCGAAGCTGGTTCAGTTTCCTGACCTCCGCTGGTAGTCGGTGATGGATTACGCAATTCTTCTCGTAATGGCATACTGTGGTTTTTTAAATGAAAGTGAAAGTATTGATAGGATCTAACCAATGAGTTACAGATCTCAACGCATAATCCTTGTTGGAGGTGCTGATATTAGTTGGCATCAATATCTTGGCCGAAATTGAGACGAGGTTTCATCAGTTCGACTTAAATAAGATCACAAACATAACACTGAAGTAAAATTTTCTCGATGAATAGCAAATAAATTTTATTTAGGGACCCGCCTATTATTTATTTATTATTTTCATAAAATTCACACGAAAGTACTTCCATTGTAAAAGACATTGTTAACATGAATAATCTAAACAAAGCCTACAACCACTTAATGATGGGAATAACAAACAGATAATTAATCATAAATTAATTATCTAAATGATTTCCTTATTCGAGATTTTCTTCAAGAGGATTCGATTAAAGGCATTGAATTTGATTAAAGGCTGGAAATTCCTAAGGATTCATAAAGGCTTATTATTATATTATTTGAGAGTTGCAATAACCATATGAAGTATTATGACCAAAAAGTATATACCACGATTGCGATCTTATAGCGGCTTTGCGAAATGTGCCTAATGAAATTATTTATTTCTTTTTATACTGATTAAATAGTAGTTTTTTGGGCGTGTAAAATTCCATTTTGTTTGTTTGTCAACAGGTTAAATAATACTGCTGTAATTATCTTTATAATTAAGGATTAATAAATAAGAACAATGAAATAAGGAAAGTTTCATAAAGACATTTCTTAACTTAAATTAAACCATGTATATTATTAAAATAATAGTAATATACATGGAAGGTTGTTAGTTCCACTCAAATTTTCCCAAGATTAATCTCTTGACATACAATGAATGGGAGACGTCCCAAGGAGACATAAGAAGTCTTTTGATAAAAAAGTATTTATTGCGACTCTATAGCGGATTTGCGAACTGAGGAGAACACATGCTGGTATTTCTTAAATTGATTTTAATTACCCTACAACATCTATTACTATATATTCTATCGAAGAACCGATAACTAACTTTTAACAACGATTGCATTGTCGCACATAAATAAGGATTATTAAACGAGGACAACGGAATTTAAATTGATAGCCAAAGAGAAGGGATGGGAATTTGCAAGAACCTGTTTTGGAGCTGGGAGATGAGCTGCCTTCACAGCTTCTACTCCCACAGATAATCAGGAACCGGACCTAATAATGTTGTGGGAGATTTTCGCTTATGCTCGGGCAGATTATGATTGCAGAGGTGAATACATCAATCATTAATAATTAAAAAATCCCGAAAAGTGCTACTTCGAAGGGTATTTTATGATATTATTCAAACATAGTCTATCAATTTTTACTCCTAAATATATCCATCATCAGGTACTCCACCTTTGCGACGAGTTAAAGTGAATCTTTCCTTCCATTCGTAAAAAATATTTCCTTGGTTCATTCTTATATCGATGCATTAACTCTGAACACCTAAACACATATATCATCTAATATCTGCCATGCTTTGTCTACCCTAATTTAAATCTTTGCTTTTCCAACACCTCCTCACTTCCCAAACGGATGCTCTGTAAGCAGGTTTAGCCATTTGCTTAAAAGGATCGGTAGTAAATAATCACTTTTGTTTTTTAGTTTTTTATTGTTGTATTTATGAAGAAGATATACATAATGTAAAGACGTCATTACATCCAAGCTCATGTTTTATTTGCTGTAATTCATTTATTTATTCAATTGGATATCTTAGTATTTTGTCACGAAATGTAATTTTTTTTTAATTTACCTTTTGGGCACTTTTGTGAATGCCATCCCATTAACTCTGAGCAACTGACCTATATCTACTGTCTCCTTCAATTCATACCTCTGTACGGTGCTGGGAAACAAGATCTCGCCTTAGCGATCTGTACTCGTTCCCACTGAACCAAAACATTCAAGCCTTCCTTTTTCGCTGGGTCTTCCACCATGTGAAGCACAATTTACCCTAATATTCGTCATGCTGTTTCCCTATCCTCATTTAAATTCTAGCTTTTCCAACAACTCACTTCCCAAACTAATGCACTCTAATATGGTGATTCATTGCTTAAATAAACATTATTAAATAATGGCTTTTGTTTTTAGTCTTATATTTAGTATAGAAGGGAGCGGAGTGGCTCAGTGGTTGAGCACTGAGTTGCCATGCCGGAAATCCTGGTTCAAATCTCGCTGCGGGCAGTTACTTTTATTTTGTCTGTTTGCAGCCGGAGATGGATCATAGGATCTAGGACCCTCCTGGGGCTCACCCAGCCTTTATAAAATATGTATTATAAAAACAGGGTACCCATAATAAGGGGGGAAAACCTGGTGGTTGAGCGTGACCTAGGGCAAGTCACCTCCTTGCAGAACCGTTGTCCATGAAACAGTACAGTCTCAACCATGTACTAAGCCCCCAGACTCGTCCACGGGTCGTAGTGGCACAGGTTTTTTTTTTTTATTTAGTAAAGAAGAAATACATTATGTAAAGAAGTTATCACATCCTAGCTCATGTTTTATCTGCTGTTATTTATTTATTTATTCTATTTAGTTACTTAGTATTTTATAACGAATCGTATTTTTCTATTTAATTTTTTGGTACTCTCATAAATACTTCATGATATGTATTATGTAGCCTTCTGGTCAGATGTAGATTATGTTTCTTTTTCTGCTCATGTTTGTATTCTAAAGCTACCTAGTCCGAAAATAAAGTACTTTTCTATTCTCTTAGATACGTTTAGAAATATATATACATTTAAACACACGATCTGTACTTCAAGTTAGACGAATGCTATTGGTCTAAGATCGTTAAGATAATTGCAACATACAAGAATATATTTCTATCGCTTTTCATGTCATTTATAAATTAGGCCTAGCATGCGTAGCCTACAAATCGAACCTTTGCTATAATAACAGGTATACTACAAGGCCGCGGCCGCAAAGCGTGAGCGAAAGCTGATTCTTCGGCGGTCCCGCCCAACCTAATGGCTATCCTAGCATTTCTAGAACACGATGGAGCGGAAAATAGTGCGAAGCTACGAGCATGGTTCGGTTGCCGATATCGGCTTCGTCGACAAGTATCGCAATGGTAATAACATATAAAACAAAACGGCCATGGAATGAAGGTGACTCCGGGGTAAGAAGATCCTTCATCGATAAGTTGGTCGTTACAGGGAGGAAACGAATAACACGAGATAGGAAGAACCAAGATGGAAGATTAGATGCACTTAGACAGAGTTGTAACGAGTCCAAATTTCGCGGTTTGCGGGCAGGCACAGCTCGTATCTAATTGGCGGGAAAACTCCATTATATTTTATTTAAAACAAAACTAATAACACTCAAAATTGTTTTAATAAAATATATTAACCCCCCCCCCAAAAATGGTAGGGATAATTAATTTCTCCCTTTTACCCAAAAGTGAAACAATCACATACACACCGAACTGCAGTGAGATTGATAAAATGCAACAAGAACTTATCAAATAACAGCCTACATTGGTTGGATCGGAAGGGATCTATACTTTTTCAAATAACACCTGACCTCATATTCCTCGAAAGACATAGAAGAAACCTAACAACCTGGGTTACGAGGTCTTCTCATACCCACCTTATTCGCCATAGTTAGACAGCTTCCTTAAGGGTAAACATTTTTGAAAATGATTCTGAAATCAAAAAGATTTTTACAAAAGCATTACCAGACTTTATTTCGTAACAAAAGTCTAATTTTTTTAAATATTTTTATTTTTACTCTTATTTTTTTTAGTTCTGGGGTTAAAAATTTGATAACATGTTGAAACAACGATAAAATCAATAGAAAATGAGGGTAAATAGTTTGAAAATAAATATTTTGATTTCATAAAATAGTTTTAATAACCTTTTCCTGCAACCATTGAGTAATGCTATCCATTACTCAACTAAAACTGGTGTGGAAAGTCCCACTTTCTCCCACTAGTGAGGGAAACCACATTCCCTCACTAGTTAGGAAAAGTAACAGCCACCTATATTGAATTTGACAATCAGGTATTATAATATTATTCATTTTATATTCCGAAAATGTTAAAATAAATAATTTTAGAACTATTTTATATTTAATTCAAGATAGATTTTATTTATTTTGAAGCGATTTTACAGAAATATTTAATATAACCTTAAATATATTAGAACCTTCACACATCAGAAATTTGGAGATCTAGCATTAGCATTACCCACTAGCGCTAGTGTAGTTTTAACAAATCTAAAGTTTTACCTTTAATTTCTTAATGTTTAAATGGCTGCAGGAAATATGTAATATTTAACACGCGAGAAAAGTGCTTATAACACCCTCATTAAATTACCACAAAATATAATTCACTCGTAAAATTCACTCGGGTGTAATAAAGTGGCACTTTCCTCACTTGTCAAATAAATAACTATTCCTTTGAAAAAATACATTTCATATAGCTACCGTTCAATGGCTTTAAACAAATAGTTTGGTAAAATAGATTTGGAACAAGTAAGTTTCATCAATGCTTCCGTGTTGTTAGCAAAGTAAACTTTCTTGTCCTCTCCTCTTCTTTTACATGTATTTACTAGCTCTAAGATTAGGAAGATAGAAGGTAGAAGGTAGGAGAATAGAGAGTAGAAATGTAGTTGTTAGCTATAGTATGTAAGAGAGTAGTCTATAAGTTAGGTGTAAAATAGTCAATAAGTTATAGTAATAGTCAATAGTCAATAAGTAATTTAGTTAGTTCATAAGAATGTCTCTTTTATATATGTTGTATATCACATTATATCTGTTCAATATCTCAATAAGTATATATTTCTCTTACTAGTCCTCCACCGTTTTACAACTATATGAAACGACCCAATAATAAAAACGTTCTTAAATGTTGACAACCACAATATTCAATAACAGAACATCGAAATAATAACTGGTTACTAGTTAACCATTTCAAAACATCAGCATACTTTCATCCGCAGATTACACCAGCGATGGAAAAAACTCCATTTCCTGCGAGCCTAAAGAAGTTTGTTCGACCCTACTGACGTAACGAACAATTAGCTCAGCTGCTCCACCATTCGACCGGTAATTACAATAGGAGTCAACACCGGTCCCTTGAAACCTTGAAACCCTTCAGCCCTCGTACGGAATTTTGATGGTCGGTTGAGTTCCTTAACACCGGTCCCATATGACGCATATCCGGTTAGTTCAGAGCTACGAGTTTGAGGGAGGGTCGATAACACAATGCACCGACTCGATAATAATAACAGAAATTTTAAAAGAAAATGATGCAATAGTAAAATAAAATTAACAAAAAAATTTTTGTTTTTTTTTATCTTCTCTGATTTAACTTTCAATGCACTTTCTGCACTAACCCACTTTTCAGGACCCCAGCAGGGCGGCCATAGAAATGGTCAGATCACGTTCAAAATCTCAAACTAGGCGGAGGAAAATCAAGTAAAAGAAAACAGAGAGTCCCATCACCGGAAAATAAAATAAAATAATGAAATTAAATCCTATCCACTCCTTACCCTACCTTAAAATGTACAAAATGCAGTAAAGAGATCCTCTCAAAACCATTCCTAGTTCAAAAAAGCAACCTCAACCCTCTAACCCAAGGGGATAGAAACAAAACTTTTATTTCAAAAATGTAAATTTGTTTCGTCAAATGAATGGGTTCTTGCTATAAGGGCATTGGGAAAATTGAGGTTTACTCGTTTTGAAGTATAGCATATCTTGCTAATTTATTTATGGTGTTACGTTTATACACCATCAGTCATTAAAAACACCATATGACAGCTGGGGTATCATAACAAGAGCTATTCTTATTGCCTCGACACAAATAATGTTTGTGTCGAGGCAATAAGTCCTGTTCCATGAACTTAATCGAAAATTATGCGATAAGCCAATTTGACTTATTACCTTACAATGTGATAATGACTTCAGAAAATCATGAATCATCGTGAATTCAGTGATCATCAACTTTAATGTATTGAATTAATTGTTTAAAATTTATTTCAGTATCATCACATTTAAAATGTACTACAGATTTAGAAAAAATAATCAAATTTTCAACTTAATTACATCTAAATATCCCACATAATTTAATCTGTTAGCAGCCACGGATGGACACTATTGGACCTACTGACTTTTCTACGACTCACCCTAGCCTCCTAAAGTGGGTTCCCTTGATTGGTAGAAAAACCTGGAGGTTGAGTGCGATCTCGGACAAGTGAAGTCTCTCTGCAAAACCTTTGTCCTAGAAACATTACAGTCTCTACCATGTACTGAACCCTGAAAGGGCCCATCGTTGGTTGCGGTGGTATAGGTTTATTTTTGTTTTTTTAACAAAATTCAATAAAGCCTGTTTTGAAGTTTTTTGAAAATATTAGTTCTTTTTTTCGAATTCGTATGTGAGATTATTATAGTATAATTATAATATAAGTTATTACTGAAAAAATAGTTTCGTCAAAATTATCTACGGGGTACTGTTGCCGTTCCACTCTGCTGGCTGTTGATATAATATTCGTGATGTTTTTCTAAATATCAGCATTTCAGTCTAGGAAGCCGTAACTCTAAATAGGATTAAGGCGCATATTGTAATAGATTTATAATAACTGCTTGCCTAGTATTTTTAAAATAATCTAAATTTAATTTGAAATAAATAATTTTTTTTATGTTAATATTTTGTTTAGTACATTTTTCCGTCCATGGTTAATAACTAATAGTGTGTACTGGCAAGAAGAAAACCACATTTTACCATCACAGTGATTTGTGTTAATTTTTCAAGTTAACAAAAAATTAATCTAAGTTAGTTAAAAGTGTTAGATAATAAAAAAAACTTTTAAAATGCTATGATATGAGTTGTTACTTTTAAAAGCGATAAAAGGCCATTTTTTCATTTATTGAATTATTTAAAAATATGAGTCATGTTTTTAACAGTTAGCACCTCACACAGAGTGATGTTTATAAAATTATACACCCTTAGAATTTTATTTTGAAATGATACAGCTGATATTCCAATCCATCCTAACACCTTCATTTCCACGTATGCTGATGTGTGTTATCAGTTAATAACGACCCATATATTGCATCCCAATCCCTTCAATCACATTTATCAAGCCTCGAAAAATGGTGTCGGAATTGGAGAATTAATATCAATTCCAACAAGTCCCATCAAATTACCTTTACCTTTCGCCGAAAACCCATGACTTCCTGTCCTACTGTATCCTTTAACAGTACTCCACTTATCCCTGTTGAACAGATTCGCTACCTAGGGCTCAACTTAGACAAACGTCTTACTTGGAACCCTCACACAAGACTGAAAAGACAAGAGTCAGCTAGACGCTTCCGACTGCTTCAACATATACTAGACAAACGCTCAAAGCTTCCGATCAATTAAAAAAAGACTT
Organism: Troilus luridus; assembly: GCA_964056705.1. Taxonomy (NCBI): domain Eukaryota; kingdom Metazoa; phylum Arthropoda; class Insecta; order Hemiptera; family Pentatomidae; genus Troilus; species Troilus luridus. Next base: position 85,415,553 of record OZ057413.1, read on the forward strand.
ATTTATGCGACTGTTATAAGAGCTATATGGACTTACGGAATTGAACTATGGAGCTCCACCAAATCATCGAATTCCTCTCGTATTCAATCCTTGGAATCCCAAATCCTAAACGCTCCTTATTTTGTCACAAATAAAACCATCCATAATGACCTTAACGTTCCATATGTTACCGATTTAGCCCATTCCAGATACCTATCATTCCATAATAAACTCCAGGCCCATCCAAACCCACTAGTTTCCATCCTTGCATCCAATTCCATCCCGGACAATCCTCCTAGGCGTCTGAAGAGAAGATGGCATCGGGACCTTCTATTATAGAAATGTTATTAGAGTGCTGCCAGTGGGTAGTGCCTCTAAATGTCCTGTCATCTATTTATTTATTCATGTAGCCCTTGTACTAGATGTATATATTACAGTTGTACAATTCAATAAAATAATTTTTTTTTTAAATTATGAAATGAAAATCATCAAAACTAATTAAAAGTATAAAGATTTTTTTATATCCAACTGGAATTATACAACTTTCAAAAAGTCTCCAATATATTTAATGTCAAACAAACCCATACTTTATGGGTTTTAATTACAATAATAAAACTTTCAAAACAATATTTCAATTAATGTTGAAGTAAGCTGTGAAGAATGTTTCGAAGTATTAAATAAACCTTATACTGATCAGTAATAAAAATACCGATTCAGAGGCACGAGACGCCTTCATATATTAACAACTCCTACGCATGAAGTAGCCTCCAAGCCTCCTTGCAATTCTTCTATAATTAATATTCATGAAATGGATGAACTAGGGACCTTTAGTGCCCAGCCTGTTCACTCTATTAACGTTGCATAATGTCAAAGATAATATATCATTCCAAACAGCTTATGCAATATTATTGTAATTCCTAGCCACAGAGGTCTATAAGCTTCTGGGATCATATGATAGGTAGGTTGTTTGCATACACTACTATAGATGCATACACTTTAAATGTTATACGAAAAACATACCAACATTGTATAAGGTTGTAACAAGACTATGATATCAGCGCCAAGTCCTTAGAACATACCGTAAAGAAAAGTAAGGAATTTTATTATTAATAAATTCCGTCTTACGTTTTCTCCAACTACAGAGAAAACAGTAATTTATAGTCAGTGAAATACCCAAATGATTATATTATGCACAACTATAATATTCTGTTTTATCACAGAATAAGAAATGCATAAATTTTACGAATTAAAGTAACAGCATGGAAATTAAAAGTTTAATGATTATGAGTTCATTTTATTACAGCAAAATAGAAAGTTAGTAATGAAAGTATGTTTCAGAAATAAAAAGGGGTACAATCAAATATTTTTTCTATTGGTCCATAAAAATAAAATATCAATCCTGTACGATACTCGTATATGTGTTTTTTATCATCAGTTTATTTCAATTTTTTAATAGTCATTTTATTTTTTTATATATGTAGACAGAGATATAAATTTATTTATTTTTATGTACGTAGAAATTTAATTTTTAGTAAGGGATTCAAAGATATCATATTTTACCAAATAGTGTGAAATCGCAAAACCATGTAGTAACAAAAAATTTAAAAAGATCAGAAGAACAAAATTAAAAATTAACAGTGTACACAAATACCTTATTAATAAATATATATATTATGTATATTTGTTAAGTTTTTTTCAGAAAAATTCCATAAAGTTAGTTGAAAATCTAAGATCGGGGTTAACTAGATATGGACCGTTATCCATATCTAGTTATCCGTTAAATCATAATTGTAGACAAAAATAGGAAGATAAGTGTAAAAAATGAAGTTATATGTACTTTATTTATTACATTATTCAATGAAATTTACAACTGTATTATACTAATACAACAAGTAAATAGGATGTATATGTACTTAAAACATAAAATATGCTTGTACTAAGTTGAGCTTTATAAATCAAATTTTAAATTATTTTTATTTATTTATATAATGTTAATATGTTGTTAACCATTATTATATAATGTTAAAAATTTATGATATTTGAAATATGGATGTAAAGAAAGATTACTCACAATTAAAACAGATATAAAATGAAGATTGTTTCACATTTATCTTTAAGACCTTTGGTTTTAATTATTATAATCTTTATTATAAGTAAATAATACCACCAAGTCGCAAAACAAATCATTAAGGGCTTGAGGCAGTGAACATTATGACGAAAAAAGTTACCCAATCACTAGTAGACGCACCCTCACCGGTTTGGACCTCGTAAAAATAAGACTCAAACGCAATATAACCTGCCAAGAGTAATCAATTCCTTTAAATCGGAGAAGCAATTTATAGTATGGTCAAACTTTCCTGGAGTAATAAGAAAGTTTATTATTAAAATTAAGGATTATTTATTAAAATTAAGGGTTTATTATTAAAATTTAAAAAATCTCAAATCAGAAACAGACTCAGAATAATCAACTCCTCACGAACTTTTGCGAAGCATTTCTATAAGCATTAATTTAAACAATTTTAATAAATAAATGTAATTAATTTTTCATTCGAAATCGTTTGAGTTTGTACGTGCAATAAATAAAATAATATAACAACTATAAACAATGAACTACATATTGGCTAAGTACCAAACAAAATTATTTTTATATATCTAAATAAAATATTTATGAGCGACATAGCTCAGTGAGCAGAGAGCTGAGATAAATTATTTAATCTGTTAACATCCACGGATGGACCCTTCTGAGGCTCACCCATCCCAAATAAATTGGTACCATAAATTGAACCGGCTGAGCTTCAATTGAACAGGTTGTTTTTTGATAAGTTTTTATTGCATTCTAGGGAGTTGAGTGGCTCAGTGGTAGAGGGTTGGGTTGCCATGCCCGAAGGTCCTGGGTTCAAATCTCATTGATGGCAAGACTCACCCAGCCCCCTATAAAGAGCGTACCCTAAATAAGTGGGAAAAATCAGGCGGTTGAGCGTGATCTCGGAAAAATCACCTCTCTACAAAACCGTTGTTGTAGAAACAGTACAGTCTCAACATGCAATGAACTTAAGACCCTTCAAGGGTTGCAGTGCTACGGTTTTTTTATTTTAAGTTTAATGTTTGTATTGCATAAATACGTAATAATATATTATAATAACTACATATAATTAATATTTAACATAAACCTAATTATAATACTTTTACTTTATGCCTAAAACAATTATACATGGTCTTAACTTTTATAAATACAAGTGTCAGGTTCAGGAACATTATCTTTATGTATCTATTTCATCTCTAAACACCAAATGTTGTCTAAAACTAATAAAATGTTTTTAATGTTTGTTTGTTTTTTTTGTTTCATCACTCCTCATTTTATTATTTTAAATGATTACATTTTTATTTACATGTTTGTCAAAATTTATTATTTACAAAAATAATTTTTAACTGTTTAATTTAATTTTACTAGCGAGAATCTAACCCGAATCTCTTCCCTAAAGCTCTCAGCCAATTAAAGTAAACTACCATTTTCAGCTTCAGTGGGAAAACTCAGTTCAAAAAAACCATGTATTAAGATGGTTATTTTTTTTTTTTAACGTGCAGTATACTTATCTAAAATTTGGAAGATTCTATCACAAAAATCGACTCATACTATCTGTCTGCTGTCCTTCCTTGACAACTAAAATCATTTCTATGTTGTATAATTATACAAGATAAAAAGGATATAATGGTTGAGTAAAACTAAAAGAGTAGAAAAAGTATTAAATTATTTTTATAATGTAAAATTCGTTAATTAATTATAAGGATTCGAAAATAATTATGAAAAGGTAGTGTAATAATAAAGAAACGAATTTTTTTTAATAAACATTTTATTATTTAAAAATTTTGATCCTGGGAAGATCAAACCTTTTATCAGCTCATGAAGAAGTGAATTAGAATACCTATTTGGTTCATTTAAAATTTATGGTAATGACTAAAATTATTTATGAAAACAAAACAGGAAAATTCAACCATAGTATAATTTTATTTTAAAAACGTTTATTTTGTTTTATTCTAGGTAATAATGCTAAAAATTAGGTCAAAATAAATAAAACCTGTACCACTACAATCCGTGAACGGGTCTGGGGTTCAGTACATGGTAGAGACTGTACTGTTTCATGGACAACGGTTCTGCAAGGAGCTGATTTGTAGTAGGTCACGCTCAACCCCCAGATCCCCCCCTTATTTTGGGTACCCTATTTTTATAATAATTTGTAAAGGCACGTGTCCTAACAGTGAGGAACTGGATGTCAGCTGCGCAGAACAGATAAGACTGGAGGAGGCCAAGACTCGTAACCAGTTGCAGTGCCGAGTAAATAATAATAATTATAAAGGCTAGTTGATCCCCAGGAGGGTCCTAGATCCTATATGATCCATCTTCGGCTCCAAACAGACTATAAAGTCTTGCTCCCAGCGGGATTTGAACCAGGATTTCCGGAATGGCAACTGAGTGCTCTACCACTGAGCCAGTCCGCTCCCTAGGTCAAAATATTGGCAAAATAATATAAGTTGCACTTAGCTAGTGTAAAATAATTCGACTGAGCCCCAAGACCACTTTTAACATTTCTAAAGATAGTTCCATTAAACCATTTCCACGTCAATATTTTTTTTTATTTTGTTATAAGCATGTATAACATTTGTTTTTCATGAGATCGTCATCATTATTGGCGCGACAACCCTACAGGTTACAAAACTCTTGGGGTGCTAAATGTTGTATATAATGTTTGTATATATTGTATTGTATCAATAAATGCGTTTGGTTTATATCACTGATACCACAAGATTACACTTATATATTTTTTCAATTTGTTTTGTTAACCCGATGGCAAACAAATAACTTAAAACCAACAACCGAGATCACTTGAATAATCAACGGTATGAACATTTTCAATTCCGTTATCACTAGAATAGCCCGTTATACTTCCATACTATGCATTCAACTCAAAAATTTTATAACAATTACTTTAATTTTCAATAATTTCAAATATATAGAAGGACATTAACTAGCATATTAAATGCTGTACCGAATACTGCTTTCGTTGTGATTTTTTAATAATTGATTTGAACGCCGATGCCATTTTGTTATCGGTAATGTTACAAACAGAAGGAAAGCCCCTAGGACATTTCAATTAATACAGAATCGGCAGACAAATATAATAATTAAATACGAAATAAAATGATCCGGGTGAAGGTTTTACAGTTGAACCTCAACAGTTAACCCCATTCTAAACCCTGAAGAAGGCCTGCAATGTGGGTCGAAACGTTGGGTTTACAATAAACAGTTCTTCCTGTTTAAGATAATTTCTTTTACCACGACCCGGACCATTTTCTTCCTCGTATGTTTAAGGTAGGTTAGCTAATATTATTCAAGATAATAATTAAATAGTTTAGTAGTGAAAGATAAATCTATCTATCTATCTAGTAGTGTACTTACGGCGTCCACTTGAGACCGTTCCTGATGCCTCGGGTACTTCTAAATGTACAGTAGCACATGAAGTTAATGACGTCTCTCAAACGTCATTGTTAATGGAGGGGTTACATTTCTTTTTAATTTCTTGAGGAAATATCAAATAATATAATTTCGCTTTATAGAATTAAAAAAGTCTAAGGTAAACATATAAATATTTATTACATATGAGATTAACATTTTTAGGATTATAAGGATTATGTAAATTAAACTGGTATATAACGCCATTTGTTTATGAAATGGTCAGTGCATGATCTGACGTTCAACAGTGCTCTTAAGGTAATTAATGATTTTTATGATATGATAGTAATCCTATATATGTTATATCTATATTATATATCTTAGCCCACTTAGTATAACTTCTCAGCGGCCTTCAAAATATAATTTTTCAGGTTATTAAGATTAAATGATGAACATGGCGTGAGAAAATAAAATTAACATATTAAAAATGTTTTTTTAAATTAATTTATTCATTGAAATTAACAACTGAATTCTAACAATATAAGTAAATAACAGGAATGATACCTAATGACATGGATAAAGACAAGTAGAGAAGGATTTCCAAGTAAAACGTTTGTCAATATTAATTCCTAAGTATCTGATTAGTTCTAAAGAAGTCAGTAGGATATTAAAAAACATTAAAATGAGCAATTAAATTCAAAGTTTAAAAAAGGAAATTATTAGTATTTTATTCGTCTTTTTAAAAGTATTCTGTATGAACTATTCACGTCTGTGTTAAAAAAATATTTGTTTTTTTCATTATTTTAATAAGAAAAAGAAAAAAACCAACTTCGAGGTCAACGATTTGATAAATTTAATTCAGCTTAGGTTTTTCTCGATAAACATGCGAGCGTCCATTAATGATGCAGAACGGAATCATTAAAAGATACAGCAGGTAGCTGATAACACGACCAAGATAGCGATGAAAAGCGAATGCGTTTATTATACCGAAATTGATTACTATAATAACGTCTTGTTGTAAAATTTTTAATTTTAAACATCAATAAACCGATGTCTTAGTTAAATTATTCGTCTGTCGGGAATACGTTCCAAACTGTATATTTCGACAAAGTTGAAAAGGATAATGTTAATAAGTATACATTTGTAAGTAATAACAAATTAAAATGATATAATTAATTATATACCTAATCATCCGAACGATGTTATAAAAACCGATGAGAAACTTCTAAACATTTATCAAGTTTCATTAACACAACAATTATTTATTATATTTAATTATCACCTTGCATATATGCTCAAATAGTATAAACAATTTTTTTTTATTATTAAGGATTTCCTCAAATCGAGGTTTCCTTAAGCAATAATCACTGCGACAAATCGTTTCTTCAAAATAATTTTTATTATTATTATTTCATTATAAAATATATGTATAGTGTTAATAACATCACTTCGCTAGGTGCTAATTATTAAAAACATAACGTATGACCATATATAGGGTGTTTTTTTAAGCTAGATAGAACTTTAAATTGTAAAAAGTAACACAAAAAATTAAATTGTAATCAAAAATTTTTTTTTATTTGTTTCAGTATACTCTGACATTTCGTATACTTCTTTCGCCGATTGGGCTCTAGAGCAGTTGGCAACTGACCCGTTGTTTTATCGCAAAATTGTGTTCAGCGATGAGGCGCATTTTTGGTTGATTTCGATAAATGGACCTGTCAATTGGCCTCCAAGGTCGTGCTGTGGGGCTACGTGAAGTCACTGGTTTATGCTGATAAACCAGCAACAATTGACGCCTTGGAAGCCAGCATTGTTCGTGTTATTCGTGACATACGGCCAGCAGTGCTCGAAAAAGTGGCCCAAAATTGGACGTCCAGAATGCGCTTCGTCAAGAACAGCCGCGGTGCCCATATGCCCGAAATCATTTTCAAATGTTAATGTCACGTATTGATCTTTCGAATAAAAAAAAAATTTTGATTACAATTTAATTTTTTGTGTTACTTTTTACAATTTAAAGTTCTATCTAGCTTAAAAAAACACCCTATATTTCACTGAGTGTCTTCAACTATATCAATTATAAAATCCAGTCATACCGAAACTATATACTTCAATGGTATATACAATAGTGACTTCAACTAATCTATTAAATGAGCTGTTATTAAAAAATTGGTGCAAGTCCATTTGGATCTAAAATGAAATCGGTTACCCTTTTAAATTGTTTTAATGATTATTATTTCATGATAAGATTTAAAAGGAGCTAAAAACATCGCTCTTTACAAAATGTTAAAATAGTGTATACATATAGAAAATAGTATCCATGTACAAGAAAATGTGATCATAATAGTTAATCTGCTAATATATATAAATAATTTGCTCAAATTGTTGTTAAGAATGTAAACAAAACATTTAGAGCGGACTCAAGAATCGACTATCTTTAAGTTTAGGTAAGAACTTCATCAAGAAATGAACAAACATTTAGAAGTGTGAATCGGATTAAAAGTATGTGTAAATCGGTTTCATTAATCTATGAATGGGGATATTGCTAATTTTGTAGTGTATACATTACCTAGCATTTATTTTATTATATATTTAATAACTACGTTAATATTTATTACTACACCAAATTTCTAATAAATATTAATGGTTTTATAATTAAAATAATATTTAAATGTTAGACGACGTAAATAGAACAGATTTAGTGGTATCTTTATTCCTATACGTTCAGTAATAAAATTATATTGTAATATAATAATATTGTAATATTAAAAAGGAAAGCAATGAAAAGATTACAACTTGTTGTGACAACTCAAAGTGACAACCTGTGGAACTGATACAAAAAAACAAATAAATTACTCTAAAATTGTAAAGAAAATAGGAACAAAGTAAAATTAAGAAGTAGAACTGCTAATATTGACATATGAAGAAAAATTTTGGCATGGAATTAAGCAAATGAAATTATTAAAATTTCTTTAAAATTTAAAATACTGGAAACAAAATCGTGGATACTGATGAGACAAAATATTTTTATTTGATTTTTTTAACGTCGCTTCATGCTCTTCTTATATTTCTTGGATTAACTTTGTGAGTTTCAGGTACATCAGAATCCTCTGTAGCTCATTATCATTTTTGAAAGGTTGGCACTTTTCAATGTCCATTTTATTCCATTATTATTCATTAAAATATTAATTTCCAAAGCTGTAATAATGGACAAATGACCGTAAAGCACCTATTTGAATGCAAGAACCATCAAATAGTAAGAATAAATTTGGACATAATATTATTATAGTATAAAGCATAATATAATAAAAAAAAGAGAAAACACCAATAGAATAAATAAACATCGGCTCAATATTGAAAAAAAATAATCTGTAACTACTTGTCACACAAACAAGGAAAAGGAAACGTTGACAGGTTATTGCCTTGAAATAACATTTAGTTACCAACAACAAATCCACATTTTATCTATTTTAACAAATTGAAAAAGAGTCTATGAATAAGATAAAGTTTTAATGAACAAAGTAATTATTAAAATGAATATTCCCGATTAGGGATGATTTTCTCTGAACTGCTATACTAGGCCAATCAGTAAAGGGTTGTAAAACATGGGGGGAACATTAAAAAAATCAATGATAACCTCAAGGCATATCTGGCAGACAAAAACGTCTAAAGTTTATTTTGCTGTTATTTTTTGTTTATAGTTTTTCGCCTATAATTACGGAATGGTGCTGTCAGTCTTAATAATTAGAGTTATTTAAGTGTTTTATGTAAAATAAGGAATAGAAGCATTTTTAATTTTATTTTTTACTTATTTGTTTATTTTCGGTTGTTAAAACATTTAAAAACCAATAGCAACCTCAAGGCAAATTTAGCAGCCAAAAACCGTCTAGAATTTATTTATTTAGTTTTTTTTTGTATATAGTTTTCCCCTATAGTTACAGAATGGTACAATCTATCTAAATATTTATAGTATACTAAAATTAAAAAGTGATCTTGAGGTCACTTTGGAATTTTTTGTTTTTATATTCAATTAAACAAGTTTAAAAAAATAAGAATTTGTACCCCACATTTTTCATCGTCTGCAAATGTTTTTCCCCTTTAACAGACTACTCTAAACATTACCAACGTCTGATTAACACTGAGCCTTCAACACAAAAAAAGAAAATACACAAACCTCCGAAGATAACTTATGAGTTTTTTTTTTTATAGATCCTGTTAAAAATAACAATTGTTGGTAAATAATCACGCCCTTCTATCCACGATATTTCAGACCGACTACTATTTCAGTGAACCAATATTTTTGCCTGGGACCTTCATAATTTTTTCCTACAAAACCACAACAACCGGGAAACCACAATACCTGTATCTAAAATTTGATACAGGAAATGGAGTACATGGTACGAACGGAAAGAAAATTTTATATTTTCATATGCATTTTTAGTTATTTATTTCCCAAAAAATCAAGCCACAGGAGAGCTACCACTGGGTAATGTTCTTCTACATGCTTTTGATGTAATTCTGTACTATTGTACTTTCAGCCAATCTGATGATTGTCAATTTTTTTTACTTGGCAGGTGTGCATTCAAATATTAAAAGAAACAAATTTCCCATAGGGTAAAATTATAAACAACTCCTCAAGAATTAACTTCCTATTTAATTTATTCTATTGGTTTTTGTTTGATAATGGTTTGCTTTAGTTCATATTGCTTTCGTTACACATTAGGTTTTTATAACTATGATTACCGATTCGTCGTTTAATTAATAATAGTACAAATATGAAGATAATTAAATGCTGAATATGAATAATTTCGTATTTAATTTCTTACCTGGAGGGACGCTCGCATCTTCTCAACTCGAGGCACAAAAGCTTCATCTCTCTTCCAGACACGAACCACTCGCGGACTCAAGAAGAGCCGTAACTCTCATGGCAACATCGACGGCAGAACTGACTGGAAACGACCCCCCTCCAACCTTTCTGCCCGAGGAAGTGCACCATGACGTAGAGGGGAACATAACACATCGGGCCTGTTAAGATTTATACATTTAAAATATATTTACACACAGACGTGTATAAATTTAAATATTGTATTGATGTATTGTGAAGCAAAATCGATCAGCTATTGTAGTGATGTCTAACTCAGCTCAGGTTTGCAGGTACAGGCGTTATGGAGTTGTATTTTTTGGACAAAATTATTTATATATTTTAAAATAATATTAATTCAAAGAATAATTGAAAAAGTCATTATTGAGACATTACATTGGAATTGCTAAAGTAGTGTTACCCATTTTCATAAAATATATTCCGTATTATCAATACTAGTAATAATAAATAATATTATTCAATTTTTTTTTTTATATTCTATGATAAAATTTAAATAAGTAATCAAATATAATTTTAGTAGTTAATTTACTACACTACATCCTAGATAGAAGAAATGTAAATAAGTAACTTTTGCTCGAATCCCAAACGGTACTTTGAAAATGTTTATGTAATTATTTTTCACAAACAAGAAAAATAATTCCAGCGTAATCTGTAACAGACCTACACTTAATTAATTAGGAATCAAAGTTTATTTAACAATAAAGTTTTATAGATCGCGGGTTCGTAGCCCGGCAGGTGGCCCTTGGATTTTTTAAAGGGAGTAAATAATCCTTGATTATCCCGTCCTTTGGAAGGGACGTTAACGGGGTTTCCGAGCTTATACGGTGTCAGATACTCGTTAAAAATCCCTATCCTAATTAAACTTGGATTGCAAAATCTTGAGTTCCCACTATAGCATCGTCCGATTAGTCCTAGCAGCATAAAGTGATGTTAAATAAACAATCAAACAAGAAAGCGGTTTTTTAATTGGGAAAATAAAGTCTATAAGAAGGAATACAATTAATGGTTTCAAGTAAAATATAATTAATCATAATTTAAAGAGGCCCCTTCACATTTATTTTCAAATTAAATAGGATGGACAATGTATGCAGAAAATGCATATGCGAGCGATAACATTCTTAATATTGAACTCTTGGTGTATCAATTCCATAAGGTATATAATTTCAAATCTCAATTTGATATCCCAATTTATTCAGTAAGTATCATGCTGCAGTGAACTGAATACAATCCTATCTTGATAAAATTAGATTGAATGAAACATTACGCCTTGAGGTCGTTTTGTTTACAACTGATACAGCATTCGTCGCCCAGCAGACGTGGTTTGAACATCGAATTGAGGTTTTTCGAGGCAGCTTTTTCTAAGCTGTAACTATCTCAATGTACGCATGTTTTATTTATTTTGTGAATTCATACTGTATTTTTTTTATTTGTCTTGCGGACAGATGTTTGTTAACATTTTACTTTCGAATTGCCGGTTCAACGTTATAACCACTAATGAATAATATCTTGCATGTCCTAGTCAAACATTTCCTCCAATCTTTGTGATTCTATTTTATTCATACTCCATGTTTCGTCAAAATTAAATTAATTATTAATTTTGTATGAACAATTGAGGTATGAAGTGAACGGCATGCACCTCCCAGGGGATACAGGATTACCCAAGTCACAATTATCCTTTTCCACCAGGGTTAAATATCCTAGGTGACGCAATTGCGGTCGATGTCACATCTCGGAAAAAAGTTCCACGATCGGGGCTCAAGTTTCTCTATTTTTTTATTTTAAAATGATATGTCCACTTTCCAATCGTTACTTGTCAATAAGTGATAGTGAGAAAATTGCTTGAGACAAGTTTTGAGCTGAAGAAATGCTTCTATTTCTTCTAGTATTCAGGATTTTCTACGTCATACTTATCTTTAGTAAGTTGCTCGTATTTGATAATAAAAAACTATAGAAAAGACTTACGCAGATGACATTGCTATTAACAGCAGCTGTGTAAATCCCACAAAGGCACGACGAAAAGCAAAAGAGACATGTGATGAGATTGCTCAATAACTGGAAAATCACAATACACAAGTGAATCTGCCAAAAACAGATAGCGTAATATTTGTGCATCGAGGAAAACGTGAGCAAAAATCCCGATAATTCTCCGAAAGTCAAATTCTAAAATAGCTCCTTCAAATTAAACAGTATATCGAGGTGTAACCCTTGATCGCCATCTCAAGTTCTCCACTCACGTGTACAAAAAATTTAAAACAGTTAGGCGAAGGTCCTAACGTCTACATCACCTACTAACATCATCAGCTCTCGCAGTTAGGCTGAAATTACAAGTCTACAAGAGTATATTGAGGCCGGCGTTACTCTATGACACACCATTGTTTAAGCATCTCTCATAGTTACCTGTAGAAGTTTAAAAACACCAATACGCGGAAGAAAGTAAAAACAACAGTATGTAAAAAAAAAAACCTTCTAAACTTCACGAAATCCTTCACCGACAATATTAGAGTAATAACTGTGTTTGTTTTATGGTAGCAGTTCATCCGCAGGTTTTCGCTTCGAGTAAAGTCACAAGTTTTAACTTTTCATTCCTTCCCCTTTTTAATATTTTCCATAAATAAAAGATAACATGAGGTTCAGTATACAAAAGAAGATGTAATTATGGGAAATGTGTATCCTTCGATAATCATTTCATCTAGAAATGAACGTTTCAACAAATATATATCACCTATTAATATTTGTATTTTGATGAGAAAAGGTTTACCCCCGTCCGGGATTCGAACCCGGATCGTCCGCCTCTCCGTGGCAGCACTCTTACCATTTGAGCTACCAGGGGTCGCCTCCCACCTAGGACAAATCCATTCTCTTCACCGATCCCATATTCCCATGTTCTCGCTATTTTGCGATGTATACACGAGGAAGAATATTCATTAACCATTACGTAAATTAGGATCTTGTTGGCTTACGTCATTATATTATTTATAATTTTGTATTAATCGTTTTAATTTATAAATATTTTTATTTTGAAGAGAAAAGATTTGCCCCCGCCCGGGATTCGAACCCGGGTAGTCCGCCTCTCCATGGCAGCGCTCTTACCATTTGAGCTACCAGGGGTCGCCTTTCACCTTCTCTTCAAAATAAAAACTGAAAGGATTAATAAAAAATTATGAATAATATAATGACGTAAGTCAACAAGATACTAATTTACGTAATGTTCAATGAATATTCTTCCTCGTATAAACATCGCAAAATTGCGAGAACATGGGGATATGGGATCGTTGAAGAGAATGGATTTGTCCAAGGTGAGAGGCGACCCCTGGTAGCTCAAATGGTAAGAGTGCTGCCACGGAGAGGTGGACGCCCCGGGTTCGAATCCCGGCCGCGGGCAAATCTTTTCTCTTCAAAATAAAAATATTAAATAATTAAAACGATTAATAAAACAATATATATTCTAAACTTCGAAATGTTAGTTGAAACATTTATTTCTTGATGAAATGATTACTGAAATCTAATCATTAACCATAATTACAAACTTATTTCGATACTAAAGCTCACGATAACTTTTATTTTTGGAAAATATTAAAAATGAAACGAATAAGCAGTTAACACTTGTATCTCAACTCGAAGTGACAACCTACGGAAGAGAAATAATGAAAACAAGCTGTGATACTGATAATGGATTGATATCGATGTATATAAATCGAGATATAAATAAAACGATAACTCAAGTATAGACGATAGTGGGATAGGACGAAGCGGAAAATCGAGAAGACCCACCACAATGACCTACAACGGTTCTCCTTCAGGCCGGTTCCTACAATTTGCCCTGTCTCTACTTTATCATGCCCTCATTTTCTCCTAGTATTCTCAGAAAAGTAGCATAAGTGAAAAAAAACAAGATTTGAGAGTTATTAAAGATACAGTACAAAATATTTGTCATATAACAACTAAAAATATTATTTCAACTTCATTATTTAGGTAAAATAGCCATAAAAAAAATGTATTCTTGTAAATAACCTGATTTAAAAGAATAAGAATTACCACTGAAAATTTAAAAAAGAGAAATGCTTGGAGTGAACGCGGAAAGACCCGGCCGGTATCAATTCACTTCAGTGTTACATTTTTTGGTATCCGTTGCGCAGGCAGTCGCTTCCAGTTAAGTTGCAAGTTTTGTTTATTCGTTTCACTTTTAATATTTTCCCAAAATACAAGTTATCGAGAGCTTTAGTATGGAAAAGGGAATGTAATTATGGGTAATGAGTAGATTTTGGTAATCATAGATTTTGATCATGAAGTATAAGTTTCAACCAACATTTCGAAGTATAGGTGATATATGTTTGTTGAAACATTCATTTCTGGATGAAATGATTACAACCTATTTTCCATATTAAAGCTCATGATAACTTGTATTTTTGGTAAATATTATAAGGAAATGAATGAAAAGTTAAAGCTTGTTCTGACTCAACTTTAAGTGACAAGCTTCGGAATAATTATCCATTCATTCCCGACATGTTGTTGTTTAAACTTACCCAAACACCAATCCATGGGGCTCTAACAAATAAAAAATCTATAAATATTGGCTCAACAATAATTAAAATATTGAATAATTTAATCTTCAGAGCATCTCCAAAAAATATACAGTTAAAAGTATAGTAAACATTTTATAAAAATAATAATAAAATCTAGATGAATAAATTCTGAAGTAACAGAGAAAACCGTGGACTTATGTTTTTTTATGATATGCCAATGCTTATGGATTTATACTACTAGGCACAAGAATTGCAGCTTGGTTAATCTTTTGAAACACAAATTTCAATGTATCTGTATGTTCCAGAACCCCTTATTCCAAACGCATTTTTGGTTATTAGTCCGTATATGAGTCTATGCCATAATTTCGTGGTTTCAATTCCCTGTTCCTGCATTGAGTGGGTAAAGTAAGAGAAATGAGTTCGCATTTTTAGAAAGTTTCGGAAAAAATAAATGCTCCAACGGTTTTGATGAAGTCTCCCCTAAAGTCTTTGCCATAAAGCACATACATCAGAAAAACAATATGCATTTAATTTTATCATCTAAGTTGGACCATTACATTAATGCAAGAGCAAAGGTTGTGTATCCGTTTTTTGTTTTTCTTTTCTGCCATTAATAGATAAGGAAAGTGCCAAATTTCAAATTAGCGAATCTACAGGTTCATGAATCCCCTTAGTTTTAGTAGGAAGAATCAGGAGCTCCATAACCTATTCTTAAACCATTAAGCTCTGGAGACTGAGCCCATTGATGTCCCAAACAGGGATCCATAGAAAAGTCTTCATTGAAGTTCTAGATCACACTAGGAGAGTCGGATGTCCGAAGATAGGTTGGATCGTTGGGATGGGGACTGATGCTAGGAGCCTCCTTAGGACTAGAGGACTAGGACTAGACTGGAGAAATGCTGCACAAGATAGAGCTCAATGGCGGAGGATTATTGAGGAGGCCAAGACCTATCACGGATTGTAGTGGCAAGAAAGGAGTGAAGGAAGTAAGGAAATAGAAAATAATAATATCCTGATTCCTACAAGTTAAATAAGACAAAACCCATAAAAATGGATATTCTAAAAAAGAAAAAGAAAATTAGACAAGAATTTTAACTATGACAAATAGAGAAATCAACCGGATCATATACCCTAGAAAAATCCAAGCAAATTGCATAAATTAGCTAATATAGAGTAAATGATTTGATATCATCATTGTACTTGTATTATTAACATAAGTGTATTCATAGACCACTTTTGTTGAAAACCATGTTGGGTTACAATCTTAATAAATATTATTATTATGTAATGGATTGTGTTAGGAACAAGAGCTTCAAAAACTTTAGCTATTGCAGTTTGTGTAGAAATAGGTCTAAATTTTTTACCATTAGAAAAATTACCAGTTTTGAAAATTATTTTCTTATAACTAAATTTAAATAAAATGAGAAACAAACCTGAAGTTACTCACTTATTAAAGAGAACAGTTATCAATGGTGCCACCAGCAATACTTAAAAGGATTTTACAACAAATCAGGGAGTTATTGTCTTTTATTACATTTAGATAATTGTTTTTTACATTTATGCAATTGAAATTTTATTAGATTGGATATTATTATTAAAAAAATATTGTTATAATCGTTAGAATATTCTGTGTTAGAATAGAAAAGAAATACAGAACAAACAAATTTAATATCTCTTCAGTTATCATTAAATAACCACATTAGGAAATTTTTTTTTTTTAGTGAGTTGACATAATTCCAAAAAAAGAATTGTTAGTATTAATTCTATTTAAAGATAATTCAACATTACATTAGAAGAATTGCACAATTTAGATAATGACTTACGTTTAGACGAGAATATTTTAAACTTAATATAAACATTTAAGAGATGAGATTCCTTTATTTAAGGTTTTGAGAGCAGTATTTTTTCTACTTGACTAGCCAGATTTATTTTGAATTAACCAATATTTTTAACTGCAATAAGATTTTTTCTTCATCACCCTTTTTATTGTCACTATCACAATCAGTTTCCTTTTTTAAAAATATTATAACAATCAAGTTTTCTGAAATGATTGAACCAATTGGTTACAATTAAATTTATAACATCATCAATTTTCTACTCTTTAAAACTACTAACTAATATAAAAACACTTATTAATTATTTTCAAAATATATCAAATAATTTGTTATATAACCATTTAAACAGAAGTTGAATAAAAATTGATTTTATTTGCCTTTTTATTTGAGCCAATGTTAAATCAAAGTTGCCCGCACCCTTAAATAATAGTCAAGACTTTGGTGTACACATACATACAGATATATTATCAACTCTCTAGCACTAATTTTTTGATTAATATTATACATAAATTTTCTCCTTATTTATTATTCCTAAAACCATTATTTTTTTCTGAAGCTCTTCAATAACTGTTTTTCATTATTTCATTATTCATTATTAGCTACAATGGGTTACAAAATTAATTGCTGAAATTTAGGAATTTACAATTAAAAAATGTTGCCATAAAATATTGATCTTTTTCACAAATCACTCTAAAATAACTGCAAAAAAGAGAGAAAAAAACCCCTCAATAGAATTTAAAGGAAAACAAATCAGCAGAAATTCGGATACAAATAAATATAAACAAAGCATTTGATTTGAATATAAACCTAGGCATAGTTATATCTTAAAACTTATGGCTTGAGAGACATTTATTCACAGAAGACCAGATAGTATCAGATACGTAAAGTTTATTAACTTTTCAAATATTTACAGAATATTACTAAGTTGTTATTTTCTACAAACAATTTTTATTTTGACCTCCTTGGCTTTATTATTCTTAGTATTAATCCCATATTAAAAAAAACTACTTTTAAAAATGTTGGCGAGTCAAAAAAATATTATAGCAAAAAATAAAAATTATGGAAAGAGCAAGAATTATTTAAAATAGAACATGCTAAGAATAAACAAGTCATTAAAAAACTATTGTTCAAATAATTTATACTTATTTTTTACATCATAGTTCTTTAATCTTTCTTTAATACAAATCAAAAACTTTTTTAATTTATAATACATTTTTATTAAAAATATTTACCTTATAACATAAAAAAATAAAATAAATTGAAAATACAGGTAAGTGAAAGTAATAACATTTTATATAACATCTATAGTATTTTTTTTTAATATAACCATTGACTATTGAGTCAATGATACTTAAGTAAATCTAAAAACAGCTATTAAGCTGTTTTGAAAACACGTGCTCGTTTTCCTTAAAACCATCCCTGACCAACCACATTGGGAATGCTGTATTATTCTCTTAAAACAAGAAGGAAATGAATCATTAAAAGCAACTTTCTCTTCTGAAGTTTAACATAATAAATTAACATACATATAAATAATTTAGCATTTCAAATTATTAAGCATGGTATTTATATTACTCCTTTGTTTCGTAGCAAGGATTTTCCCAATATATACATTTATATAGTTAAACGTAATTTTAAGATCACTTCGCTTCAGTTACTTAGTAAAGAGGCACTACAGAATGGTAGACGATACTATAAGTGATCATCGAGATCATCTCTCTCATCATGGCCATAGAATAATATCTGCAACTTCTATCAAGTAAGTCTTACTTATGAAGATGATATTGCTTAGTCACAAACAACCGTGGTTGTATGCATTGTCGCCCATTAGCTTTGCCTAAAGTAAACAAGCATGCACTCCTTCTCAGTTGCAATGCCACATATTGTCAGTTTAGTATTTATCCAATGAAAGGAAGTCAACAAATATTTACTGTAGACAACTGATGTATATGATTCACTCCAAAATATAACCGAATCAGAAGTTAGGACTGCAAGAATTTCTCTAGTTGGGTGCCACCTTAAACCTAAAATTAATAACAAATATTTTATTATTACATAAATAATTAATAGATTTTTAAATAATCAACTTATAGCTTTTTAATCAAACATCTTTAAATAAAAAATATTATTCAAGTAATTTATAGTTGTTTTTTGCATCATAGTTTATAAATCTATCCTTAATGCAAGTCATAAGCCGTAAATAATGGAGTTCATCAGAGTTGAGGATTTAATGATTAATTATTTTTATATATGTTTAAAAATAAATTATTAATTATTATTGCAGTATAAAATTTCTTTTCAAAAATACTACGGCAAGTTATATATAAATGCTCGATGGGAAAATTTCCGAAATAAGAGATAAAATATGAACCTTGGATACTTCTTTCATTCAACGATATTACTCCGGCCATTTTTTTCTTTCTTAAGCTCCAAATCCAAGCAATATTAGGAAAGCCAGGAGTATAACTAGCAAGTAACTTATTTTCCTTCGAATAAGACAGCCTGAACTTACAATTAGATTTTATCTTGAATTCGTCATTTATATTTTTAATTGTTGATAGTGACAGAATGGATTTTCTCTCAACTAGAAGAGAAAAAATGTTTTGATTTAATTCATCACAGTTTATAAAAAATATATAAGATAATAGAGCAACATGATAAATAACCAACACTTATTGTCAATGAAGAGCTGTTTTTCACTGTAATTAAAAGTTATTGTATTTTCACTCCATACGTTAGCTGTTTTATTACTCAATGCTACAGGATATTCAAAAGAATACAATCTTTCCCAAGAAAGAACATCAAAAAGTTCAACCTGGAAAATTAAAAACAAAAATTACTAATCAATCATAATATGATTTCATAAAAATAATTTTAATAACAATAAGTTCTGAGACTAAAACTAAAAAAGCCTGTACCAATACAGTCTTGGGTTTTGGGTTCAGTACATGATAGAGACTGTACACTTGGTAGGACAATGGCCGTGGAGGGAGATGATTTGTACGAGATCATGATCAATCATAAGACTAAAACCAAAGTATATAAAATTAAATTATAAACTTTACTAAATCAATCAATGCGCTTTTCCCAAAATAGTTAGATGTTTTTCCAATCCATACAAATATAATGATGAAAGCTTACGGTAGATATTGATGGAAGGAAAACTGGCAATGATTAGTACAATATATTTTACTGTACAAAGTGGATAATTCCAAAATTTCAAACATTGATTTTTTCGGATTCTTCGCTAATTCAAGCACTTTTGTCTAACAGAAAATTTTGCAACTCTATTTTTCATGATTTTAGTTTGGCTATGAACCTGATGTTTCGGGTGCATAAAATTGCTTGACTAAACTTGTGAAAAAAGTCAAATTTTGAAATTTTAGAGATTTTACTTTTGATCCTGAAAGCCTCATATGACAGGTTCAATTTTTAAAAGAACACAGAAATTGCAATGTAATAATTTAAATGAAATAGTTCTTTATAAATATATTTGAAGTGATGACATTGAAATGGTTGAAATAAATTTGTTTGTAATAAGTCCTGAGGCGACAGGTAAATGTCAGAGCAGTGGACCAAAACGTAGGTGGGAAGATTGCGTTAAGGGTTCGAGTAATAGTTCATGGTCAGAAGTCAGAGATAGCCTTCGAGTTTCTTAAGCCTTATTACTATTATTATAATAAATAAAGTCCAAAAACTTGGCCTTTAATTCATAATATACCTTGTCATCAAAAGTAGCTACTGCCAGTACTCTTCTCTCTTGACATAATTCTACTGCCTTTATTCTAGATGAAATCCCAAATGCCATTGAAAATTTCTCCTCACCAAGGAGAGACATAACAATAAACTTTCCACTACTAGTCCACAAAGCAACAGTATAGGAATCAGTATAAATAAAACCAACACAACTTATTGGACATTTGATTGCCTGATAAAAAATAAATAAATCAGATGTGGAAATGGTTCAACAAAGATATAATTGATAATTTAGAAAATGGTCATGTTCAGTCCATAAAATTATACATACCAATAAGTATAAATTATTTATTATGTGATAAAAACAAAAACTAAATTTTTCAAAATTTATGCAAAATGTACATTTTTATATTTTAATTATATCATGTAATTGTCTTAACTTATAATTCAAAACAAATTTAATTAATAATAACTTTCACAAGGTTGTATTATTTTATAATATAACCTTTTGTTCATTATATTCTTTTCTAATCCCAATCTGTTCTACAATACTTGCTCCTGCACTGTTGATGTTATATTTATTTTTAATAACATAATAAATAAATTATACTTATTGGTTCGTATAACTTTATGTTGACTGCACATCTGGCATCTGCACATTTTCCGCAATAATTAAGATCTAGATTGATTCAGTAAACTAGTTGGATTCAAACAAAATATATTTTATGGTATGAAAAAATTCAAATCTTAATAAAGATATAAAAACCTTATTAATAATTATCATAGCTTAATATATATATTTTTTAAATCAATACACGTGAATTTATTTCATGGTGCCCGAGAGAATGAACTTAGGCCTTCCCATCCTGGTCAGAAAGACTAGTAATCCATCTTATTACTACAGAGCCAAATAGCAATCTTATTTCTCTATAATTGGATTGCCCGGAAATAGTGCAGGATTTTATCTTTTCTTTAAAATAACCCTCCAAATAGTAAACTGTTTATGTTAGTTAAACTTTTGACTTTTATAAATGAAAACGATTATTAATACTCTTTCAAACAAAAATGTTTTTTTACCTCGGTTATATTTTGTTCCTAGGAAATGATTTAGTCTTTACTAAGATTTCATTCAAACTCTGCCAGTAAGGGGGCCCAAATGGCCAGAAATGTCAACAAAGTTTAAGGCAAAGGCGATATCAGTGAGTGCACTGCTCAACAGTGGCTCCAGAGATTTCAAGAGGGGGACTTGAGCCTTGAACACAAAGTAGGCCGGGAAGAGGTTCTGACACCTTTCAAGCTTTTTGGTCTTCCTAATCGCCTAGAAATGGTCATTGACGGTTGATTTGCTGACTTCGAGTTTCCCTACCAGTTCTCAACCTATTGTTCTGGAATTTTCTTCCACCAAAGCTTGGAGAACATTGTCATTAAGAGCAGAACGGACTATTTCTTTGTCAAATGTTGATAGCTAAGCTAATTATGAAGATATTTTATTTTAATCTACTTATATAACTATGTTTAAAAATTATTACGGAATGAATTTCCCATGCCTCCGTGGAATAAGAAAACATATGATCATTTCTAATAACTGAAAAGTAGTCGACATCTGGATTGAAACAACAAAGCTGTTTTTTAAAGTTGTCAGATATGGATCCTTCTAAAATAACTACATCTTTGCCAATTTTGTATACTCCAATATATACCTAGACAGATAAAAAAAAAAATGTATAGTACATCATTTTTCAATAAAAAAGAATGGCTAAAGCAATAACAGTCATGGTGAATTATTAAATTTATAAACAATGTTAAGAATTTTAAACAAGCAAACAAAAATAATAATGGGACAGTTTCAGAGACTAACATTGAGAATGAAAAAAATTATGTTTGCTTATAAAATAAATTTTCTTGGAGATAAGAGGTGAGATCTATTTTTTTTCTAAAGGACAAATTTACTTACTTATATTTGCTGATAATATTGTTAATTTTACTCAAATTTTTGGAGAAAATGAGATTATATTTTTGTAAATAATCTAGGATAAAAAGGTCAGAAGCTTATTAAATAATTTTAAATTTATATTAACTCAATTAAAATTTACCTGTGATAATTTTCTTGAAAGAAAAAGGAATATTAAAAATAAAATTAATTTACTATAAAAAAAAATAAAATTTTTAAAACAAATGTTAATAATTTTTAAAAATGCTATTTAGGTAGATTCTTAAAGTTATATCAACCAGCTCTAATCACCAAAGTTCTTTAATTTTAAGAAAAAAGGATATAAAGGTTCTAAATTTAAAAAATAAATTTTTCTTATTAATCCAAAGCATATTCTAGAATAGAACTACTTGAGGGATATCAAAACTATAACTGATGCCCTTTTTGAAACTAATCCTTTTTATGAATCCTGATCTTTTTCTGCAGTGAGATTTTTACAATTTTTTTTTCAACATGTGCCATACAGTAATAATAATTACATTGTTTATATGTGTTACATTGTTTGAATATATATATATGATGAATTATATATATACATATATATATAATTCTTATATGTACCTTACATTTAATTCTGAAAAGAAAGTTAGGAATTCACTATTTTTACTCCATGAAATCTGTTCTACAGAAATATGTTGATCTGTCTGTACAACATATACTTCTTTGGAATTTAAGGTGATAATTTTCAATGTTAAAGGATATTTTTTATCAATAAAAGAAATAAATTCAGAATCAGGAGAAAACTTCACACTCTGAAAAAAAAGAAATAAAATTAATTTAAAACTTCACTTTTATTTATTTATCATATGACCAAATAAAAATAATTGAAATAATAAAGTTAGAGAATACAGTTTCCACTTTATTGAGACTCAAAACTAAATGCTAGAAATCTTAGATTTAAATCTAAAAGATTTATTTAACATATGTTCTAATAACTTTCAAGGCTAAATGTTACATAAAATCTGTAAATTTAATAGTAGGTAATGTTATGTTCGGTAAAGTATACCTCAGCCTCGGGATATGCGCCAAACTCTTCTATGACAGCAAGAGAAATGGAGTCAACAAGAGTCAAAATGTCGTCTTTCTTTGTAATAAATTTTCGACCATCGCAGGCAACCTCAAAAATACTACCCTCCGTAAGTAAAGGCGGGGAATACAAAAATAGTGTACTTTTTTCTGTCATCTATAAATTAATAATGTACAATTGCACAGGTAAATGAATTGATATAAAACCAATTGTAAATCAAAATATGAATGCAGGGTCAAAATAAGATCAAAAATACTGTCATCAACAAACACCATTTACAAAGAGAGATTTAATGAAAGAATTTGTCAATATAATAAGAATCACTTGTACTTTCTGAATATTAATTACTACTTTAAGTGTTTTCTAGGGTTTCTAAATCGAATAATTCCAGTACTATAATCCATAGCATACTAAAATCATAAATAGTTATTTCTAAATTTAATTTATTTTTAAAACACAAAATAGTTCAGATTAATGAAGATCTAGGCAAAAACCAACACAACCTTCAAGAAATCAATTCTATCTTCATAAAAAATGATAAGAAATAATTCAATACTTGTAATTTTCTTAGAATCTGAAAGGATAGCTATGTTTAAAATTGTGAAGCAGAAAAAGTTGTAAAAACATAAAAATCTGCTACTTATCATAGTACTATCAGAATTATATGATTAATTAAATAGATTACTGTTATAACTCCTGTAAGAAATGATATAAAAACATTTCACAAACCTTTATTTTCAATTCAATTAAATGATATCTTTAATCATATTCAACAAATATAAATAAAAAGATATTCAGAATGGGTAATGGAGGACATTTACATAAGAGAGTGCCATTCTTCTTTCACTGTAAAATTCATGACGTTAAACGACTGACAACTTAATTGAAATCATAACTCCTATGATGATTTAGAAACGATAATTCTCAAATATGTTGTTGTTTTTTAAGAATAGAGAACTCAAATGTACTAAGGTTAAGATCAGTTTGAAATCAAAAATCCGTGTTGATTGCGAGCCAATTGATACGCAAGCGCACTACGATAGTTCCCTTTTTATATATTTCATGTGCTTTTTTTAAATATGATACTTTATTTGATAATTAAAGAGTTTATATCCACATTATGTGGATAATTTAATGTAGTAGCCTCGGAAAAATTCCTTTTGGCGATGTTTGTAAAAACATTATTGAAAGGCTTCTTATCAAGTGCCTCAAGGTCATACCGTGATAGTAATTATCAGCTCTTTGCAGTGTCAGGGGTTGCCTACATTTTTCACCAAGCTAAGAGAGACATTTCGTCCGGTGTTCAAGCCATGGCTCCCGAAAGGAAATTTTTCGTCGGTGGAAACTGGAAAATGAATGGGAACAAGAAAGAGATTGAAGAACTCTTAAAGAATTTGGGAAATGCTAATTTAAATCCAGAAGTCGGTAAGTAGGACTTGACATTTCAGGCCAACCCAAGGTATTTATGAACGATTTACAATTAATTTTTTTATTTTTACAGAAGTCGTAGTGGCTCCTCCTTCTGTATACCTGAATTTTGCCAAATGTAAAGTGTCTCAAAATATTAATTTGGCTGCCCAAAATTGCTTTAAAGTTGCTAAAGGAGCATTTACAGGTATTCTATTCTCTAATAAATTTTCAATTTAAAAAAATAATGTTATTTTTATCATTGGGAGAAACATAGGTAATGCCTAGATTGTGCTTTAGATAATGCCTTTTCATAGTTTGGTCTGAACTATATCTTATATTACTATAATATTTACTTAATTTTAAAATATAGATTAGTTGTTACTTTTTATTTGAGTCATTCGTTTAATGAATTGTCTTGTAATTTCTTAAGAATGATTATGTAATTTACTTATCTCTTTATTTTGGACCATATTTGTTGCTTTAAAGTCATATTTAAATAGGGTGGGAAATTTAAATAATTTTGGTGGATTGTGTTTCTTTCTTTTTTAAATTTGGTTATCGTATTTTGATTTTTACACTACCTATGTTTTTTTTATTTTTGATATCATTAATCATATTTATGTGGCATGTTTATGGCATATACCTGCTCAATTATAAACAATTTTTCATACTTTCCTTGATAAGTATTATGAAACACCATGTTCTGATTCATGACCCTAATTGAAATAGAGGTTGAATTGATATCTATAAAACCTTAGATAGTATAAATATTTATTATTTATTTCTCTTATAAATCATTAATTATTCAATTTTTTTGTATTATTATTTATAGAAAACAATTATTTGTATATAATTATAATTTATTTTAAATTTTAGTTTTGCAATATATATATACAAACATATAATAATTTTGAGATCATTTGAGTTACTCAAGGTATACTAATGGTGTTATATTTTTGAAAAAGTTGAAAAACGTAAACAATGAAAAAATTATACAAATTTAATAAAAAAGTTCTGCTAGACAGAATTTGATTTAATCTCGCTGTAATTATTCTTATCATAAAAAGTTGTTAAATAATATTTGTTTTTTTAATTGTGCTTAAGGTGAAATAAGTCCAGCTATGCTGAAGGATATTGGGATTCAGTGGGTTATCTTAGGACATTCTGAAAGACGTCACATTTTTTGCGAAACTGATACAGTAAGCAAATTTCAACTCTACTTTTTAGTTTACTTTTCATTAAACAATTAATGACTAAATATTTTTATTATTTTAAGTTTAATGGGAATCTTTCTTTTTTATTCTTATCGTGAATTGTAGCCAAGAAGTATCTAGAAGTTTTATTTATGTATTTTAATAAATAAACTTAAGTAGCTTAAGTCTAGTCTAGCCTCAGCTTCCATTGGCCCTGAAGATGACCTTCAAAGTATGTCGAAACGTAGGCACAAAATAAAATAAGTACCCACTTATTTAGTGTTTAATTTGACTGCATCCCCAACTATTTCCTTCCTTACTCAGATCTTCCAGTCAATTATCTCCTCGCTAACATTTATTTATTTTTTTATTAATTGCTATGAGTTTAAATAATTTTATTTTGAAGAGAAAAGATATGCCCAGAGCCGGAATTCGAACCCGGGTCTCCCACATTTCCGTTGTGGTGCTCTACCAACTGAGCTATCCTGGTTCGTACCTCGGTCAGGCATATCCATTCTCTTCACTGATCCCACATCTCTGTGTTCTCGCAATTTGCGATGTATACAAGGGGAACAATGTTCATTGAATCCCTGCCCTGGGCATATCTTTTCTCTTCAAAATAAAAATATTTAAAATTATAACAGTTAAAATAAAATAAATTATATATAAATATATAATGACGTAAGTCAACAAGATCCTAATTAAAATTAATGCTCAATGAACATTCTTCCCCTTGTATACATCGCAAATTGCGAGAACACGGGGATGTGGGATCAGTGAAGAGAATGGATATGCCTGACCGAGGTACGAACCAGGATAACTCAGTTGGTAGAGCACCTCAACGGAAATGTGGGAGGCTCGAGTTCGAATCCCGGCCCTGGGCATATCTTTCCTCTTCAAAATAACAATATTTGAATATTTATTATGATTTTTTAAGAAGATTCTTACAGCTTCTGCCAAACTTTTTAAGATATCATTAAGTATTGAAATTGATTTATGGTAGTTCAGTGAAATTAACTTTTTCCCTCTTTCAGTATAAAAAAAAATTAATATGTTATTAAAGTTAGTTTATTTACATATTCATTGACTTTCTTTCACTTATTTTATTGCTATTTTTTTCAGTTAATATGTGAAAAAGTTAATCATACCCAGTCTGAAGGCTTATGTGTGATTGCTTGTGTTGGTGAAAAATTGGAAGAAAGGGAAGCTGGAAAGACAGAAGAGGTTGTTTACAATCAAATGAAAAGTATTGCCGGAGGTGTCAAAGATTGGTCAGGAATTGTGATCGCATATGAACCAGTATGGGCTATCGGAACTGGTAAAACAGCATCACCGCAGCAGGTAGTTTACGTTTTTGGTTATTTTAGAATAATTTTTGAAACTTGTGTTCATTTATATCTGTCGTTATCATTCAAAATTAATTATTTATTTTTTTAAAGTATTAGGCTTTTATTGAAGAGGTCTTATCATGTGGCAAAAAGGTGTTCTTAATACGCCTGCGATTTGCTGTTAAAATTGTTCATAGAGAATTTAGGAGTGTATTAAACCAAAATCTTCACACTTAATATGCATATATTACTTCTAAAAATGAAAGAATATTGACCAATTTGAAAAATTAATAAGGCATAGAATATTTAGAGCTTACATAAAGATAATAACAATCATAGAATGCTTAAATATTTTGTTCCGCAGACAGATCTATTTTATGGAATTGAAATTTCTAGCTTATCTTCTTATTGATGTCTATTTCTTACTGGTTAATTTTTTTTTTAGCTTTCAATACATAATTTACCTCATATTAAATTTACCTTATATTAAATTTTTAAAAAATAGGAATGGTTATAAAACGATCCAATATCATAAAGTCCAGCTAATAAAGGGAAAATAAAAGGTCTCATGGTTCTGGATTTCGTTTTGGAAAGTTAGAAGATGTTATTTTTAATCTGAGAGCTCTTTTTTCTCTCTTATCTGTCATTTCAATCGTTTTTTGCAGGAAATTTTTCTTTGTTTCCGAATTTTTTTTTCTTTCCCTTAAGTTAAACATGTGAAAGTTATGCGGTATGAAGGTTCCCTTTCTTCTTTTTTTTTTTTTTTCTTTGGGTCTCATAGTATTTTGTAATGGAACTAATAATGTTCATACAACTTCTCTCATTTTACACTTATATTTGTAGTATGTTTCAATTATTTTTATATATTGCTTGTAAATAGAGATAGGGAAATAGGCAGTGAAATAATTTTTAAAAAATAAAAAGTTTTGTTTTTCTACAAAATTTCTGAATTAATAGATAAAGTTAAAATTGCTCTAACCTGAATGTTAATAGATAAGACTGTGAAACTTCTTATGTATTAAATATTTAGTAGGATAAAGGACTGAAGAATTTGAGGCAATTTTTTTATTTATAAATAAGTGAATAATTCAGCAACTATGCAACAAAGTGAACAAACAATTGCAATAATTTTAGCTTTAATTTTGTGTAGAATGTCTCATCTGTAGAATACATCTTTTTAGATGTATGTGATAAAAAAAAAAGGGAAGGGGACTTTCCAACTACTCACCTAGTTATTAGTCAGGATTTTAGAATTTGTTCAAGTACTCCAAGGCATAATTTTACTGAAATCCAAAACTATATAGTAACTACATAGTTGTACATAGTAATATAAAAAAGATTATGTTTATTAGGTTTTTATTTATTTATTCGTTTTTTTTTGCAATTAATGTATCCTAACACCCAAAATCTTTTCCTGCCAATCTTTCCTATCGGCCCATTATTCTTCTTCCTCTTGCAGCCCTCATGCTGCCATTCCTTCTCTTACATCCTCCACCCATGCCTTCCTCTCTTTCTTCTATAATTTAGTTTATATAGGAAGAGTTTCTTTGGCTATCTATTGTCGCTCATTCTCATTCTCATTCCTGGTCTCTATTTCGTATAATATATTTTTCTCCTCCCCTATAGCGTCTCTTATAGCACTATTGGGTATGTGTTGGAGCTTTGAGATGCCGCAGCTACGTCTTAAAAAGTCCATCTCAAGAGCAAGCAGTTTACAGGCATCTTGTCTTTTTACTGTCCATGTTTCAGCCCCAAATAGGGTTGTCCCCAGAAGAAAAGAATGATATATTTCCTCTTTCATTATATAATACTCTTTTATTACATATAATCCCTCTGTCCAAAATGTCTGATTTCGACTGGTTCATTTTTGGCCTTAACTGATTTCACTAATGTCTACTGTTTAATGGACTATTTCTTAGATGTTGCCTTTTTACAATTAAAATTATTATTCTAGTATTGATATTGGCAGATATTAATTCAAACACGGTATAGATATGATAAAACGTTTATATCTATTTTATCCTTTTTCTTGGGTATGATGACTTAAAAAAACTTATGATTATATCAAAAACTATTGTTTTTGAGGTTTTCTCAATCTGTACTTCAGTTATTAAAGGAGTATTAATCTAAATTCTTCCTTGAGTTTTTTTTATTATTTAAAAATGATTTTATTTTAATTAGTCTTAATCTAGATTTAATTTGATTTTTTGTCTTTGGTTTAATTATAATTTAAATATTTGAGTTTATTGTTATGTATGTGATTGGAAAAGAAAAAAATGAGTTGCTATGAACATTATTATGTAATTTTGATTAAAATCTATTTTTCAGGCCCAGGAAGTTCATTGTCAAATACGTGAATGGCTTAAAATGAATGTTTCCTCCACTGTTGCCGATTGTACTCGCATCATTTATGGAGGCTCTGTCACAGGAAGCAATTGTCGTGAACTTGCAAAACAGACTGATGTTGATGGATTCCTTGTCGGTGGCGCTTCCCTTAAACCTGAATTTGTTGATATTATCAATGCTACAAAATAATAATAATAGTAACCTCATATTTCATTTATGACAGGTTAAACTATAATAAAAAATTTTTTAATTAAAACTGCATTTTGAACTTCTTTTTTTTTTTTTTTAATATTTTGTGATGAGTCAATGTCATACTTAAAATACTCATGATGATGTAGTGGAATTAATGTGTTTTAATTTATATAAAATATAATTTGGAATAATCCTCTTAATAAACAAAATAGGTTCTCTCTAAGAAAGAATGTTGTCTCCTTAAATTAAAAATAGATGGAAAACAGCAAACCCTTATTTGTCATAATAATTTATGTTTTGGAATGGATGAACATGAACATAAAGTTACCATTACTTAAATTTGTGTGAAATTCAAATTTTATTTAATCTTAATATAACATTGAAAATACATTTTAATTTTTTTTTTCTGAATATAGTCTTGTTCAACTATGTTATATTTTGTCTATTTTATGAAATTGGATTAATAAACCACTCTAGTATAACAATGACAAATTTAGTGTTTATTGTGCTAATTATTTGATGTTCACTAAGTTAATAGTAACAGTGCCATATCAATCAATGTTTTATATTTATAAATATTTTAGATATTATTTTTATATGAAAAAAGTTAATAAAATTATAATATGTGCATAGGAGATTAAATCCTGAAATGTACTTCAATAATTTCAAGTATATTATGTTATTATATTCAATTGTACCAAACTAATTAGAAACAAATATTTATAATTGATATTGTAAATCTAAATGAAACTGACTTTATTAGGATATTAGAAAATTACTATATTATTCCATTCCACCCAGTTTTGTCATTTCTAACTCTTATACTATGCACTGCTGATTAATTGCTGTTTAAAATTAACATCTAATGCAGACTCTCATTGGGTTAATTTTTTTCTCAATAATTCATTCTCTCTAAAAGTAAATTAAAAAACTGATTTACGCAGTCTCTAATGTCTAAAAGATTCGGGCTATACATTACATTTTAATGCCTTATAAATTATATTGTAATAAACAAAAGGCTGATTGTTTTTTTAAATATTGTTATAAACTACTGAAGTCAATTATTTTTATATGACCATCATGATATTAATTTTATTTATTAATTATAAGTATAAATCTATATATTATTCTGGTTAGAGGATATTTTTATAAATTTTCAAAGCTTATTTTCTGTATGAAATACATTTATTTACTTCTTATTTTCTTTTCTTTCATCTCCATGTGCTTTTTAGATCTACTTAAAGTCTACTTGAGATATTATGAAAGTCTTATAGAAAGTTCTTAAATATTCTATGTTTATAATTTTTTTTTAAACTAAACAAAACAACAGAAAAAATTTGTAAATAACTATCTCAAATCAATTTAAGACTGTTATTTCAAGAAGAACTATTAACTGTAATTTTTTTAAATGTTTGCTTGTTAAGTAAGAAAGCAAATAATAATATATGGAATAATCAATTCCATATTCCTTGGAATATGATACAGAATGCAGTAAGGAACATTTCTTGGAAATATGCGAAAATTAGTTAATTTTTCACAGAGGTTTATCTCCAAACACATTACCTACACCACAGGAATATAGGATCGGTGAAGAGATCGGATTTGTCTGACTTAAATACAACCTCTGGTAGCTCGGTGGTTTAGAGCACTGCACCGGAGATACAGACAAATTCGAATCCCGGCCAGGACAAATCTTTTCTCTTCAAAACAAAAATATTTAAAAGCCTATGTTTGACAATTCTTAACTATATGTCATATGTTGCTCCTCACAAATTATAAGGAAGAAAATAGTTGGGGGTGCAGTCAAATGAAAACACTAAATAAGTGGTAGCTTATTTAATTATGTGCCGACGTTTCGACCCACTTTGTGGGTCATCTTCAGGGCTATAGGAAGCTGTAGCAAGAGTAGACGCGGTCTAACTGATAACTCCAGTTACTACGTTTCTGGTGACTGAGATATTTGGAAGATCGTTCGCTCTCGAACATACGATGACCCAAATTCTATGTCTTTATGTGAAGGCCATTTGTAAAGTTACATTAAATAAAACTAGAAACAAAGCTTTCTTCATATGTATTTTAAAAGAGCAATCGGGTACACGGAGTTTCCAGTTCTCAAATTCCTCCATTCTTTCAGTTTATCACATTCTTTGGTTTTTCATTCAATCATTGTTCTTTTATGAATTCTTCTTGAGATCGATCGATTAGTGCCACATCGGTCATCTTTCTGCGACCTCAATCTTACTATTGTTGATAGTTAAGCATCCGTTATCCAACAAACTTTTCATTCACATCGCGTTAGATTTTCAATTTATAGGGCATTTTCCCCACATAATTGTCCTGAAAACTGTTGCTGCAGATCATGCACCTGTAAAATGAGATTGTATATCTAGAATAGAGATAATCCACCTGGAGCACTCTCTTCTCCATATCTGTATAATCTGGTAATTATCATTCAAGATATACATATAGTTAATCATTTTTAAACAGATCAATGTATCGTTTCAGGAAAAAATATTAAAAGTTTAAAAGCTATGATATAATTCATTACAAGCTAAACTATGCTCATGAAAACCTTGATAATTTCACCTGATCAAAAACAAAATAAAACGAGATAAATTCAACCAAACGTATCCTTAAACCTCCAAATCTCCAGAAAATTATTTTAAATTTTCTGTTACGGTCGGCTCTAGATTTAAAGACCTCAAGAACGTTGATCTTTCTCGAATCTCTTAGAAAGAGTCCTTAGTTTATAAACTATAGACTGCCAATTGCGATCCCAATATAAAATTATCAATAAAGTTACAAAGGGAATTCGTTTTTATTTGCCATCCAGTAAAATCCTTTATACATGAAAGGGATTTTAAATTTGAGAGATGGTTAAGTACTACGGTCCTTTTATTTTACTTAGACTTAAACGCTATCCGTAGTAGACCTACGTATGTCCAAAATCTTTAAACATTACTTTTTCGTACAGTTAATATTGTAAATATATTTACTTACATAAAGTAAATTATTTATGTGATAATCTTGTAATGCATTGAGCATCGACAGAATATAATCGATTTCATAAATATCGATACTTTATGACTCAAGATTTAGCGGCAAAATTATAAACAGAACAAACCTGAGATATTTGACTTTTGTTACTTCATAGTAGTTATAATTTGTGTATACAATAAATATTATTTGAAACAACCGCAGTTGTTTAAGGAACAGTTAGGAAGATGGAAAATTGGTTAATGGAGATGGAATATTTTCCATTAAAAGAAGAAATGGATGATTTGCTTGCTCAGATTCGTAGGTTGTAATTATTCTTTATTTGTTTGCTTGATTAATGTTTTTCATTACATTTTTATTATAATATTTTACCCATTGTGTATGGTTTGCGGTGAAATGTTATTGAATACATGAGATAATATCTTTCCAATGTCAGTTTCATCATAATGAAGTCCGAATTTAAAATTTATAAAAATATATGAAATTTGTGTTCATTGCAAGGTTGATTTTTCATTTTTTAGTACATTTTCGCATGCATTATTCTTATCCAATACTTGCTTTATTGAATAATAACAAAACGTAATGTATTTTTGCATGCTTTTATTTTAGTATATCTACTGCTAGAAGCAAGAAAGTTTGGAAACATATTGTAACTCATGTTCGTCCTGTAAAAGAAGTCGAAATGATAAAAAAACAATGCTTATTACATAAACTGGAAAACTCATCTCCACGTTACTTTAATATTGAGGTATAATATTGATTATTTCTTTTTTAATTTTACATCTTTTGTTTTAGTATATTAAAGTGTTATTATATATATATATATTTTTTTTTTAGAACAAACTGAATTGTATTAAAGATTTTGATTTGTATTTACAAAAGAAAAGAAATCAATCACAATTGAACAATATAAAGCAACAAGTGGAAATGAAAAAAGTAGCTATAAGGGAACAGCTAAAAAAATTGCAGTATACAAGTAAGTTGCTGTATATTGATTAATGGTATCATATAAAAGATTAGTAAAGAATAAAACCAAATGAGTTTAAACATGGCCTGGCTGGATTTGAAGCTTGAGGCTGCTATTTTGACTACTTAACTCTTGTCCACCTCAACCTCTAGTCCTTATTTTCCCTCATAACTGTCCTGAAAACTGTTGCTCCAGATCGTGCACTTATAAAATGAGATTGTATATCTAGAATAGAGTTAATCCACTTGGAGCATTCTCTTCTTATCTGTATGATCTGCTAATTATCATTCAAGATATACAGATAGTTAATCATTTTTAAACAGATCAATGTATCGTTTCAGGAGAAAATATTAAAACTTTAAAAGCTATGGGATAGTAATCAATTATACCATTAGATGGTGTACAAGATTCAATTTGAATAATTTCTTTGATTGAAACTTAATTTGGAGACTTTGAGTTTGGTAGGATTCTTTAACGGCATGATCATTGGTTTTTCTGACATCAAATCTTTACATTAGCTTTACCGTTTAATGGTTATTTTCTTAGAATAGGAAACTATTGCTCTCCACATACCAAGCTAAATTTAATAACTATAAGTTTTGAAATACATGATAATCATAGTTCATCCTCTTTACCACTTATGCAATATGAGATCTCGAAATAGATGATAATGACTCAAATTACAAAAAATTGTAGTTAACTTCGCCATGACTTACAAGCTAAATACTATCTTATTATATTTTCACGAACAATATTTTTAATCCATTCATCACTTTTTATCAGCCAAATTCTTTGCCTACTTTTCACTAGGCACACTGCTAGCATCCTCAGAGCTTAATCTGAGACTGAAAATGCACTTCTATACTTCAGCAAAGAGTTTGACAACGCGGTTGAAACCAGAAGGACTACGTGATAAATGGATTAAAAAAGTTCTAAGTTATTTCCCGAACAGTTTTAATTTGTTATAAATTATTTAATTTATTTACTATTAATTTAAGTTTTAGTTAACATTTTAATTAATTCCTGGGTCCTAAAAATCTAACATTTTTTTTAGATTAGCATATTTTAAACAATGAGGTAAATTTGTATTTTTTAAAAAGTTTTTAATTACTTTCCCTTTCTTTATTAATATGATGCAATTATAACTTTAAAAACTTAATCTAATATTGCAGGAAAAAACTCATTAATTGAAGAAGAAACATTAAAGGAATCTGTTAATAAACTCAGCCAATTAAAAAAGAAAAAGAAAACTGTTGAAAGAATCGTGCAGAAGTTGGATAATGACACAAAAATTCTTAAAATACTAAAGACCTCACCAAATAGTTTTGTTAATTTTGGAACTAAAGTAATTATTATATGATCCTAAATTAATAATACTGGAATTAATTTTCAAACCAATATACTTAATCATATACTTTTTTTAGCCTTCAAATTGGGAAAGGAAAGTTTTGATTTATGTTTCGGAACTACCTGCTGGGTCCGAAAAAGAAACAATAGTCTCAAGGATGGAAGAACTTGTTAAATCTTCTCAACTTCCTGCATTGCCTTATTGGTAAAAATATATTATTTTTTTTGTTGAGTAAAAAATATCTGCGTATATATTTTCACTTTTTTGAGTCATTATAATACTTTTCAATGTTTTAATCAAGGTATGAATCTGAAATCTAAATGCCCAGATTCATACCTTAAAATAAAAAGTTTTAAGTAAACTTGAAGGAAAAAAATAGCTGTAAATAAGTAATCTTAGAATATTTCTCACTAGAGGTGACAAAATTAATTTATTGTATATTTCAAAATTATTTTTAATTAATTCCTACTCATTTTTAAATATCTTCTTCACATTATAATAAGTCAAGAAAAAAAATGATAAAGCTATAATGAGATTCCAATAAATAGAATAGTTGAGTATCCGCTGGTAAATAATGATTTTCTTAATTACTACAATATATGCATGAGGGAGATTGGTTTGTCATTGAAAACTAAAGAATCTTATGATGACTGATTTATAAGTTCCTGTACCGTATTCTGTATATTTCTATAAACTAAGTTTAAAATGACATGTGTTCTATATGTTGAAAAGAAAAACACTTTTCTAGAAACCTTCGATGTTTAGAAATTAATGATATGACAGAAACATAATGGTCAGAGAAAATGATGGTAGGTGTGCTCAGAATAATAGAAATGAGATGACTGGATGAAATTTGTCATTCTGTTTCCAGTCTTTGAAGTCTTGAGTGAGCTTTTATTTCTTCATTTTCCCTTTGTCTTCTTCTCCTGCCTGTTATACTTTTTTCTGTTAATTCTTATATTTATGTTGTTTTTTTTTTTTTTATCTCTTTCTTTTTATTTATTGCTAAATTTCAGTTTTGTTCGTTTTTACACCTTACATCTCTCATTTCCTTACTTTCTATATATTATTTTTTTTATCGTATAAAATTTGCATTATTTTGTCTTCAATATTTCTATGTTTTTTATTTTTATATCCAATTTATTCTCCAATTCCATTAGTGTTTTTATTCCTCTAATCGATGCCATTTTTCATACCTAGTTATTTAGAGAATTAATGAAGTTGGCAACAAAAAATATTGACTCATAAAATGTTTCACTATTATTTGTATTATTTCAAATTACAACCTTAACCATCAACTCTTTTACTAATTATTATTGCTTGGTTTTTCTTTACAAATATCATCCCTACTTTATGTTTTTTTATGGAATTTAGGGATCGTACTGAAACACTGACTGAAATGGAAAATTTACTCAGTTCAAAATTAGATGTACTGAATAACAGAAAATTGAGGTCAGTTGAGGTCGACAAAGAATTAAAGAATTTGTTGAACAGTTTAGTTGAAACTTTAGAGCAGGTATGTATATATACACATGCATATAAATAATTATTTTTTTATATGAAATTTTGAACTGAAATCAGATTTTCAATAGGAAAATAATTTAAATGTTGATGAATTCAAATTACTATTGGATGAATTTCAAGAGCACATAATAAAAGAAGCCCTAGAAATCGGAAGAGGATTATCTGAAAGTAAAACACCATATGTTTTGGAAAGTGAGCGACACACCATTCGCAGGTTTATGAATTTGATTGTGAGTTTTAGATTTATGTCGCAATTTTATAATTTATACTGTAGTCAAACTCTCAGCACTCTTGTCTTGAAGTTTTCCACCTCACTGGTTAAGATTTGATAATCTTTTTTTTTCAAGTTTACCCGCTCCCATTATATTATTATATTGTATAGATAGTTTTCCAATTTACAATCATTGATATTAAAATGTAACATTTGGTTTGATGCAAGATTATTTTATGATTTTTATTTTGTTTGTTTATTGTATTACCTAATTAAAATAATTATTTCAGGACGGGAAAGTAAAAGATTTAAATAAACTGCTTCCAGTAGATTTAGGAGATTGTTACTCCTCTGATTTTCCTGATGGTTCTTCCTGTGATCAATCTCTCCCTGCGAGTCCATCTATTCAAAAGTTGGTTAATTCTGTTTCAAGGGAAATAGAATGCTTTATGGAGTTAAATTTAAGGTAAATGATATTATATACTAATCACAAGAAAATGGTCATAATTAATAGACATAGTTAACCTTTGTGTACATAACAACCCTTCCTGGTTGCGTTCTCAATTTGATTATAATTACTTTCGATTAATGCTCCTCCACCCACCTTCTTAATATTCTTATCTTTATTAATTTTTGCCTTATTACATTCTTCACACTTGTAATTATTAAGGTAGGATGTTTTTTGCCTTTTTATTTTACTTCTTATTATTCTGTTGTTCTATTTCTATTATTATATTAATATTTTTTTATATAACTTTCATAATATTGTTAATAAAATATAGTCAATAACTTTAGTTTGTATTAGTTTATTATTTAAGTTTATAATACACATATTGATAAGTTTTTTTTAATCTTTATTATGTAGCCTTGATGAAAACCTACAATGTGAGTCGAGTTTATTCCTATCTAAGAATTTATTTTGTCCTCTACCCAGATATTTCAGTTTTTAGTATGACATCTTGTGAAATTTATATTTCAGTTACTTATTACATTAATATAAATGTGAATTAAAATTAACTTAAGAACTAATTATTTTGACTTTAAAAAAATTAATTCATTTAGTCTCCTTACAGGCACCAATTTGTGTGTTTGAATGAACCATTGTTCAGTATAGTGTTTATAGCGCCAACAACTTGGCTCTCAGTCTGTTGTTCTACATAATGTTATTTCCATGTTTTTAGCATGCTTTAAAGTTGAGTTTCCAAGATCTTTATTAAAATATTAAAACTGTAGTGTTGTGTCTTTACCTATATGTGTTGAAGCTGGTTTTACAGGGTGATAGTTAAAATTAGATTGATAGTTAAACATTGTTTAAAAAATGATTAAAACATGTTTTAAGTAACAAATAAATAAATTTAGGAGTTAATTAAGTTTCGTTTTAATTACTGAAGTTACAGCTTTACTGTTTAAATAAAACTTTCCCCAAATCATTTTTTTATTTTTTTAATATATTTGTATTTATTAAACTTAGTGTTTTTTAAATGTATTTTTTATTTATTGATTTGTTATACAGACAGAACCTACCTGATCATATTGTTGATTATGTCAAACCTTGTATATCTGGTTATCACCAACTACTTCAACTTAATAATGATATAAAGATGCATTCCAAACTAATGCATTTAGATGAAAAGATACGTGGCCTCGATCTAACAGCTGGTAGTATGTGTTAATTATGATTTTTTTTTATATTTAATTTTTATTTCATATTATCTACTTCTTCTTCCTATGCCTTGTCTGTTTCTGACTTTGGTTATTAATTTTGTTCTCTGTGCTTCTAAATAATTGAACAGTTGTTATACCAAACCTTTGGGTTAAATTATTCTCCCAGGAGCACCTCCTTCTTCCTGACCCCTCCTCCGTCAGTCTTTTCCTACATTATCAGCCACAGTAGATAAAATTTGTCATTTTGCCTTATATTTTTTCTACATTAAATGTAATTTACAGTGTATGAGGGTAATGTGTTTAGCTTGTTATATCTTGTAGGAATTTAGCAAATTTTTAGTTAGGGAGGAAAATAGTTGACTGGAAGTTCTAATGGAGGATGGAAATAGTTGGGGGGTGCAGTCAAAATAAACACCAAATTAGTGAACACTTATTTTCATTTGTGCCGACGTTTTGACCTACTTTGTAGGTCATCTTCAGGGTTGTGAGAGAAAAAACGACAAAACAAAAATAACTATTAAAAAAAACACATTACAGTACCAAGAATATAATAATATATAGAGTAATAGAAAAGTAGAACAAGGATATATGGATAAAAAAATATCACAGAATAAATGTACAGCAGGGTAATAATGCAAACAAAATACAAAGAGAAAAAAATGAGAAGGTAAACAGAAAGATAAAAAATGAAAAAGTATAAATATAAAAACGTGAGATATAAAAATATGGAAAAACTAGTTTAATACAGATAAAATATAAAATGTATGATAATAGACTCCTAGAGAATTACATAAGTAAAATGAAAGAAAATTGATAAAAAATATGATGCCAAAGAATAAATACAGAAGAAATATGTAGAAAGTAACGGATAGGAATTTCGTCAATGACAGTTAGAGAAGTAAAATATAAGTATGGGATGTTATACAAATGTATACAATTAGAATGATTTTATATTAATACAAAATATGATGTAAATATAGGAAAAAAAAGATATACAATTTCAGTTTGAGAACGGAGATAAACTTTTTATCATTGCATTGCTGAAGGTCATGAGTTCTTTACTTGTATTGAAAGTTTTTGCCATTTGAATTCTGGGAACACAAACAAATTTTGCCAATTTTTGCAGTTCTAATTTTGTCTGTCGCACCTTTCTGTTCAAAATATGCCATAGGTTCTCTATAGGATTGAGGTCTGGTGACTGAGGTGGTGTCGGGAATCTTCTGGGAGCTTTATATACAAGCCACTCCTTGGTTAAGTTGGCTGTGTGTTTCAGGTCATTATCTAGCTGGAAGTAGTATTCATTCTCCAGACCTAATTTAATGACACTAATTTTCAGTCGCAACACCTCCACATATGAGCGAGTTGTCATAATACCTTCAATAACTTCTAAATTTCCAACGCCTGAATCCGTCATACAGCCATAACCATAATATTTCCACCTCCACACTTCACCGTTTTCAATATATTTCTTGTATCTAAAGTTTTTTTATGTTTTCGCTAAATTGTCAAAATGTTAGCCGGTTTAAAAACTTCGAATTTCCTTTCATCCGAAAATATAACTTCCTTCTAAAAATCTAGTTGTTCGTTTACGTATTTTTTTGCAAACTCAATTCTCTTTTTCCTATTCACTTCACTAATGAAAGGTTCTTTTAGAGGTTTTATGCCACGAATGCCTTCACTATGGAGAAAGCTTCAGATTGTTTGAAGTGCAACATACTTTCCACTAGATGATGCTAGGTCATCAGCAAGATTTTTAGCGCTTCTACTGGGTTTTCTTAAAGCTCTTTAACTACCTGTCTTCTTTCTCAGACTGTATGGGCCCTTGGACAATCGCTCCGAGACTGATTTTCAGTCGATCCAGTATTTTTTTTTTAATAATATACCGCACTGTATAGAATGACAATGTCACTTTTTTTGCGATCTCACAGTAACTTTTACCTAAAGACAATAACGATATAATCATCTTCCTAACAGACAATGGTATTTCCCTAATTTTGTGGGCCATTAGATACTGAATATGGTGGAAGTACAATATCACTGGAGGTAATAAGCAGTAACAGCATTAGTGAGTGTCATAGGTCACTCAGGTTACTACTTTCTCAGGTATAGGATAAGAAGTCAACTTCTCAGTAATTCAATACTTTGCCAATATTTTATGGGCGGTGAAAAACTACATTTGTTGATTATTCAATATTTGTTTAATTTTTTTCTATATTATATTTATCATGTTAAATTGTCTGCTCTTGACTAATTAAATATATATCAAGCATGCTAAAAATAAATTCTATTATACATACTATTTGCAACACCTCTAATCGCTGGGTGTGCAAATACTTTTTGTGCCAACTGTATATATATATATATATATATATATATATATATATATATTCAATTAAAAACCATCTTATTAATATGATACTATTACAATTGAAGTGTGCTGTATTTTTTTTTTTTTAATTAAATTAATTTTTCTTATTCTCTACTGTATTTTCTAGTCTTGGTTAATAATATTAGAAATATTATTATGGTTTAAATTATGCGATTAAAATAAAACATAGATAACAGGTCAATCACATGTCTTGCTTAGGTGACCAAACATAAAAACTGTTGATGACTCATCTTAAGTCAATTTTAATTGAGCCATCTCAACCTTTGAAAACTGCTTTCCTTTTTTTAATTTTGGTTATGATTATGATTATAACTTTAAAAAAGAATGATTACTTGATTACCTTCATCATGGCCATGAACACCGTTACTATTGTAAAACTAGTAATTATGTTAATTTTTTTCATTATTACCATAGATATTATGTCATTATGACTATGCATATCTCTGGTTCTAACCTTTCATTAATGAAATGCCTTGAGGATTTTCTGTATTTCTTCCATGATTATTGTAAGATAGTTTTAGTGTATAGAAGATAGGTCAATTTATTCTTTGAATATTTGTATAATTATTATACCATTAATTCCGTAAATAATTAGATATTTAACTATTCTTTGAATGGTTTTTAGACAATATCTAATTAATAAAAATATTACTATATATTATTTCAAAATAATAACTTTTCTTTTAATTTTGTAGATGCAGCATCAGACTATAATGATTTACCAGATAAAATCGATGAGCTGAAGTCTTCTTTAGCAGAAAACACTTTATT
This sequence comes from Troilus luridus, assembly GCA_964056705.1. Taxonomy (NCBI): domain Eukaryota; kingdom Metazoa; phylum Arthropoda; class Insecta; order Hemiptera; family Pentatomidae; genus Troilus; species Troilus luridus. The sequence goes on from OZ057413.1 coordinate 85,457,272, forward strand.
GATAAAAAATGAGGCTGAAATGTTAGATAAAGTTTATAGGAGAGTGAAAGCAGGATTTAATTTCATGTAAGTGTGTTTTGTTACAAGTTCTTTGTTTTCTATTTCATTGTGTATCAATACATGCATGATATATTGGGACATGGTGGCCCAATCAGTTAACGCACTTGGAAAAGTGTGCTCCTGCTTACAAATTCAAAAGTTGTGTTTGAATCCCAGTCTCTATGCATCCTCTATAGCCTTGGGCAAAGATCTTATTTGCCTATATATGTGTTTTAAAATCGTGTGGAAGGATTGTAATTTAATCTTTTGTATCAAAAATAGAAATTTTATAGAACTGTGGTTAATCCACTCACCATAAGTGTAAAAATAAGAAACTAACAATACATAATTGTAAACGGGCCACAAATAATTTACTTCACATAATGATAGTCACTAAATTAAAAAAAAACAACACTATTTCTAGATATAGAGTTACTTTTGTATCTCTTTCTTCTATTAAATTTGTAATTTCACCATAAAATCTGTTCTGTCACAACAAAACTCAGATGCTTGATTTGAGCTAACCTGATTTTTTTTCTTTTTAGTTATAAGTATGCCAGTTACAAAAATAGCCAGATCCATTTTTATCACAAAGCAAGTGATATCATGCCATAGATTTTCCTCATCTATACAATACTAAAGCTCTGTCTTTTTTTTTTAATGTTGGCCTATGAGTGCACTGCGACCATTCATTGATCTATTGTGCGCCCCATTGAATGTGATTATTATAATCTTAGTTTAGCTAATCCAACAAATTTGCTTATGTTTGCTGGATTGATTAACTCGCTCTGCCTAGGGTTGGTGACTCTGTCTTGACCTAAGGTAATAAATCTTAGTTCAGCAAACCTACCACATAACCAGAGGACTTGATAGGGCAAACTTTGAATTTACATTTAAGCTCTGCCTTAAAAATAAATTTAAATGTGTGCCTTCTTATATACTTCCCTCACTCACTGACGGGCGCTACAGTCCTATAGCACAAGGGCCTCTTCTTAAAGCCTATTCCAATGTTCCCTTTTTCCGCCCTCTTGTCTCCATCGCCGCACTTCCATTCTTTGCAAGTCATTCTCCACATCATCCAGCCATCTTTACCTTGGCTTCCCTTGTTTTCTTGCCCCACCTGGATTTCCACTCATCATTTGCTTGAAAAACTGGTTTTTCCTTTCTACTTTACCTGGGCAAGCTAGCCTTCTCTTCTTTATGAAGCCAATAATGTTCCTTATTCTTATGCGTCATCATAATCGGGTGGTCCATAAACTTTACTTAGAACCTTCCTCTCTCTAACTCTAAGACCTTCCTCCATTGACTTCCTATAAAATTATTAGGATTAAAATTTATAATTTATTTATATAATTATTATTAAAATTTTGAAAAAAAGTAGATTTGGTTGTTTTAAGTGCAACTAGAATTCCCTTACGGTTATGGAACTTACGAACTAGACCTCAAATAATTGACCACGGTCAACTGCATCATCATGTCAGTCCTGTTTTTGATTAATTTTGATAAGCGTAGCACAACTTTTATTTTCTTACTATTTTACAGTAAATTTAAATCCTGACAAAATTTCCCTTATCCATTTTAATGATTGGTTTGATAAAATGCCGTTTTGTTGAATATTTGTTATGTCGCTTAGGTATATTTAAAATATGTTGTATCATTATGTTTTAGTTAGATATTATTAGAACTTGTTAGAAATTTCTCATTTCTTCTTATTCTCTTGTCTATTCTACCGTGCAGTTAGAGATTATGAGAAACATATGAGTATAAATTAAAAAGAAGATTATTGAGGAAGTGGTTGACTGTATTTATTAATAAATTTTACACAAATTAGTACAACTTGTACTTATTTGTGTTAAAGTTATTGACTGCACTCTTTTCCCCAACCATTTTCAATAAGAAGATTAGTCAACTTGGTTTTTGCCTAATTATAGTAGGCCTGTTTCTTAAATTAAAGATCTTTTGAAATACTGTGATACACATTCCTTTTTTTGTTTTTTCAGACGTAAAGAACCACTCAATGAAAGTTTAACCGGGTTTCAGATAAATGGTAAAGATGTAAGCTATTGGTTAAATAGGTATACATTTGCAAAGAAGGAACATGATCATGAACTCTGGCTTCTCGATAACCAATAGCAATTCATATTTATAACATTTTATGATAATGGTGATAATTTTAATGTCATCTTCAAAATTTGCCTCAAGATCGCAAACTGTGAAGAAAACCATATTATATACAACCCCAAATAATGAGAGAAGAAAATTATTGTAGTTATGCTAAAATTTATTTATTTATTATCTCTTCATTATTTTTTTACATTTTTGTAGATCTTTACTCATTTTATCTAAAATCAACTATACATTTTATATTGTGAATATATTTATATAATTATATGTTTATTGTTATTATCATTATACATTTAAAAAAATAAAGATTATGAAAAAATAAACGTTATATGAACTTAAATAAATTATTATTTTAAAGTGATATTGTTATTATAGACAATAAAATTTGTTAAATTAGTATATTTATTATCACTCTGATTTCTTGTGTGCCTCATTTATATGTATTTATTCCATTGAATTTTTTTTTTTAAAGATTATTTCAATGCTTAAAATAGACTTCATAAAATTGGCTGGCCATGGATAAATCTACCTTGCCAGTAAAAAAACTTGTCATTTAAGGAGTAGTTTGGTTTTACTCCCATAACTGCTAACCAATGTATTGATCAGAATAGTAGAGATGCCTTAAATTAAAGGCAATTGAATTTTGCATCTAATTAGTACTACTACAGTTTAGTTAAAAACCACTATCATACATGATGATTTTGTCAAAAACAATGAGTACCATTTATAATTTTCCACCTGCAAAATACTCTAAAAAAAACCCAAAATAATAATTATACAGCATCAAATTTTATCTCCATTTTTAGAACCTGTCAAGCTAACCTCTTGTAATTGGCATTCTAATAATTTTCAGCATTTTCCATATTTCAATAGTTCAACATATGTATCATTTAGTTTGTAAAAAATGAGTAATTTTAACTTTCTAGCTTTGTTGTTTGTTTTGTCTCTTAAGGGACAGCCACATATTTTGTGAATATTAGTGGATATATGGCTAGTGCTTCTGTAGGATGCTCTGCTTTTTATAAAGCTTACAATAGCTAGAAATATCATATACAGTGATTTCAAGATTCCAAATTCAGAGAAAAAGGAGATTCTATAGTTACTTCATGTGCTTCTAGAAATTAAAAGGATTACCGAATTGCTGCAGTGGAAGAATATCTAATTCCTGGACTCATTTAAATTCCTTAATAAAAGACATTTGGGACTCCCACTGTATCATCATCCGACTAGCGTTAGTTCCATAATGTTACAATAAATTAATAAACAATATTGTTAAACCCCTTCAACCTCTATTGTTTAATGAACAGAAGATCCTAAAGTATTAATCCTAGCTTAGCGTGGCACAAATTATAAAGTAGTGGAGTGGCTCAGTGGTAGAATGCTGAGCTGAAGGTCCTGAGTTCAAAATCTTGCTGCTGGGCAGATTTTTAAGATTAAAAAAAAACTTTATTTTTTTTAAAATTAATTATTTTGTTTATATTTCTGGTTTACCAAGTGATGTTCAAGTGAAAAGTTGTAATCAATAACACCCGGGTCAACTGTATTTTAATAATATGAAGTTCTTGAAGAAAATGAACCTTTATCAGATATTTCCGTTAAGAGGTCTGAATATTATGTTCATACTTAAATGTTTTTGTTTCTAAATTAAGCGTTAGAAATAATTCAGTGTTTTTATTTATTTTTCTAGGTTTAAAAATTGTAATTTGTAGCTAATACATAGAAGCATAAATCACAATTGGTTGGTTAAAAGATGTAAATATATTCTCACTATTTCTGCTATCTATTAATTAACTGTCAAATTTATGAAACAATGGCTATTGCAGTTATTTTATCGTTGCTTTCATATGAAAATATCTTATGTGCCATAAAATATTCCAATGATTTGTTTTTTAGATACAAGCCTAAACATTAAATATTTTTGATGTTGGAAGTATTCCTTATTGTCCTACAATATTACATTTGGATATTGATTCAATAATATTAATCATATAAGGGGATGTATTGAATAGCACTGTCAATATTTTTCATTTCTGATTAGTATGTATTTGTACAGAACGAATAACTGAGACCCACTCTTATTGCAAATTCATTTTGTTAAAATGTATAAAATGATCCTTATATCTTAGAAAACTTCAAGACTGACAATAATTTATAGGAGTATATGACAATAATTTATGGAATGATACAAACTAATATTTACAAAAAAATAATTTTAAATACGCCTCTCCTAAATATAGAAATAACAGAAAATTCAAAAACTTTTTTTTTCATAAAAATAATTAACTTTTTATTATTTGCACTTTATATATAACTAGCTTTTCCCCACGGCTTCGCTCGCCTGGAATTTGGTCTGCCACATAAAGTTTCGTGACAGATCATTTTAAGTAAATAATTTAATTTTTTTTAACTATAAGTTACTCATACATCCGAAATTTCTGATGTCTAACTTCAAAACTGACGGATTCCATACAATCTTTGAACCCCTATTATATTATAAGGGGAAAACCCTTGGGGGTGGAATTGCCCAAATTCCTTTCTTAGTGCTCATTTTACTATACAAAGAACACATCTGCTAAGTTCAGTGGTTTCTGCTGTGTTACAGCTTTATATAAACTTCGCCTGTGTGGTGTGTTGTTAAACATTAGCCTATGTCCTTCCCCAGGCTTGAGATTATCCATATTAAATTTCATCACAGCCGTGAAACATTCATTGACACTGATTAACAAACGGGACGGACAGAAGTTTACTGTTGTTCATGTCAGTAAGGGTTAGTATGTAATGTTATTGAAAAGGATTACTTAGTGTAACGGTTTCACTTGTCTTATGGCAGCAGCGAGAAGTGAACTTTTTTTTTTCCTTAGCCCTTTGGGTTTGAAGGTTTGTAAGTAGGATTTAAGTTAGGATGGAGAGGTATCTCTTGTACTGTACGATGTACATTTTAAGAGGAGGATGAGAAGGTGGAAGGTTCTAATTTATTTATTTTTTAACTTTAGATTTTTCCAGTGATGGGGCTCACCCTGTCCTTTTCCTCTTATTTGTTAATTTTATTTATTTCCTAGTTCAGGCTGAGATTTTGTGTGTGATCTTGCCACGTTTGTGGCCGTCCTGCTGGGGTTTGTGTCCTGAAAAGAGGGTTAGTACATTGTTTCAGGCTGTCGAAAAATCTAATGTGTCTTCGTTTAATGAAGTCTGTAACTCTCGGTATGTCGAGAGTAGTGTGTAGGAGATCCGTTTTTGTTTTGTTTAATGTTGTGTGCCTCACTATGCGTTGCAGTACGCCATTCTGAAATTGTTGGAGGTTTTTCGCTGTTGCCGGCGTGATGTTACCAATAGTGGTGCTCCGTAAAGGAGCGCCGGTCTTAGGATGCTCTTGTAGTTGGTCAACTTGAGGCGGAGGGATTAGTGAGGAGATGTAAGAAGGTGGTTAAGTCTGTAAGACTTGGTCCTAACCGACCTGAGTTTCTTCCTGCAGTGGTAGGCTAGTTTCAGATGCCGGTCATGGGTGACACCAAAGTAGACTATGTTGCTCCCTGGTCTGTTTTCGCGCCCCGCTACCCTATAGACCTTAGGGAGGGGGCGGCGCTTTTTCCTCTGGAAGGAGAAAATTATGCAGTCCGTCTTTTTAGGATTCACTTTGATGTTGAGTCCTTCTAGCTTCTGTGTGATGCTCGCACAGACCTCCTCCGTATGCTGCCGTAGAGCTCTCTCCGCTGATCGACCTGCTGTAGATCGCTATGTCATCGGCATAGGCTGCTACAGTAGCTTTTTTGTAGATGGTTCCAACAATTTCAGCTGTGTATATTGAGAAAAGTACTGGAGATAGCACAAATCCCTGAGGTACTCCGCATGTGAATGCGATGGCTTCTGATGATTTTTCGCCAATACGGACTGCTATCGTCATACAAAGAACAGACCATCCAAGTTTCAGGTCTCCACGATCAGCGGTTCAGGCTGTGCGTTGATCCGTCAGTCAGTCAGTCATTGAGGACAAAGCACTTTATATGTATAGATTATAAAATGTGTAATTGAAAATGTAGGATGAATATGGAATAATTATTTCAAAAGTTATTATCTTAATTGCAATATTTCTTTTTAATAATGAAATTAATTATCACAAGTATACACACCACCTCCTTATGAAGCTTCACTGAACCAAATTAAAATATATTTGTTTTATATTTTGGGTTGAGGAAAAAGTAACTTCGTTTTTTTCATGTGCTTCAAAGCAAATTTCTTTTCAATCGAAAATCAATGATATATGTCATTTTGATTGATGACCTTTTTCCACTTTTCTGGTAAACTCATAATTCCATCACTGTAGAGCTTCTGAGGTTTCTGGACTAAGAACTGGACCATCTGTTTTTCAAAAGCCTATTATGGAATCAAATTGACAACATTAAGAGAGTTTTGCGGGGACCGAAACAAAAAGTGGTTAGGGGACAATGCCTAGTCTACACGGAGTATGTATCAAAACCTCCCACCTCTCTCAATTTTTTCCGAGTCACTAAAAATATGTGTGGTCTATTGTTGTGATGGAAGACAACGCCTCTCCTATTGATATTCCCAGGCCATTTGTTTTGGAATCGTCTTCTTCAGTCGCATAAGGCTACACCTATATTGGATCCGATTCGGTGCGAAGCGATTCTATCACATACGATGCTGGGGTGTATACATTATTCATATTTTACTATACATTATAGTAAAATATAAATGTATTAAAAATAATTAATAAATAATCTTAATTTTATAAATTTAAAGAACCAAATGTTATAACTCTCTATATATTTCAGTAATTTGGTTTGCTAGCGACGTCTCATCGTATCACACCGGATCCAATGTAGGTGTAACCTTAGTCGTTGACAGCGTAATGTCGAATTGATGGTTTGTCTAGATTTGAGTAGCTCATGATGAATAGTGTCTTTCAAATCCCACCTAACCTTCCTTGGTGTCAATACTGGCTTTACAGCCGTTTTTTGAATCTTCTCTGGGCTTCGACGATGTATTTTTTGCTCATTATTTTCGTCCGATTCATCATCGTAAGTGGCACGTTGTCCCGTCTCTTAGACGTTCTGCTGAACGTCTGTCAATTTTCGTCACTTATATTATTATTTATATACACTTGTGATTTTTTTATGTAATTTTCTCTGCTTGGTTCTTGCTATTTTAGATTTTTATTCTATTTTTCTTCCTGACCTAAACATTACTTTTAGTGTATATTTGTTTTCAAGTACGTATGTAAACACTCTATAATTCATATAATGTAGCCCCTTGGTATATATAGTTATATTCAATTATTTGTGTACACATCTGTTATTCTTTATGGATCTGGTCCCAGAATAAAATTATTTTTCTATTCTCTTCTATTCTATAAAAGGATGTCGTGGGTGCACTCTTGAGATAATTTTATTTATTTATGTTAAAAATAAATATTTTAACTGAAATAATAACCTTTGATTTTTTAATAATTTTATTTTAATTTCTATGTGAATGTACTGCGAATGAATGCTAGTAGGCTGACCAAAAAAAAATATTTGAATTCCCTCGAAACAAAAAAAAATAAACAGAACTAGTTTAAGGAAGCAGAGAGAGATTTAAGAGAGCTCGGTGTTACGGTGGATATGCTAAGTGATGGGACTGCTAAAAGTATAACTGAAGACAAGAGGATAATATTTGAGGCGAGAACTAATTGAACAACCAAAATCTCCGATGAGGAAAGGAGTAGGAGATCGGAGAGGATGAAGCTATACAGGGCAGGTAGAAAGGCACATGCACAGAACATTTACTAATTCGAAGTACCTACCCCAAAATTGGGGGAAACTTAAAAAAAAATATAAATAAATAAGCTTTGAAATAGGGAACGGTCAACAGAGACATCAAGTAAATGTTAATACATTAGTGGAAAAATTCCAACTAAAAACGTTAAGTCTCTAAACTAAAACAGGAAATTAAAAATACCTGTCCAATATTTCGCCTATTCAGGCATCCTCAGGGCAGGAAGAGAATAATAGCAAAGCAAAACATGAATAATGCACCAAAGAAACACACATCCCACCACCTCCAAGGCTCAAATGCAACTACTGAATCATAGGGAAGGTTACTAGATTCCCAGCTGGCTAAGATTAGATAAAAACAGCTGATAAATACTCCAGATTTGAAACATCAATATACACTCACTCACCCCCCGCCCCAAAAAAAACCCTACAGGAAAATAGAATAAAAGTAAAAGTGCAAGAAAAAAAGAGAATTTATAAAAAACCAGTGGACAGGTATTTTTAATTTCCTGTTTTAGTTTAGAGACTTAAGGTTTTTAGTTGGAATTTTTCCACTAATGTATTAACATTTATTTGATGACTGTTGACCGTTCTCCTTTTCAATATATAATTTGTGGAGTTACCATAAGTCCACTGGTTTTTTATAAATTCTCCTTTTTTCTTGCACTTTTACTCTCATTTTTGTCTTCTGTTCTTGTGTTGTTTGTTACTATTATTTATTTTATTTTCCTGTTGAGGTTTTTTTTTTGGGGGGGGTTGATGAGTGTATATTGATATGACCTCTGCCTTGAAGATACCTGAATAGGCGAAATATTGGTCAGGTATTTTTAATATCCTGTTTTAGTTTAGAGACTTAAGGTTTGTAGTTGGAAATTTTCCACTAATGTATTAAGCTTTGAAATAATTATTGCGAAATTCTTCCTACTTTTTTTTCGTATCTTAGATATTTTGTAATTACTTATAAATTGTGAATATTAAAAAAAAATCTGGATCCTTCCCTCAATGCTTGTAATTATTATTTTGATATGAACAAGGCAGTGACCAACAGCACTAACAATGGCGGGGAATTATGCTTGCAAAGAGGCGCTGGTGCCCGGAGCCGTCGAGGCACAACAAAGGCAGCTAGCTCTCCTTGAGGTCGGACCCTGGCTTAGCTCTCCATTGTCCCTAATGAACCCGCCACTTTTATCTTATGATTCCTCTCTCTCTAATTATATTAATGGACTACTTAATTTGAGATTTCTTCAACGTTTTACTTCCTCGTTAATTGTTGGTCAGAGAGCCGTTTTATTTCAGCTTTCATTATTTTATTATACTCAGTTTAGAGTTTACGCATTAAATAATTAGGGTCTGACTCAGACAGTGATCGTTCTTAGCGTTAATGAGAATTTTTCTCTTGGAGTCCTATCCATACATGAAGTTAAGAAGTCCTTTGAATCCTGAGTTTTGTTCCTGTTAGAAACTTTTTCTTATCGCCAGGACCAAAAAATAGTCAGATAATGATGATTGTAATAATTTCAATTATGACAATCCTTAATATAATCAACGGGTACCCTACGTTTTTACGATCTTATTGTCCAGTGAAATACATTTCCCGGCGCTACAAATAAGTTAATATGTCCAGGAAGGGAGTTCTCTACGTCTTATTACTCCATTTTGTCTGAAAAAAAAAAATTTTAATTTGTTAAAGAGTCGATGATTTAAGGATAACAATTTGAACCATTCCTGATTATTTTGAAATTACCGGTCGCTATTTTTTTAATTTTTGTAGTTACTCGTTTTATCAAGATATCTAAACCCAGGCTTATAAATCAATGATTCAAAAGAGGCACACAAGAGCATCGGTGAACTTCTATCGCAAAAAAAGAAAATAGGAACAGCAATGTGCCTTGGATTAGTAAACGGAGTTAGTAGAACAAACTGCTGGTGGAAATTGAGTGGCTCAGATGGAAATAACTGTCGGAATTTTAACAACAAAATTAACAATAAGGGAAAATCGCTCAAAGCACGAACTACAGATTGTAGGGACAAAGATGGTGTACTAATCACTAGCGTCGAACTGATAATGATGAAGCGGAAGAACCACATCAATTGGTATATTGAACGTCGAACAAGGCTTAGCTGTCCAGACGGATCCTAACCATGAAAGAAACTAAGGAAGCGAAACTGAATCTCCCGATGAGGACGAGGGGTGTCACACAATAGAACAACTAAGAAACCATAAGCTACCTGGAATTGATAACTCGCCTGCAGAACTGTTTAAGAATGGAAATGGAAATGTGTTTAAAAACTTATAAAACCTGTTTATATCTCAGTGGATATCTGAAATCATACCAAGGAAAAAGTCGATACTGTGCCCAACCCAAAAGGAAGAGGATAGACAAGACTTAAAATTATCGAAGTAAATCTTGTAAACCTATAAACCTATACCCCGAGATCCTACCGCTTCTCTCCAAAAACAATTCAACCTCCACCTAAAAAGCCTTTTAAATTCCAAACTCATCACTTACCCAGTTTACAGAAACCTCATTTCCTACCATTCCTTAGCCCCTCGTTTTTATGGCATTCCCAAAATCCATAAACAAAACAACCCCCTCCGTCCCATTACATCTAACATCAATTCACCTTCAACAAAACTTAGCAAATTCTTACTTCCTTCCTTACAAGTCCTCAGCCGTGACAACCCATATGATATCTAAAACTCATTTCACCTACGTGATCTATTAACATCCCTCACCATACCTGATCATTACGTTCTCACCTCCTTTGATGTAGAAATCCTTTTTACCAACATACCTTTAGATAAAGCCCTCCTCATAATAGATAACAACTGGCCACTCATAGAACCCCATACCTCTCTCAACCGCTCCTCATACCTCCAATCCTTAAACCTCTGTTGTGAATCAGGCTACCTTACCTTCCATGGCCAGTTCTTTGACCAAATTTCTGGACTTGTCATGGGAAATCCTCTTGCTCCTGACCTCTCCACTATTGTCCTAAATGACCTTCTGGACTCCATTCTACCCCAGTTCCTTAACCATGTTATTTTCATTAAGAGGCCAGTTACCTTCTGCACCTTATAGCCACTCCTATTGGCCCTGAAGATGACCTACACAGTAGGTCGAAACGTGGGCGCACATAAAATATAATAGGTTTCCACTTATTTGTTGTGTAATTTTTGACTGCACCCCCAACTATTTCCATCCTACATTAGTACCTACCAGTCAACGAATTTCTTTCCTACATAACTGTTTCGAAAGAAACTGCATCAGGTTAGTTAGTGATGGTGCGTTTTTTTAACAAATTGATTAGTTTCCCCAATGACACTATCGTGAACCTAAAATGATTTTTAAAATTAAGAGAAGCAGGCAAAATGTAATTAATTAAATAAAAACTGCTCTAAACCCAAGAAGTTTATATCTTCCAGATATAATTTATATCTACATTGAAATTTCACCCTGTGCTGCAACCCCTACAGCCACTTAAATCAGAAACGGAGATTTATTTCAGGTATACCTTACATGAATTAATATCCTGTTACTTGATGTTATTATCATCTTATCCCTCCGCACTCATTATAACAATATACAATTCGAATCTTTAATAAATACTATGGTTTTGAACAAGCTACTTTTTAGAGTTTTCTTGAGTGGTGAACCTTAAAATATGCAGTCTTAGCTCTTCGAAATATTCGTTTTAATATTTATTTTCCTATATCGTAGCTTCGTCCATTTTATTTATGTACTAGATCCATATAAAATTACATAATGGATTCATAGCAATTACGTGGTTCAAGGGATAACACATTAAAATATTTACTACCGTACTAGGATAAGTAAAACACTTGCTTTAGTGAGAGCAGGTGAATATAAATAACTTAATAAGCTATAAGCGTTATTTAAACAATGTACATAAGCATTAATTAACTAAAAACAATTCATATCAATTTAATTTTAGACTATTCAATTTTGGTTTCCTACAAAATTAGGTTACCTACTCAAGTAGGAGATAGGCAAGATAAGAATATTAAAAAAAAAATGTTTTATTGTCAAAAAAATTCTGATAATGAATAACATTTTTACTTTTAAAAGTATAATACCCATAATCTTTTCAAAAAATATTTAAATAAATTCCCCGTAAGATTTGTAATCTACCTTCATAATGTTTGATTCCAGATTTTCAGAAATTTAGACAATTTCCTTAAGGGTAAAATTTTTGAAAATTTTGAAAAAAAACAAGCAAAAAAACTGATTAGTTCATGAATAAATAATTAATTCATTTCTCCTTTCTACCTAGTGGTGAAACCATCACCTAAACATCGTACTGCAAGGATATAGACATGATACAACAATAACTTATCAAAAAACAACCTACATTGATTAATCGGAATACGAAGTCCTCCCCCACTTTTATTCGCCAGACTTATCAGCAACAGATTTCTATGTATTCAGAAATTTTGACAACTTCTCAATGATTCTCAAGTCAAAAACGCGTTTTCAGACCCTATTTCATCACAAAATCTGATTTTTTTCAGTTCTGGTATTGAAAATTTGACACACGTTGAGTAAAAATTATAGAAAACGAGGGTAAATATTTTGAATTAAAATGTTTCGGTTTCATAAAGTTCTTTAACGAAACAAATCTTTCCTTGGAAAACGCACGTTTCATATGAAACGATCCACTAGAAGGTAGACAAGAGAAGACATTTTTTATAAAACTTTTATTTTATTGGTGAAAAAAATGTGTATATTGAATACAATTTCTACTTATAATAGAATAGTACCCATAATTTTTTTTTTAAAAAGAGTTATAAAAATTCTTTAAATTAATTTCACCTTCATAAGGTTTTTGGTTTCCTACAAAATTAGGGGTTCTTGCCAGCAATATCAAATATGTTTTATTGGAAAAATAGTGTATATATATATATTGAATAAAATTCCTATCTATAGAGGAATAGAATTTTTTTTCTTTTTCCGCCCATGGAGGGGCCGTTTATTAATATTAGGACTTCATACAACTATCCTTTAAAATTTACAAGTCCAACCATTACTGAAAAAACAAAAAGAGTACACTAAAATACAATAATAAATAACTTGTCAAAAATAACTAACAACAATAAGCATAGATACCTTGAGGTCAAGGTATCTATGCTTATTGTTATTAGTTATTTTTGACAAGTTATTTATTATTGTATTTTAGTGTACTTTTATTGTTTTTACAGTAATGATTGGACTTGTAAATGTTAAAGGATAGTTGTATGAAGAACTACTTGAATTGAAAATGACAAGGAAGTGTCGAAACGGTTTTTAATCATTTGTTAATTTTTAATAACAATTTTTGAATGGAATAAGGTTATTTTTCTTCATTATTAAATTATATATATCAAGAAGATTAGTCCAGTATATAAGAAATATCTTATAAAGAAAATAATATTAGGACTTGCACCATGCTTAAATAAGCATATTACATGTCATTGCGTGTGATTTTTTTAAATATTATTTATATTTACAGATTAATTTATAGAATTATATAAAAAATGCAACAATATAAGAACCTAAAAATTTACAAGTGAACTAAATTAATAATATATATGTTCAAGTAAAATTAGGATAAAATTTATAATCATAACTTATAAATTAAAAAAAAATAGTCAAATCAAACAAAAATAACAATAAATGAAATATGAAATGACATTAATATTGCAAGCACAGGAAGAAGATTTTTTTTTTACAATAATTTCAATTACTAAAAAAAAAAAAATTTATAAACATAGAGAATTAAGCTTAAATAAAGGTAGTAAATAACAACATACTGTATAGAACTTATATAAGAACATTCAATTTATATTAACTGAGGTAATTGGGATTTGGAGTTATCTAAAATAAATTTTGGAAGTATCTAACATGTTTGGTCTCTGAACAATAATCATGAAATGTAAAAGTGAACTTGACTGAAGTTGAGAAAGCAGGATGAAAATGAAGAAATTGTAAGAAGAATTGGGCGTATTACAAGTATGTCGCTGACGTACTTGATTGTACCAAAGGTCTGAAAGAGGGTTGTACGTCCATTTAATAAGTTCCTTTACGGCTTAACAATGATTACTAACATTTGCTCATTAATACAGATATGTACACCACGTCTGCAGTATTACTGAATGGGATATTGTACCTCTTGGAGTACTTAGTCCCAAATCTGTCAGATCCTTTCAGTCATTGTAGTGTTGGATGAGGACCTTCAATATGGACAATATATCTCTGTATTGGCATTGCTAAGTTATAAATCCGGATGAGACAGGTTGGCTGGAGGTAGAAGCGGTGACGCCAGAAGTCTTGCTGAAGTAGTAGGGAGGGGAGCATCGATAGTGGTGTGGTGTGCTGGTAAACATTCAGTTCTCTCTCCGCATTCCTTCTCCTCGGTCAGTGCCTTTTCCAACTTGTACAAAAGTTGGTTACTTCCGTCGTTATCGAGTGTTATGAAGTGATAAGTTCCATCTTTGGTTTTGGTTAACTCTCTTGGATCACGCTGGCGAACCGAATGTAAGTCCACAACTCGGTTATTATCATAATTGCAGTGCTTTTATTTTATTTATCTTAACTTGAATCAGCCGGTCACTTATTTCCAGCGTCTATTTTCGTATAGTTACTGGCCTTTTTTGCTCCCCGACTAATGGAGGCCTTCCATGAAACTATTTAAAGGAAGGAGTAATCACCGGCATTTTTTTAACCCTGACTCAGAAAAGACAAACAGTACCAGCGCTAACAGAGTTTATAGTCTACTTGTTTGGTGGCCCTGCTTTTATAGTCGCTCGTAAAAGAAAAAAGACTATTCTTAACACTCGGAGGAAATAAATTATGGGTAAACAAAAGGGTTCCATGGTCCCAAGCCCTTTAGGGCCGAAGTCATCGGAGATTCGAAGAGGTATCTGTCGTGTTGCATGCATCTCCTTGACATGTGTCGCCCGGCCAACTGTTGCATTGCAACTTGTTGAACCCACGCGCTAAGCTCGCGGTTTAACTTATGCAGATCAGTTGCAGCCATGATCAGAGGTTCGAGACCCGCCCACAATATAACTGCGATGACTATGTAACTCGCAACCTTCTGCTTTTGTAACTGACATTGATTCCCGGTGTTGGGCGGGTCTTTTGATAATTTCTGTAGTGCAAACAAGATTCGTTATCGGTGTTTACTTTGTATTTCTACCTCCGTATCACTTGTGATATAGCTCGATACTCATATGCTTAATAGACCATCCTTGGTGAAAAATCCATTTTGCTAGCATAATTTTTTAAAATTTAAGCACAGCTGGGTCGTCTGTCTCTTGGATACACAACATAATCTAATATTTTTATTTATTATCTCTTTTAAAGAATTTAATTTGTTCTTATCTAAATTATTTTACAAATATATATATTTGTAATTTTTTTTAAAGACAACAGTGTAAATGTTATCCTACAACAGTGTCGTAAGGAATATTGTATAAACAATAATGATGTAACTGCAAATAACCGTGAGGTTAATTTGACGAAAAATTGTTTTAGGATGTAGTAGTTTCGAAATTATTTCTTTGTAATGAAATTATTATTATAATTGCGACAATAAATGATGAATTATTCGTTACTGGGATAGTTACGAAAACAAAAAAACATTTATTAGAATCAGCCAGAAATATTCAAATAAATCTCTATTGAAAATTTATTTATTGCCCAATATAAAATTTAAAAAAGAAATGTATATTTATACTAATTTTTCTAGCAATTCTGGATTGCGAACTCATTTTTTTAAAAATTGGTTCCATGGTATTTCAGATGTAAAAAGTCCAGTTTTTCTGATTTTGCTTTTATTATTATATTTTCATCCTTATGGGCTTATTTTTCAAGGTAGTAAAGTACCATAAAAAGTCATAATATAAAAATACACCTGAAGTGCTAATATTGAAAGCTATAACCAGCAATACGATGGGATTAAAATTTTTTTGAACTATAAATTTTGAAGATATTAATCATACATAATACGATTTACTTCTGCTGTAAAATATATTATATTCTTATAATAATGTTAAATATGTTATAATACAGTTGATTTATGGCTTTAAAAAACGTGACTAGACCAACGTTGCTTAGTGTAAAGTAGTGCCAAAGTAGCCTGATGAAATAGTTTTTAATGTTAATTAATTATTATACTTAGATACACACACATACAAATATAAAGATAAATATCAAATTTTTGACCACGTTTCAGTTGCGGAGAAAAATACTCCTCAAATAACTGTGCTTGAATATTTATCAGAAAATTTTGAAATTCAGATAAAAGAAAATACTGAATGGTAGAAGCATTTTAGAACAGAATTTTAAGCTTCTAGTGTTTAATAACTATGCTTGTTATTTTTTAGTTGCATATTTCCTTCTTCATTTTCAGAAACTCTTCTTATTTCTAATAACCTCCATTCCTTGTATTCGGCTAACTATCGAACTTTTATATCCCAATTGAATTGGTAGAATCGCGACGTTATAATATGGCGTGTAAATTTGTCTTTTAAAATTGTATAAATACTAATAATTTGCAAACCGAAGGAGGTAAATATCCGAAGGATCTGAATTGATTTAAACTTTAAAAGCGATAGGTCACCCATCGATATAGTGGGAGGAATGTTTTAAGATTGTCCTTGCGAATTTGGGTTTTGAAAGGGGCAAGTGAAAGTATTGTGTGGGCGGTGATTGCTTTTTTCTACATCGAACCTTCGGGCTTATTTATTTATTTGTTATTAATAGTAAATTGATGGGAAAGTTTTGTATTTATTATGATATATTAGTTAACGTAATAAAATAATTTGATGTAGTTAGTTAATTTTACAGTTTTTTTAATTTCTAAAGATGAAAAATTACACTTACGCACAATAGCAGGTTGTACATATTAAGCGTTTTGTAATTATTATAATATATCGGTTAATGTAATAAAATAATTTTACGTGGTTAGTTTTTTTTTAGATTTTTTTTTAAATTAAAAAGAAATACTTATTGTTGTTGTTTGTTTATCCACTTAACCCTCAATTTATGCTGTGTTGTCTAATCGGACGATGCTAAATTTTTCCTATGCAAGTATTATTATGGGATGTTTAACAAGTACCTAACACCGCACAGGCCCCTGGACACCCTATTTTATGTCCCTTCCGAAGGACGGTATAACTAAGGATTTTTACTACCTTAAAAAAATCCTAAGGCCTCATGCCAGGCTACGAACCCGCAATCTTGGGCATAGTAGGTTGTTATGCTAACAACTAGACCACATGTTACCCATAAATTACTATTTAGTAAAGATGAATTATTAGATTTAGGCACAATCTTAGGTTGTACATTGACACGGCACTATCATTTACTAAAAAAACAACTATAATTTGAATGATTGGATGAAAAAAAAAATGTTATTATGTCGCAATTAGTGTCTTCAGGATAATAAAAAAGTACAATTATAGCGACTTTAATCTGTTTTTAAAATAATAATTGAAATATAAAATTATTATAGTCTAAATTATAAGGTATTTACACATATATGCATACATTTACATATTTGCGGTAGATTTATCACATAGAAGTTGGAGAAATATTTTGTTTTTAAATGAAGTGAGAGATCACGGCAGAATGGAGATGGGTAAAGAATTCCATTGCTATTGGTCAATGATGAAAATTCTTGGAAATCGGGATATATCCAGAGCCCTGGAAATAAGAGTGTGCCGTACGGTCCGGTGGTTCTGTATGGATGCGAGGCCTGGGCGCTGACCCTTACTGATGAAATGGTATTAAATATGTTGTTTGAAAATCCTCAGAAGAGTTTATGGTCATTCAAAGGAAGGGGTGCGGATGAAGACCAATGAGGAAGTAATACCTCAATAAAACACCAGGTATTTCCAACATAAAGAGAGGAAGAAGAAGATGGCTGGGCTATGTCCAGAGAAGCATGTTCTCTCTTAAATGATGATGGAGGAACATTCGGGTGGATGATTAGCCAGAGATAAACCTATTCTTTGGTGGCTGCAAGATGTGGAAGACGACCCCGTTGAGTGTTAAGAGATAAAGAAGGGTTGCCGAAGACAGGTCTGAGTGGAGGACGATTGCTGAGTTGGCCAATGTTGTACATAAAGGTTGGATAAGTGTCAATTTTTGTTTCAACGCAGAATCATACAAACATTTATAAAACGAAGGGCACAGCTGGTAAAAAAGAACAAGTTATTCGTGTAAAATATAACTAAATAATTTTAATATTTATTGTCAGCTGTTGATTGCAACAAGCTCTTGATTGGTTAATTTTATATTCGGAATTACAGACGGATTGGTCTGTATGCTGTGCTGAAGTTACTGGGTTCAAATAAACTAAGGTGTGGTGAATAAACTATTTATCTGTTAATATCAATTGAGGGACAATGTGAGATCTTCAGACTCTTCTGTGGTTAATCCAACCTCTATAAAGCGGGGACCGTGAGGGAGAGGGACCTGGCAGTTAAGTGTGATTTAGGCAAAATTCCGCACAACGCAACCGTTGGTTTAGAAGCAGTACAGTCTCCTCCGTGTACTGAACACAAGACCCTTCATGGGTTGAAGTAGTATAGAGTTTTTTTTCATTAAGTTAGTTGTTTGTGGGATCATTCAAATTTATTTTTGGTTACACACATTGGGTTGAATGAATAATTTAAAAAAAAGTTAAAGGTTAGACGGCAAATAACGCAATCTTCTGAGTAGATTATTCCGTGACCCGATGGCTATAGTGGAATCATTGAGGATAACCGCAGAGCCTCGCACGCCACCTATCTCCATCGTACAACCGCTGCATTTCAATTTTTTCCCAGTCGCTAGATAGTGGACAATCATATCTCCAAATGTTGAATGCACTGCATAAAATAATCGTATAAATATTAATAACTCTCTTGAATTACACGTATTTAGCGGTTAGAAACATTTTGTATATAATTAATAAATGCTAAACATGGACTTTTTACAGTTATAACGCTTTTTTTGCGCTGCTATTGTGACATTATCATTTAAATGACACTTATGACTTGGTTTTATGGTGGATAGTTTCAATTAATGCGCATAGATAATTAAGAAAAACATACAAGATAGCTAATTATGCCAGAGCTTCCTAATGCTCGACCTAGTTTTTACGCATCGCTGTAAGAAGTGCCCGGCAGTTTATCTCTTTACGTTTTCTACTTTGAAACTACTGAGTCTTTTGTTGAAGTATTGAATATTTTGGTGAAGTATTTTGGTTAATAGTTCATTATTATTATTTGATCTACCCGGAACCAATAATTATAATTTATACATATATATATATATATATATATATATATATATAACTGGAGCAACTAAACTATGTATATTTTCGAGGAAGAAAATGGTTCGCGTAGAGGTCAAGAAAATTCTCTTATATAGGGAGGACGTTTTATTTCTAAGCCAATGTTTCGGCCCACATTATAAACAGGAAGGGTTGACACTAGAACACTAGGGTCGAAACCCTGGATTACAAATAAAAGGTTCTCCCTACAAAACATAATTTTCTTCTAGAAAGAGTCGAATATGTTTTGTTCATTCTATACATATGGTCGGGGAATGTCAAACAACGTTAAATGTATAATTAATAATTTTACACATAAACATACCATTTATCATATAGGTAAAATAACGGAATGCCTCTTTATGAACTATTGTCTCAAAAGACGGGAAGTCCTGGAAAGAAGAATTCAAAGAAAAATCGTGGGTGCAGTTCAGACTGATGACGGATGGAAACTGAGAAGAAACAAAGTGACTCTACCAGAAAGTGGGAAGAATCTCGGATACTAGGGGGAAGAGGAGGCTGACATTCCCCGGACATATGTATAGAAGGAACAAGGATATATTCGACTCTTTCTAGATGAAGAGAACCACTAAGGAAGTAAGGAAAGATATAGAAATGTTGAACATCGCAGATTCTCACTTCTTAGAAGGAAGTGAATTTGGGAGCATTGTGAAAAAACTGTGAGAGTTTCAGGACGAAGGAAGACCAGAGAAGGTGGGTTGATGTTGGACGGAGGATCAACGGAAATATACCAGTGAATGCATGAAGGAATATTGGAGGCAGAGAAAACTCCAGTAGAGGAAAGGGAAGAAATACAATTTTTGCGTGATCATGTAGGTACGAAATAAAAAAAAATTAAATACCATTGTTTTATTAATTAAAAAAAATATTAATCCAACCCTAAAGTCCGTCCTTGGACTTATTTAAAGTGGCTATTTTAAAGAAAGCAACCGGCCTCTTGCCTAACATGACATTTACCCATTTACTAGGGTCGTTTGAAACAATTGAGCGAAGAAATAGTGGTTTGACATGCATTCAGTCGGAAGTCATTCCACCATTATCCAATTGCATATTTAAATAAGTGATGTTCTCCTGCTTGTTGTGTTAATAGGCCTTGTCGGTCCTTTTATTTATGAGCATTATTGAGTTTAGTAAACCTGTGGTATTACCGAACTAATGATCAGTATTATTGATGTGCATTTAGTAACATTTTAGGATAATAAAAAACCCTGCTAATTATGAACTGTATAGTCTCATCACCGTTTCATAATCATATACTTAGAAAATCTCTCATTTGAGAATAAATCATAAGAGAAAAGAAGTACTTTAAACATGGCCTTGTCAAGGATAAGTTATGGAGTTTATCAGAAAAAAATGTTTATATAATTTATTCAAACTGATACGGGACCAGTGTTCCATTTTAATTCTCAGACTTTCTTTTAATTTTGGTTCAAATCTGAGAGGAGGAGGAATTAAACAAAAACGTTATCGACATATATGAATACCATGAAAAATAGATTAGTGTTTGCGTAAACGAAATCAAAGAAATCTGATAAGGTTTTTAATAATGAATATTAGTCTTATCATCAACTTGACGAAACTTTTTGTCCAATTTGGCGGAGTCAACTGCCTGTGTAGATGTATTATGCAAAATTAGTGGATCAAATTTGAAACCAAGATCCAAACCATCAAATTTCTATAAATTTTATGAAAATAAAAAATCTACCACTTCGATTTGTACTATCGATCACTTTTCATATTCACCTACCGATTCCCATCTCATTTATGTAAATATTATGTATCTTTACTATTATTTTTTTCTTAATTTGCTTAAGGTTATGGTTAAAGACCCAGGTGAACCCTATGGGGGCTGTAGCCTCCCGGAGCACACCTAGCCTCACTACAGTCAGCCTTAATTAGGGGAAAACCTAGCGTTTGAGCTTGATGTCGGACAAATCACCAGCCTGCACAACTGTTGTCCTAAAAACAATACAGTCTCTACCATTCACTGAATCCATGACCCTTTACGGGGTTTAATTGTACTTTTTTTTAAGTCCTAAGTGCCTTGCAGTTTTTCATTTTTGAACGTTCTCCCGACATGATATACTTTATTTTTTGGACTGAACCGATGAATATTTAAAAGTGGTCCGAAAGGGAGGTAGGTAATGGATATTATGTATTTCTATTTTCTCAAAAATCGAATAAGGTTCGTTAAATTTAAATTTATTACAAATCCTTCTTTTAGCGTATTTTCGAAATGTTTTATGCTCTTGAAGACTATATATTATCCGCTACATATATCTTGTTTTATCGAAACCACATATGTCGTTGAAGAAGACCAGAGGAATATAGAAATAAAATGTTGACAGCAATCAAAGGAACTGTAGTATTTACTAAGAGGGATACGATATTTTGTTCGATCCTGCCGTGAACAAACTTCCGCCAGTTGTGGAGATGACAGGTTCGGACTGGAAGGCTGGTACATTATGGAGGATTAAAAAGCCTGATCTAGAGAGCTTTGTTTGTGAAAATATTGATACAAAAAATTAAAATTAAATAAAAAATTCACTTATTCATAGAATGTACCAGAATCCTTTAGTCGTGAAATATTAAAAAAATACATCCGATCTATAAAATGATGCTCTGAAATTTAATTTATTTGGAATTGTTCTGAAATACTTTAATAAACCGTAGCTCCTTATTTCCAGAAAGAAACAAGGCTTATTTAGGAATCGGCATAGTGGATGGTAATTTAATTTATATTTAATTTAATAAGCGCCTGGTTGGTTTAACTGATGTTCATGCTTGGTATAATAAACGCGCAAAATTTATGAGGCGTATTAAATAGACGTGGGTTCTGACGTCATTTGCGAGCCTCCAGGTAGGCTTGTGTTGAAGCAGATAATTACGCCAGGTAGGATTCTTCCATCTCATTCATTTTACCTGCAGCCAAGCCGTTCAATTTAATGTATAAACAATAACGACTTTTATATAAAGTTTACTTTTAAGATTTAGTCTTATAACAGGGATGGATCCTTTGTGGTCTGGGACTCTCCTGGGGCTCTCCCAGCCTCTGCAAAGAGACTACCCTTTATTGGAGAAACATAAAGCGGCCATCTCCCTGCACAACTGTTGGTTTAGAAACATTGTAGTCTTCACCCTCTACAGGACCCTCTTTGGATTGTAGTTGTCAATTTAAAAAAAAATAATGATAAAAATAATCTAATATGAACACTCCATCACACACACTACGATTCAATAATTCATAATGTTACCCTGAATAAAATTAAAATTTACTTTTCTTATGTAACGTTACTGTTTGTATATGTTTTCTTTTTGGAGTTTTTTTAATTTTCCATCTATAAAATTTATAAAACATTTTAAACTTTAGGTAATAAAACCGTTCAATATGGGAGGGAAGGTTTGTTAGTGTTTGTTTTCGTTTTCTCGTCTTAGATGTTTTCCATTCATACAATTTATAAATAATTTTGAGCAATAAGTAATTGAGTCGTCAGACAGTTGTACAGTTTTGTCAACCTAGAATATAAATAAATAATATTATAGGCGTGCATACTGGAACTATAGACAAAATATGGGGAAGTACCAAGTGGTGACTAATATGAATAGTTCCTAATGGATCTATGTCTATAGAAAAGTACAAACTGCTAAAGTGCTAACTGAGGAGTTGCTAACTGACGTCAATGGTTTTTCCCTGAATTAATGGTAACTTTATAGAAACTGAGTGAGCCCCAGCAGGGTCTATAGATCCCGAGGAGTTCCTCCGTGTCCGTTAATTTTCTCTTAATGCAGATCCCCGATCACAAAATGAGAAAAATGAATACTATTATGCTTTTTTTTTCAATTTATTCTGTTGCGCTTTATTATTTTATTCCCATTTAGGGAACAATATTAGAGACCCTGCAATGGTGTAATTCCCGTTTTCTTCGCTCTCAAATTTTAACTAAAATATAAAAAGATGGCAGTCGTCTTTGAAGCTTTGGGAATAAAGGATAAATAATACTAAAAGGTAAGCTTCAAACCTTGATCCCATCACAAGCCACGAAGAAAATCTGCAGCTTGGGTCGGAACGTTGGCTTTCCAATAAACAGTTCTCCCTATTTAAGAGAATTTTTTTTAACTTCCACCCGGACTATTTTCTTCCTCATTAAGGTCAACTAATATTATTAAAGAAAAAAAATTCAATATACATATGAAGCTAGCTTCGTTATAAAAAAAAAGCCTGTACGAATAGAACCCATGACAGGTTTTAGGTTAAGTACAGGGTATAGACTATAAGTTTCTAAGCCACTGGTTGTGCAACTAGAGGAGTTTGCATAGATCACCCTCAACCACCAGATTTCCCTGAATTGAGGGTACCGATTTATAGAGTCCAGCTTAGCCCCAGGAAGGCATGCAGAACCCACCGTGTCCATTCATTATTATTCAGGCTTTTAACAGATTAAAAAATTTACCCGCTTTACCTGGATTTGAACCAGGGATCTTTAGCATTGCATCTCAATGCTCTAAGCACGTGTATTTATTATGGCAATAACAGTAGTAACTAGAAAGTAGATCCGATTTTCCTAATAATGAAACATTCTAGACTTCAATCTCAGATGACCTAATACCACTATCATCGTGTGGCCTTCATACTACACCCAAGTAGTGTTTTTTCCTTTAGCACTTTCAGTTTTGTTTATCATAAATATTTCGTTTAGTCTTGTCATATATATTTATCCAATCCGCCTTGCTAGTCGCTGTATAAATCGTGCTTGCAGTTAATTCATAGCGGAGACTTGCAGCTATCATGAGACGGAACCGGTTTTAGTATTGAGCCGTGGATGCCCCTCAGCTCTCAGCGGTCTCGGAGCACAGGCTTCGTTCGAGTTCCTCGTCCTTTCTTTACTCCCATAGGAATTCTATTCCTTAATGACATTTATGGTTGACTCAGGTCAAGGTTTCTAGGTCTTATATGTCAGTGGGTCTTTATGCCATAAAGTCTTTTTTGAGGATAATTAAAAACGTGTTTATTGGTTTACAGATTTGGTGATACTGAATGATTAGATAGTTCGGGTGGCGATCAAGGAATAGGATCATATATAGTTAAAATAATTAAGGAAAAAAATGGTCCGGGTGTAGGTCAAGCAAATACTCTCGTATATATATATATTCTCTTATATAAGTCAGCTTGACACTCAAGTGTGATGCTACTAGCCCTGAAGAAGACCTGTAATTTGGGTCGAAACGTCGAATTCCAATAAACAGTTCTCCCTATATAAGAGAATTTTTCTGACCTCCCCCCAAACGATTTTCTTCCTCTTAAAATAATTAAGTTAATAAATAGGATTTACTTTTTTGAGGTCTATTTTTTATCCAAGGTCTGTACTCTCTTATCTCTGATTGTAAAAAAGATATATCTGCAGCCCTGGTTAATAATTTGTAGAATGTTGTCTAAATAGAGGATTTTTTACCTGAAATGGCTGAAATACGAAATTGATACAATTCCGCTTCCCTAAGTACAAGAATGAAGACCTTCCACTTAAAAACTTATTCACATGGGCTGTAAGATAATTTATGTCCCCACACTCTGAGCCATAGACCTGGAATATGGACCGAAATGTTGCATTTCAACGTTTTTTTTTTACCAATTCAGAATTTTCTTTGAACATTATTTGGACTAAATCATGCTTTGCGGTGAGATATGTTTTATGATCACCTGAGCCAAAATACCAAAGACTCTCTGCGAATTTAGTAGTCTATTTGTAACTGAGTATTCACGATATGTGATGTTGATGTGGGGTATTACAACGTTTCCCTCAAAATACAATAGAATTACTGATGTCCATTTATGAAACCAATTTTACACGTTTTTACCATTTTCTAGTGATCCTTCGTTTCAGATAAGTTTTCCCCCATTTAAATGATATGACGGATCTCACCGCAAAGCATGATTTAGTCCAAATAATGTTCAAAGAAAATTCTGAATTGGTACAAAAAAATCGTTGAAATGCAACATTTCGGTCCATATTCCAGGTCTATGGCTCAGAGTGTGAGAACATAAATTATCTTACAGCCCATGTGAATAAGTTTTTATTTATTATATTATATTATAGTGAAATTTCAAAATTCTTTAAAAGATCACTTAATAACTAAAATTATTAATTGACTCTCATTGGTAATCGCCTCAAAAAGAAATAAACCTGTACTATACTAGACTTTGATAGTAGAATGAAAGATGGGGGACAGCTATGTTACCGGAAACGTGAGTAGACATTTGAACAATGTATCATATAAGTAATAATAATCTGTTGGATAGCTAAAGATTTTACAAAAAAATATTATGTGAGTTATAAAGTCACGAACTGATAAGAATTATATATATATAATCCAAAAGCCAATAAGTTTTTTAATTAGTAGCGTGGTAAATGAAAGCTATATGACGCATGCGCCTTATCAGACTTTTTAATATAATTCTGAAACAAATATCTTTACTTTCTCTTACCTATTTATCAAATATAAATCGAGGGAAAGTATCTTGAAGGATTTCTAATCCGTTTTTTTAAGTAAAAGCGAATTTTAAAGCCTCATGATTACGATTAACGAAGTCTTGTTAAGTTTTTTTTTTTTGTATCTTTGTAAGTTTAGCTTTAAAAAAAAAGGCTGTGATCGCGTGTTTGATGTACCAATTTATTCCACTGCAATATTTTTCCACTGATATAGAATCACGGAAAGTGGTTTTTCATAATATCCATTTTACAAATTTTATATTTTTTTCAAAAATCGTTACAACAATTTAAATAACACTTCCTTTTCGTACCGAAGAGTGTTGTCTCCTCGCATTTCTTCTTCTTGAATTTTCCCTTTCATTATTATCTGCTATAAATAATATAAATAAAAATAATTACGTTGAAGTATTCCCTTCTTGCTAAATATCTATCGCTTTGTTGAACTAAAATCTAATCGCGGAGTCTTTGAATCCTTAATGAAGCCCAGCTGTGAGGAGAATCGCATCTTAAAAGCGGCGCCTTTGTAAGTTTTTTTTCTATTAAAGGAAGTAATAGCCAATCCAAACGCGCCACAAATATTAGAGCTTGGGGTAATTTTCCTATTTTCGGCATTCCAATTAGTAATAGGCCAATAAATGCTTCAATTTTTTTATTATTGTAAATTATTAGCTATGTTATTTTTCTTATAAATTATGTGCATATTCTAACTACGTACACACACATCTTCAGTGGTATACGCCCTTTTGTACCCTTTTCAGTGGTATAGCCCAGACATCACGACCACCACAGCCTTCTCAAGAGGTTCTGTATATATAGACCTAAGAAGGCACCCGATATAGAGCATTTCCTCTACACATGGGGCAATAGTAACCTATTCAAATGCAGCATATCAAGTTCGAATGCTGATAGGCCTCTAAATGACATACACAGTGAATAGGTGTTAATAAATTTTTATTTTTATTTAAATTTGCGATAGCTCGATGCGTAGAGTGCTAAGTTACTAAGCTCATGGACTGTTTAGATAACGTAATACATAATTTAATCCAGTAACAGCCTTGAATCGAACCTTTGGGATAAGGAGACTATCTCGTTCCAGAATTTATAAGAAATGACCTTTAAGCCATTTTTTAAACACACAGTCTATTTTAATTATGTTGAATTAATTTCGTCTTAATTTACAACAAACCTATTACGGACGACATTAATACACCCAATTGATTATATATTTTTAATTTTTAATTTCGCAAAAAAAAAAATATTATTCGGAAATAACATGTAAAATGAATTATATTGTAAACAAATGTGATTCTTTATTGGAATTAACAAAAATTCATTTTTTGAACTTGATTTAAAAGTTGACCGTATATATCCGATTTTGTTAAATTTTGATTTGATTTATATTGAACCTTATAATGGATTTCTGAGATTTATTATTTATAAAAAAATTATTAATTGCCAACTTTTATAAATAATTTTATCCAGGTGCGGTAGATAAATAATTTTATCTGCCAGTCACGGATTGACCCTATGTGATCTACAGACCCTCCTGGGAGTCACCAAGCAAGCACCAATAAAATGTGTTTCCCTGTATAACCGTTGGTTTAGAAACAATACAGTCCATATCATGTAATGAAGCTTCATTGATTGTAATGATACTCAGGTTTTTCTTTCAAGACTTAGATCCAAGATACACTAAGTTCTTTCTTTTATAATTAAGAAATATCACCGATTTTTAAAAATATATTCTGACGATGTTTTACCACATTTTATCTTATTTATTGTATACATGCGTGAATATATATAATAAATGTATGTAATATATGTAATAAATGCATTTTAAACAGTATTTGTGTTATAAATGAAAAAATTCTCTCTCACACTATCTCTCGCTCTCGCTCTCTGGATCTCTCCCCCCTCATAATTTAAGGAATATCACCGTTTCTATTTCTTACGATATATCCTGTTTTACCAATTTTTATTCTAAGATAAAAATATCTATATTAACTTTCTCCAATTAACCAATCCATTATCTGAAACCATAAAACTCTCGATAGTTGTCTCCGTTATCAGAGAGAGCTACGCTTAACGTTATTGACGCAAGGATCACGTACCGTTAATGCTCTTTGGAGCGATGGGGTAATGAATGGAATCCGAAGCCATGGAACGACAGGAAATTGAATGGAATGGTTGGATTGGAGTGGAACGAGAGCAATGCAGGTCGTAGGCGTCGCTTGTGAAAGAGGTGACAGCCTCCCGACCAATAGCCTATATTGGCGGCGTTGCCATGTCTTTCTCCTGTCTCTCGTCTTCTGTCAATTTTAAATCTATTGTCTCTCTGGAAGGACTCGAAGATATAACTTCTCGACTACTTCTCGATATAAAGTCGATTGAAATAATAGATACTATGAATCGTACACGCAGAACTAAACGATAGATTATTGTTTGGACGTATAAGGTGATGCATAAGAATTCATAATGCTATTGAAAAAAAAATTATCAATAACTTGATTAGTTTTTGTAAAGACTAGAGAATTTTTGTTGCAATATTGCGCTATTCTTAGCAGTTGATCAATCTCCCTTGCAATAATTCGTTTGATTGCAAGCGACTAACTGTTGAACTGCCCCATACATTATGCAGAACTATGTATTTCTAGTTTGGTATTTGTATTGATTTATATATTATATAATGGCACTTATCATATAAAAATTCGGCTAAAGTTGAGAGAGGTTGGTTGGAATTTTTTAAGGCATCAACCGAATTGTTCGGACCTTGCTGCGTCCGACTATTTTTCTATCCGACTTCTTATTTCTTTTAATAGAGTTATGTATGCTAAATTGAGGCTTGTGAAAATCACTTAGTTCAGTTTTTCGCCCAGAAACGAGAAGTTCCACAGTGATTCCGTCAGTTAGTTTTAACAGAAAAATATAAAAAAGTCAGCTATCAAAACGGTACTTATAAATAGCGTTTGGAAGATCTCAACTTTACTAAGGAATATTAATTTTACGGTAAACAAAAAAATGATTTATGTGCTTTAGGGAGAGGAATGGCTCAGTGGTAGTGGGCTGAGTTGTAATGGCGAAGGCCAAGGCTTTTAAATTCCGCTCGCTGGCAGACTTTTGTTTAATCTGTTTGCGACCGGAGATGGATCATGTGAGATCTAGGACTCTCCTGGGACTATATAAAGTGGGTACCCAAAATAAGGGGGAAAATCTTGCGGTTGAGCGTGATCCAGGACAAATCACCTCCCTGCACAATTTGTTCCATGAAACGGTACAGTCTCTACTATCTTAGGTTGTAGTGGCACAGGTTTAAGGTTTGCTTGTGCTTTACTTATTTTTAACAAATCCAGTATAAAGTGAGTTAAGCTAAGGAGTGATGATATTTATGAGAAAATACATCACATAAAGTACCTTTGTTGATTTATATTGATGGGTAGTGGTGTAAGGGCGGAAAAATAGGATACCTGCAAGGAAAAATTTGAGTTCTGTTACTACCTATTTTCTGTACCCTAATTTATCAAAAGATGAGTGTGAGTGATGAAAATTCATGAATATTGCATTTGTATAACAGTCATATATCACGTTTTAATTCGGATTAATTGTTGTATGTTGTAAGGGCATTGTAATGATTCTTAAATCTTCGTTACCTATTTATGAATTTTTTTCCAACATATTAAGTCCATTATTCTCTTAAGATTAATAATTTATGTGTGCCAGTGGAGGTTTTGATCTGTTAGTTCATAGTAATTTCAATTGTTATTAGAGCCAATTTCATTCAAATTATCGATAAATAATTGATAAAATGAACAGGTCTGAATGATATTATGCTGCTTATCTATTACTAAAATCTTCGGAAAACCATTCCATATTGTCTTCGAAGCCACCGAAATAGGAATCTATTAAATAAGTTTAACACTTGTAAACATATCAGCAAAAGTTTCTTCAAGTATTTATAAAAAACAAAAAAACACTGTGCACAGTGCCATGGTATAGACTGGTATGTTTATAGAATAACGGTTGCGGAGAAAGGTGATTTATCCGAGATCACGCCCAACTGCTAGGCTTCTCTAATTAAGGGTACCAACTTTATGGAATTAAGGGTACCAACTTTATGGAATTAATGGTACCCACTTTATAGAAGCTGGGTGGACCCCAGAACCTTCAGCATGTGAGTGCACACTGAGGTACCCCGCTTCCATTTAAAATATTAATATTGATTATTATTACTACTATTTATATGATTATTATATAATAAAATTGTTATCTCCTATTTTACGTTCGATATTATTTATATTTTATACCCTATCTGCTACGTAGATGCCCCATCAAAGTGATCGTTATATTAAGTTAGGCCGCTATCGAGTTCCGCGGCACCAATGCGAGAGGATTAGATCATGGCCTTATGCAAATTCGTGGTCGGCTGGGTTTTATAGCTGCTGGCGGGGGAACTCGTCTGTGTCTGTCTTCTGTCTTCTAAAGTAAATATGGATTCTTCAGGGTCTCGTACAGTTAGAGCAGAAAATATCAAGAAATATTTATTTTTGGCAAAAGCTTCAGCATCATGATAAACTGAAATTTTATAGTGTCTGTTATATTTTAAAGCAATGTATTTAAATTTATAATTTATAGGTTTTATAATTAGCTTACGGATTTCGGTAGACAGCAGCAGAGATAGGATGTACCGGGATCGAGCCTTCGTGTTCACTAAACATTATTATAATATCTTTACTATAGACAAATATTTTTAGTGTTCCTGTAATATTTTTTTTTTTACTCGAAATTAATATTTTATTTAAATAAATTTTACATATTGTTATATGCCGGTTTAAATATACTAAACTTTTAAAAATAATAATAATAATGCGAATATGTGTAATAATAGATTAAACAGTTGGATTTTCTTCCCTAGCTTGCACTCTATTGAAAGAAATTATACAATTTGAACTTCAAAATACATATAAATTGGAGTTTTAAACTCCAACACAACGTTTAGTACAATTATTTATTTTTTTATGTGAAACATCTAATGACGCGTTTGGCGAGTGAGAGCAACTGTTGATGTCGTGATGCCGTGATGCGAAAACTTTAAGCAGCCCCGTGGCTGTGCTTCTCGTTAAATTTATTATTTAATTGAACATTAAGTGTGCTCAAATTCAAGTTATTTAAAATTATAATATTAAACATGTATTTAATTTTATTATCCTTATAAAATTAAGCTTTAATTGCTTAAATCCTCAAGGTAGTATCCTTGGCCCAATCCTTTATACAGTTTATACAGCTGACATCCCAACTCATCCTAATACTATCCTTACCACATATGCTGATGATACATGTGTATTATCAGTCAATACCAATCCAGTTATTGTATCCCAAAGCCTCCAATCCCATATCACTGATCTTGAAGAATGGTGCCAGAACTGGAGAATTAAAATAAATTCTCAAAAATCCCATCAAATCACTTTTACCTTACGTCGTAAACCAATGACTTCCTGCCCTTCAGTATCCTTTAATAATATCCCACTTGTGCCTGTAGAACAGATCCGATACTTAGGGTTGCATCTCGACAAACGATTAACCTGGAATCCTCATACAAGACTCAAAAGACAAGAAACCGCTCGACGTTTCAGGCTACTTCAACACTTACTAGACAAACGCTCTAAGCTCCCAGTTAATTACAAAAGACTCATCTACATGACCATCATACGACCTATTTGGACTTACGGAGTAGAGCTTTGGGGCTCCACTAAGCCATCAAATTCTTCTCGTATCCAATCCCTACAATCCAAAATCCTTCGTAAAATCCTCAACGCTCCTTATTTTGTTAAGAATATAGTCATCCATAACGACCTTAATGTCCCATTTGTTGCTGATTTGGCCCGAACCCGGTATCTATCCTTTCATAACAAACTTCATTTCCACTCAAACCCTTTAGTTTCAAACTTAGCTTCCTCTTCAATTCCCGATAATCCTCCGAGGCGTCTGAGAAGAAGATGGCCACGTGACCTTCTTAGTTGAACATGCGATTTGAGTACTACCAGTGGGTAGTTTCTCTACTTGTCATTATATCATGTCATTATATTATGTCATTATATCATGTCACTCAGCCAATTTACTTGTTATATTATTGTAATATAGTTGTAAATATCAATAAATAAATAATAAAAAAAAAAAAAATTGCTTAAATGCCTCGTTAAATGTGCTTCTCAAATTACATTAGATGATGGGAGACAGATACTAATGGTTGTAGGTATATATTTCACCTAACCAAAAAATCAAAGATATGATCTCATTTTTACACCATAGTTTACTTCCGTAGAGTATAAGTGGTTCAAGAATTTTAAAATAAAATTTAGATGAATTGCCCATGATTTTAACTGTAGACTTTAATGTAAACACTTTTTTTCTAACTTAACTTGGATTTAAGATGACTACACAACTTGGGGATAGTGAGAATTTCAGTTTTATCTCAGCCTTGGCTCTACCAAAAATCATAATAGCTGGTTATAGTAGTGGTTAACTTAAGTACAAAGGATTGCAAGACGCTTTTTTATTTCGTTGTAAATATGCCATAACTTTTATGGGATAAACTCCATATCCCTCTAACAGCAACGACATTTCCACCAAATTACAAACAACCCAATTCAATAGCTGCTCAAATTCGGAAGATAGTTAAAAGGATACAAAAACGAAATTTCATGATAAATTACCTCGAAAGGCCTGTTAGCGGTCTGAGATGGATCATATGGGATCTTCTACCCTCCTGGGGCTCACCTAGCCTCTATAAAAGTGGGTACCCAAAATAAGGGGGAAGTATGATAGTTGAGCGTGATATGGGGCTAATCACATTCCTGCACAACCGGTGTCCATGAAACAGTACAGTCTCTACCATGCTGCAGTGGAACAGGTTCTTTTTTTACCTCTAAAGATATCCTATGACCGCTATAACTAGAGTATTGACAGTTTTAATTGTCTCAATAACAATGCATTTAGCAAAGATATCTTCTTCTACATTTAGTAATTTAGCCTTTCAAATTGCGCTTCAATATTACTTTATTAAATGTATGCGGCACAGTACAATACAGGTGTTGGCGGCAGAGTGATGCTATGTATTTCTGCGTAACAGCACAATGCTCCGAATGGGTAGGCCTTGTTATGTTAATATCAATATAGCTGTGCACAAAGCCATATTGAACCACATCATTTATAGTTGAACATCATTTATTAATTAATTACATAAAATAGAGCCGTTATGTTGGTGAGTTTGAAATTCATATTTCATTCATAAATTATTGGATCCATTTGATTAAGACTGTGAATAATGAGTTTGAATGCTTTATAAATATTGCACTTTATTCTTCTTTTAATGCGGTAGGACTGAGATAAAGTTAATCGTTGTTTGAACGTACCTCACTCCATTTCCTCAGGATGAACTGGATATGAAGACAGATGGCCAGACTCGGTTAACAAGCGGAGTACGACTTGTAAGAAAGATATAAATTTATAGTGAAAATAAAAGATATAACATAGATATAAAAAGTGACATTCTTATAAGAACCGCTGTAAGCTGAATACTTCATACTGGTCCCAGCTCTATTGCTTGATTAAAAGTTCAAGACGCTACTAATAAATTATTATATTATTTATTTTTAACCAGATTGTTTAATAACACATCTTTATTATGAAGTATCAATCGTATATTAAAATTAGTAAAATATATACATTGTTACAGCACAAAAATAATAATAAAAAGAGGAGTGTCTCGCTACTTAAGCTCTCGGGTGATTTTCAACAATATATCAATAATACCAACAACCAAATTACATTTATCAGGATATTTTAGCTAATTCGAACGCATTAATATTTTCACTAACTTATATATATGGTTAATTGGACAATACGACAGTGAGAGCTCTAAATTTTGCCTATCCAGGTTTAATTAGGATAGGGATCTTTAACGAGTACCTGACATCGTACAGGCTCGGTACCCAGTTTACGCCCCTTCCGAAGAACGGCATAAGCAAGGATTTTTTACACCCTTTAAAAAATCCTAGGGATACGAACCCGTGATTTGGGCTTAGTAGGTTGTTATGCTAACTACTTCACAGTAGCTCATAATCTGTCTTTCTTTAATGGGGGAATTTATTGTATTTGTAGCTATACGTAATATTTTATTCATAATTTCTTGTTATTATTCCATAAAAAAAAAAAAGGGCATATATGCGTCCATTGTCCCTGTTGTTGACTTTAAACAATCACATATATGCGCTCGGTGCTTTAACATATATGCGTCCAGAGCACTTTAAGGATTACTATGGACTAATATTATAACTTAGTGACTACTCTAGAACTAACTTAGCGACTACTCTAGAACTAACTTTAGTCTATCTATACCGTCTCCAATCTACTCTCCTTGACTTCTCTACATCTTAGAGGTGTATATATACATATAAAAAAAGCGGGGAGATCAAGGAAGTTTACATTGCCGACACCGCGGAAGCATTGATGACTTGTTACGAATCCAATTTATTAACAATTTACTTTAGGTCATTGCCCCGTTGTCGCTCTCCTCAGACACATTATCTTGATGCGAGGAAGAAATTGGTCCATTTAAGGTGACTGGAACCGGTGCCGCGCGATAGGATCTGACAGGAGGAAGTGACCATTAGAGCTTGTAGGTCATTAGAATATGAGGACGTGGACCTTCTGTGCCCATTCCCCAATACAACTCCATACTCGGCTCTCTGTTCTGGATCAGCTTTGTGTAGAGCCGGCAGGATTTGATTGACCGAGCGGCGTGGGTGCGGTCTGATTGATCTGGATGATGTATCGTCCGGATGAAGGAGGTGTTAATAGGGTTATGTTAATGAGTAGTATCGAAAAATGGTAATTATCTCAATATAAATCTAGTATGCTAGGCTGATAGAAATTTGGTTGGAGAGTAGGTGTTTATACTAGAAATTAATGCCTTCTTGTTAGTTTCGAATACTTTAGTTTAAGGTTTAGTTAGTAAATTCTGATACTACAGATAAATTTACAGATGTAAATTTTCTCTTATCTATATATCTATTGATAATTGTCTATTTAATTATCCCATTTGTAAATAGAAATAATATATATAAATATTTAATACATCAGTAATAAATAAATTAGGAAGAGAAATTTTGATACAGTTTGAATCTCAATAAGTCATCGGTATATTGCCATTTTTCATTGCTAAATGAATAGTTTCAATAAATAATATATTATCACACGGAGATTCAATTTCAGCAAAGTGATAAATAAATATAAACGAGTTGAGTACATTAAATGCATTAATGGAGATCATGGCCTTGAAACTACAAATCCAAATCAAATGGAATTGATTAAATGATAATTATTCCTTCAGGTAGCACGTGGCTATTTCCGGTTTATGTTGCTCAGTTAATTCAACTTGGGCGAAACCATAGAACTGACTGAACACTAATTATTTATGACTGTGAATATATTGTCAATATAATTATATTATTAAATTCAATAAGAAGGCATGGGTATTAAATCGTGAATTTCGATCCACAATATTCATCGTGAGGAGAAAAGCAAATTATGAGAGGGAAACGATGAAAAACTGTAGCTCAACTGACATGAATAGAATGCCTAAATGATAAGATGCGCACTGGAGGGAGATAGAGGAATAGGGAGGGGTGAGAAGGAAGTATGTGAAATGACAGCTTATTTAATGCATGAACCACTCGTACATCGCATAATGCATATGTATTGGTCACTGTTCATTACCTAGCATGTACTGACCCCAATACCATGCGTGGTTTGAAGAGAGTGACATATTCATTACCTTCTAATGTATGTTTAGTTAAAGATTATTATTATTTATATTTTTAAATCTTTGTAGGGGTGTAAGACATATAACTTATATCCTCACAATTTCAAATAATGTCACATAATTCTACAACATTTTCACAACAGACAGACTGACTGAACTGGTATGTATTAACAAATCAACCACGAGCTCATTCAACGCATCTATATGACCTTTCAGGCGGTGCTAAAGAGACTTGATTTAAAATTAGTATTAGTTGGATGAAGGGCAAATTTACATATTGCAACCTGTACCAACACAACAGATGAGGGGGTTCAGTACACGGTAGAGACTGTACTGTTTCAAGGAAAACGGTTGTGCAGGGAGGTGAATTTCCCCATAACAAGCTCAATTGCCAGGTTTTCCCTCAAATTAGGGTACCCACTTCATAGAGGGTGGGTCAATCCCAGGGAGATCTGCAGTTCTCACACTCCTACATTTCATTTTTAAATGAGTTATATTTTCTACTTTTACTATTTAGTAAGCAGGATGTATAATAATCGCGAAAATTTTTAGTTTTCAGATTTCATTGGACAAATCTATTTTAACTAGTTGGTAATCGTAACTATTATTTTTATTTTATTTATTTTCTACAGATTATACTTTCTCAGTTACTCTGGAACGGTGTAGCCCAGAGTGCTGAGTTGCTACGTGAAGGTTCCGGGTTCAAATCCTTCTGTGGCAGATAAATTATTTAATCTTTTAACAGCCACGAATAGACCCTGAAGAATATGTATACCCTCCTGGGGCTCACCCTGCACTATAAAGTGGGTGAGCCTAAATCGGGGAAAAGAAGCATGATGGTTGAGCATGGCCATGGACAAATTAACTGCCTAACCAACCATTATCCTAGAACAGTACCTCCTCTACCATGAACCACAAATCCTTTATGGGTAGTAGTGATACGTTTTTAATTTTTCTTTTTATTCTATTCTGTAATTAGTAATAAGCAATTAGTTCAGTATTTCTTTTTGAAATAATTTATAATTATTTATTCGAATTTGTTACTAATATTTTTTGTGTTTGTGAAATAAAAATAATTTGGGTAAACTTATAATAATTATGAAAGAAAGAATATTTTGAATTTCCAGTTAATTTTAATTGGTTGTAGGACTGTATACATCTTTAGAAATTTACAGGTTAGTGTAAATGTAACAGAATATATTTTTACAATGTTCTCATGCGGGGACACCGTCGACTCCAGTTTATCAGAAAAATATTAAATCGAATCCCCCCTCACTCAAGCCTTCGTTACCGCAATACCATTTTGTGAAATTCGATATTGTTATCTGAGTGAGATAAAGAAGTGTATTAGGAAATGCTCGGGGGATTTGAAATAATCGCATGAGAACTTAGCGCTGGCAAGCAATTAAGCTACCAAAATCCTATTAAAACAAAATCTATATAAAACCCATTTTTTAAATTTATTATTCAGAATATAATCACGAATAAATTACAAGGTTAGCGAACAAAAACTCCAACTCCGATTAAGAAAAATATTTAATATTTTCATCCACAGAGCATTAAAAATACGGAATTTAAAAAGCCGGATTTGATGTTATTTTTACTATTATATCTAAATATCAGAGATCACTTAATCTCTAGATTCGTTCGAAAAAATTGATTAACTTTTAAAAAGACATATATAATTTATAAAAAAGAGCGGAGAAGCTCAGAGTATAGCACTGAGTTGCTAAGGTTCTGGGTTCAGATCTGGCTGAGGCAGATAAAACATTTAATCTGTTAAGATCCACTGACAGACCTACAAAATGAGTAATCTTAATTGGGAGATAAATATGTCGGTCAAATGTGATCTCGTTTAAATCATCTTCCTGCACAACATTTGTCCAAGAAAGATTTCTGTCTCTTCCATGCACTGAACCCAAAACCCTTCATGAGTTTTAGTAGACTAGGTTCATGTTTTATCCAACCGAAATGTATCTACAAAACATATCTTTAAGTCAATACGGGAGTATGATAATAACGATAATTTACCAATTTAAATTCAGGGATGTAAAGGCAACGAACCTACTCATTATTTCAATCAGAATTTTTATTTTATCTGGTAGTCCAACTAAAAATATAGTTATGGTATTTATATAATACAAAAGAATAACGGCTTTTTTCTTAACCAACTGGTAAACGTCCGAGGGGTGTCTACCGAAGTGACGAAGCGTCAGTTTGTATTTGGGTTTGTTTTAATTTCGTGGATGCACGTTTGTAAGCAGAGATTGGTGCTATAGGCTGAGTGAACTACGACATAGTATGGCGTAGAAGAAGTACATTACTGGTATTCTTAAAGGTTTTTTAGGAAAGTAAGACGCGCTGAGTAATCAGAAAATGTAGTAAGCGATGAATGAAAAAACATTGCCTTATTAATTTGGTTAACACATAAATGATTATATTGAACAGCAGTGGTCCAGGTACAATAATCATAGGAACCTATTTAAGAAGTTTTATTAGAGAGAATTCATAAACAAATTCTACAGTGAAACATCTGTCAGTCAAATATGATCGTAGCGTTAACAAGTGATTAAAAAAAAAATTCGAACCTTGTACGCTATTCTTCATTACACAAATCTTTATATTGAAGACAAAAACAACAGTATGTATATTTTACTCTAAAAAAATATATATGTAATATTTTTTACACTAAAAAAACTACATAGGTGTTCGTTAATAAAGTATTGTGTAGAATATTCATTCAGGGAAAAGGACAAGATTACTGGAGAATTTAGGAGATTGGATAACACGGAATTGTAGGGCTTGCACACGGTTAATATAATAGAAGTGATAAAGTCGCGAATGTTGAGATGAGCTTGTATAGTTGTTGGGCTTGGTAACGAATTTATTATAAAACATTTAATAAGCTCTGTACCTGGTAAAAGTCCGAGGAATAAACCGAGGCGTAGATGGGAGCATTGAGTTGAGTGTAATGCTAAGCAATCGTATTAGTCCCATATTCCGTTTATAGAAGTTTGTAAGTAGAGATTGGTATTATCGGAATTGAGCCTTTATGTTCGCTAAGCCATTCTTGTTATTATTTCATTTTAAAATGCAGGAAATTCAATCTACCAATTAATGGTTAGTGTACATGAAAGATATTTAAAAAACGACAATAATGGAAAATTAAGTCAGTTTATCGACGATAATGACTGAGAGATAAAAAAATATTAAAAGAATTCAATGAATGGCAAAAATAAACCAGGAGGTTGTTAATAATCTCCAGCATACTTTGCCGTTTATTCGATGCCTTTCATCAAGAGATCCTAGCTCATTTGTATTCCTGAGCCTCCGGCCTCGTAATTCTTTTCAGATCAAAGAAATCTTATTAAGGTAAGAAAAAAATATTTTCAAGCAACGATTTCCATAAAGTTGAATTATAAATTTTATCGGAATCTTGTTTACTGAAGGAGAAAAATTATATTGAAATCGTAAAATCTTTAAATTTAAAAAATTTCTTCATCTAACAATAGATACAAAGGACTAATTCAAGCCATTCCGCGGTATGCATCCCGTGCGTGGGTAAAAAATCTGTCATATCGGCAGAAGCGCAGGTTGGCGACAATTCAGCGAACGGCTCTTCTGCAAGTCACTAGCGCATATAGGAGTGTGTCTCATGAGGCGGTTCATTTATTAGCAGGAGCTGTTGCTATCGACCTTCTCCTGCGTGAAGATTTATACAAATTTAACCTTAAAAAGGATGATACCAAAACTTAAAAAACCACCAGAACTCCCATCTTCTTACCGTCCTACATCTCTCCTGCCCATAATGGGAAATCCTTGAAAAACTCATTCTGAAACGTATTCATCCTATCATAGAATCCAATCAAATAATCCCAGATCACCAATTTGGTTTCCGTACATCACACTCCACCATCCAGCAATGCCATCGTGTGGTGGACGTTATCTCATCCGCATTAGAGCGCGGAATGTACTGCACGGGAGGTTTTCTCGATGTAGAGCAGGCTTTTGATCGAGTCTGGTATCCGGGTCTGCTGTACAAACTCCGTAAATTCTTACCTTCTACTTACTTCCTTATTATCAGTTCCTACCTCAGTAATAGAACCTTTAAAGTAAACCATAATTTTTCCAACTCTTCCCTCTTCACCCAGTCTGCCGGTGTTCCTCAAGGTATTATCCTGGGTCCCATCCTATACACGATATATACAGCTGACATCTCAACCCATCCAAGCACTGTCCTCACTACGTACGCTGATGACACGTGTATTTTATCACTAAACAAGGATCCATTTGTTGCATCCCAATCTCTTCAATCCCATATTTCAAACCTTCAAGAATGGTGTCAAAATTGGAGAATTAAAATAAATCCTAACAAATCCCATCAAATTACCTTCACCCTTCGTCGTAAACCTACGAATTCCTGCCCCACTGTATCCTTCAGTGATATTCCACTGAACCCTGTCGAACAGATACGTTACCTAGGACTCCATCTGGACAAACGTCTCACTTGGAATCCTCATACAAGACTGAAAAGACAAGAAACTGCTCGACGTTTTCGCCTACTTCAACACTTACTGGACAAACGCTCTAAGCTCCCAATTAATTACAAAAGACTCATTTACATGACAGTTATCAGACCTATTTGGACATTCGGAGTTGAGCCTTGGGGCTTTACTAAACCATCCAATTCATCTCGTATCCAATCCTTACAATCCAAAATCCTTCGTAAAATCCTCAATGCTCCTTATTATGTCACAAACAAACTCATCCATCATGATCTTAATATCCCATATGTTACTGATTTGGCCCCAACTAGATACCTATCCTTCCATGACAAGCTCCATACACACTTGAATCCGCTAGTCTCTCAACTTACTTCCCATACTATTCCTGATAACCCTCCGAGCCGTCTGAAAGAAGATGGCCTCGAGACCATCTACTATAGAACTTTTTTGGAGTGCTACCGATGGGTAGTTTCTCCACAAGTGTTTTTCATGTCATAATGTACATATCAGCAGATTTACTTGTTATAATAATATTATAGTTGTAAATGTCAATAAATTAAATTTAAAAAAAAACCTTAAAAAGGAAGGGTCAGCAGGTCTACCGAACAATATTCGTACAAAAATAGTCGAGAACCCTAGAAAATGGAAAGGGGTAAAACGAGAAGATACATAGATGAATAATCCTTGAGGAAATACTTTCCCACCGTGCGGTCACGGCAAGCTGCAAAATGGATTCTACCGGACTACTGGATTTCGCTATTCCTCACAAGGCATGGGGGCCTTCCGGTCAAACTTCATGACTACCGAAAGAATATTGAGCCTTTATGTCCTAGCTGCGGCGTTCCGGAGTCTGCTGAAAATATTGTAACAAGATGCGCCTTTGAGTCAAAAAGATCTATATTGCTGAGGAGAACCGGACTTTACATCCTCTCAGACAATGAATTCCCGCAGCAATTGAACCGAAAAAATTACACATACTTCAAAGAGTTTGTGTACGAGCGGAAAGCGAAAGTGGGCCAACACTTTTCAATCTTGGAAGAATAAGAAACGATGGAAATTGCCGAACGTAGGAGCCATAGGTCGAGGTCGCAAGCCATGAAGGGCAATGTTAACATGGCTTCTTTCAACGGGCACTTGTCAGTTATCATCCAACAGACAGCAGACAGCTTACAACGATCTGGTGTAAAATAACATAAAGATTGAAAGTATTATAAATTTATAAACTAACCGTCAAAATCTAGTTTTGAAAGTATAGAATATTATTTAAAAAATAATATGTACCAGGGGGGGAGGGCTTAAAGAAAGACCAACTCATTTTACGAATATCACAATTGTTCATTTATATGTATTGCAGTAGGTAGTTAACGTTTTAGTATACGTACCCCGACATTATTATAGAAATTAAAGTTCAGTTTTTTACACTATGGATAATAAGAGACTTAGTATTGTGTTGAGATATTGAGATTTTGCATTAAATAAAATATTGATTTTTTTTATTTCATGTTTGTTTTAGAGATAAAATAAAATAATACATAGTTAATAATAAAACTGTCTTAATCTGATTTAATTGCATTCTCTGTATTGAAATAATTAGGACTGTTATTTCACAATATCGAATTTTTGGAATAAGGCTTGTTTTATTTTCAACATAAAATATTACATTACGTTTACAATAAAGCATAACATTTTTCGCATTTAAATTCAATAATTACGCCGTTTCAGGCAACGCTTACCAGACAAACGCTCTAAGCTCTCAATTAATTATAAAAGACTCATATACACGACAATCATTAGACATATTTGGAATTACGGAGTAGAGCTTTGAGGCTCCACTAAACCATCGAATTCCTCTCGCATTCAATCGTTACAATCCAAAACCCTTGGTAAAATCCTCAATGCTCCTTACTTTGTTACGAACAAAGTAATCCATAATGACCTTACTGTCGCATTTGTTCCTGATTTGGCCTGAATCCGATATCAATCTTTCATGACAAACTACATTTCCACTCAAACCCACTGGTTTCATTTCACCTCTTCAATTCCTGATAATCCTCCGAGGCGTCTGAAAAGAAGATGGTCTCGTGATCTTCTATATTGAACTTGCTATTTGAGTACTACCACTGGGTAGGTTCTCTACTTATCTTTTCATCTCAATATGTACATTCATCCTATTTACGTGTATTAATATATTACAGTTGTAAATTTCATTGAATAAATTATAAAACACGAAAAAAGACAGAACAAAAAGTAGTTTCTCGATCTGCTAGGCAACGCAGATAAAATATTACAGCACTAAAAACCTTTTTATGTAATAGAATGATCAAAAAAACAATAATATGCTTACTAGGCTTATTATATTATAAGTGTAGGTAGGTAGGTTCAGTTAACATTCACATAAACATACAGTTGTAAATAATCCATAAGTGGAAAAACAATGCATATTTTGACATAATTGTTAACTGTTAATGTTAATATGAATTCATATAGCTTGAGCCTATTTATGTATATTTTATTTTATTTTTTGTCTTTTTGCTTTCTAGACCGAAATATAGGATATGAGGTTGTGGGTGAGCTTCAACTTGTGTTAAGTGTTTCGATAACAAATTGAGTTTTTTCGCATAATTTAACGTAGTGTGGATATATTGTATTCCTATATATTGAGAGCTACTACTATGGTTGAAAATAAAAGAAACATATTTCAGAAAATGATTTTATTATAAACGCACCATAAACAATAACTGGTGTAAGATATATGTAGTACGAATACCGTAATGTATAACTAATCATAACTTCATTTTTTTGCTAACATGTAACAGAATAGAAATTTTTAAAAATTGCAAGGGAAAAAGTGGTTTCCTGATTTCTATTCATTAGATAAATCCTTTAATCAGGCACTAAGTAGGCATCGATCTCAAACCTTACATTAAGGAAGCATTATTTCTATTGTTTAATCCAAAGGAATAAAAAAAAAAATAACAGAGTCAGGGCCGAATAGTAAACATCCGTGGAGTGGGCGAAACGTAGATGGAAGAATTGTGTTACGGTTTCTAA
The DNA here is from genome assembly GCA_964056705.1 of Troilus luridus. Classification (NCBI taxonomy): domain Eukaryota; kingdom Metazoa; phylum Arthropoda; class Insecta; order Hemiptera; family Pentatomidae; genus Troilus; species Troilus luridus. The sequence goes on from OZ057413.1 coordinate 85,500,410, forward strand.
ACAGCGATTGATGGCATCAGCTTCAAACCTCAGGGTACGGAAGTTCTTTATTATTATTAGTGCAAGGAGGACGCCTTCACAAATTGTGAGATATTTCCTTTGGCAGGGAAGAGAGAAAGCAAATAAAAAAAGGCCTCACATTCTTGGCAATAACACCTCTCTTTATTGATATCGATACCAAACCTTTTCCAACCCCTGAACATGAATTTGCAAATAGTGTCTTTAATTAATTTTTTTTAGAGAGGGGAGCAGCTCAGAGTGTAAAATGCGGAGTTGCTATCCTGAAAGTTTCTGGCCAAATCCGGCTATTTCAGATAAATTATTAAACTTTTTAACAGCAACAGATGGGATCTGCAGACCCTCCTGTTGCTCGCACAGCCTTTATAAACTTGATACCCTTAATTAAGCACCTAACGGTAGAGATGTCCAACAAACAGTACAGTATGTTCCCTGTACAGAACCCAAGACTGTACATGGGTTTAGTGATACAGGTTTTTTTATTAGTATGAAATAAATAATAGTATTCAAATACAACAAAATAGCCATCGGTGAGTGAATGATCCAATTCTCAAAAAAGTACCATTATTATTCATGAAAGGTATTGGGTTTAATACTAGTTAGAGACTGTATTATTAAGGGAAGGAGGTGGTTTGACCATGAGCATTCTGGAACCCAAAGTTTTTGCCAAATTAAAAATGGCTGAGTGTGCCCCAGGAGAGTCAATTATTATCTAATCAATTAATCTAATCAATTATCTAATCCCAGTCAATTATTTCCCATTTAAATTTTAATGACATTAATTTTTTTTTTCGAATCACAACATAGACAACGACATGAACTTCCCCATTGTATAATCATATATTCACAACAAATACATAATATTCCACTCATCAAAACAAAATCCACATGTTCTTTCTCTTTCTTATTCCCTGTTACCCGGACTTGGTAGGAGAAGGTTAAAAAGACAATGGCCTAGAGACCTGGCTGAGAACTATTTATCATATCCAAAGCTTCATGTTCCACCAAAGGAAGGAGAACAAACAAACTGATCAAATTTGCTGGATGCGAAATTAAGCAGGATCTAATTTAAAATAAGAGAATACGAATAAAAAAATAAAAGAGTGTTTGTTTAAAAATCCATATGAGTCCATAAATTTCCTTCATCCAGAATCACTAACAATATATCTTACTGCATGTTGATGTATTACATAATTACATTACACACGCACACTTTAATTTTTAAAGAAACGTTTAGTTGAAGAACTGGACTATTTTGTTGTATATTGTGTTCATTATTTCAATGTTGAGCCGAAGAATATATCTGAGTCTAAATCTCTCTTTAAGGAAAACGAAGTTTTGTTTTTAAGAAACCTGGAGATTCCGAGGAATCTTTTGTCAAAACTGGGTTAAGAGGTATCAGCTAAACAGAGCCAATTCACGAAACTTCCTTTCATTTGTCCAATTTGTTTGAAAGCAGAGTTTCTAGAAGAAATTAAAAAATTAAATGGTTGCAAATAAGAAAAGATTAAGGACAGCGAATTTATTCTTTCAAAAAAAAAAAGCAAGAAAATTTGATTAAACACAAATATCCTTCATTAAATATTAAGAGAATGTCATCGTGACATCATTAAGGAACCAATTTTTTTTTTATGGTTTATGATATTATAAAGTATAAAATATTAGAGATAACAACAAACAAGCCATTGTGACAATAAATAAAAATAACTGAAGGGTGACGTGGAATAACGTTCTACAACGAATTTACGGAGATTCTATTTTTACTCTGGAATATATTTTATTACTAAACAGTGATAGTTTCGGAAGCGTTCTTATAAAAAACACCACTGTAAATAAAACGATAAATTAAAAAAAAAAAAACTGTACCACTACAACCCATTAAGGTATTGGGTTCGGTACATGGTAGAGACTATACAACGGCTGTGAAGGAAGGTGACTTGTCCGAGATCACGCTCCACCACCAGGTTATCCCCCGAATTTAGAGTATCCTCTTTATGCTTGGTGAGTCCCAGGAGCGACTGTATATAGGACAGGTTCCATATATGGGCTGTTAAAAGATTAAATGATATATCTGCCGAGACCGGATTTAACCCCTCCGTTTATTATTAACCGGAAAAACACACAAAAATATATTTTTTTTTATATTCAAATTATTATGTTATACCACATCATGAGACAAAAAAAAAGGGGGAACTGGAACATCTAACAAAATTGTTATAAATTATTGACTATTATAATTTAAGTGTTTTCGTATGAACTATTGGGCATAAAGCACCTCTGATATCCAAACTATTAAATCACTCCCTTATCATATCATTGTTATCAATACTATGTCAACATATGCAACATGACACGTTATTCGTGATGTTCCACATAGCACTGATTCCACCAGAAATAAATATATATTTATCCATTTAAAACCGATAGCCCATATTCTCGCTACAACGGGCATTTCCGCATCATTGTTGTGACAAATCATTAAGTCATGGATTAGGTCATTACCCAATATGACTTCCCTCATAATAATACACAGTGTATTATTAAAAACAAAAATTATCGAACCATTGTTTTAACAACCGTGTGTACTCGACCCAATACGAAATAAAATCATAACCCTCCCGTGAAGTAAAATATGAAGACACCCCAGGGGGCAGGCTCAGCCAGTCTGTAGTGCCCCTCCAGATATGGCCTGCTGCTGAGCAAGCACAATCAGTTCGCTGAAGAGTCGTTGGACATTTTGTCGAGGTTAGATCACCAGTCTCTGGATGTTTTCTTAGCCAAATTTAGTTAAATAAATAATGCATAAATATATATGTATAGTTTAACCAAGAAAAAAACGAAATTCAAGAAGAAATATAGAAGCGGTTAAAGGCGGGAAATGCTTGTTATTTTTCGGTCTCGGGACTTCCTCCAGTTGTATTAAAATAAAATAAAAAACTATAAACCTAATACCTTTCCACATGTTCTTTGATGTGGAATGTTGCCGTAAACGTTGAAGGATTAATAACGTCTTAAGGAGTTATTGCGTAAAATATTCGTTTGTTCGAAAGAACTTAGGAGATTAAACAACATGGGGTAGCAAAGCGTGCACTCGGTTAATGTAATTGAAGTGACACCGCAATGGTTGAGATGGGCTTGTTAAATTTTAGGCTCAGTAACAAAAGATTAACTAAACAGTTAATGAATCGCTGAGTTGACGAGTAAACGTACAGGGGGGGGGGGGGGGGAGACCGAGGCGTCGGGATGAGGATTATGTTAAAAGTGATCTAGCGGATTTGAGTTTGGGTGGTTGTTCCTGAACCGAAGTTTGTAAGCAGAGATTGGTGATATCGGCATCAAGCCTTGGGGTTCACTGTTTTTTTTCTTATGTTAATTTAGTTATAAAAGTATTATGTATGTGTGGTTAATAAAAGGCATTGCTAACATATCATCGTGCCAGTCCTTCTAATATATAATTGTTTCCTATTTAGAGAATAACTATTGTTACAACCTTGGATAAAAATAATTAACACATAAAATAAATGTATAAAAGGAGAATATAAAATCTTTTATTAAAAATTCCCTTCACTGTCCCTTACCTGTTCACCTTCATTTCTCCGTTCCAAACAACTAAACCTGCTGATTGAACAACATAATTGAATCATGCTCTCAGATTGCTTTTATCTGGTTGCAGAGAAAAGCTACTTGGAGCTGATGTCATAATTGTGTCCCGTTAGTTACTGTACCACGCCTACTTTCGATTTTTCAAACAGAAGTTTAGTGCTGAATACTTTTCTTTTAAATTTTCATTAAATCATTTCTCTTTTGGAATATGCACAGGTACTTAGTATTTGAAAAGGGCAATACTACTTCAAGAATAAGTATATCATAACTCGTAAGAAAACATTTGTCCAATTAGTTATATCACATTAGTAGGATAGGAAATGCTATGCTTGGCAACTCTGATTCAGTGTAATGGCGGGAAAAGTGTTAGGCCTCACCAACTGTAACGTTCCACCTCAATTATTATTTTGAAGTGAACAGATCCCTGCAGTTGTTAAATTCATAAGACATCAATATATTGATAGATTTCATGAAGAATGAAAATCTTTGAGGGAATTTCATAATTTGAAATCCAATATTCTCGAATTAGGAAATGAAATTATTAAAAGATTAATGAAAAGAGTGGATTTCTAGCGTATTGATACGTGAAGGTTGAAAAACAATTTCTCCATTTTTTTTAATAAAAGGCAAGAGAGAAGAGCCAAGAACAGAAAAATGGAATGAGGAGGCATTCGGACTATCCGGATTAAAACCAGAGCGACTAGTAGTAATAAGGTGAGTTTTTGTGGATTTTTTTTCGGCATCAAAACATAGTGAAAAAAATTCAAAAGCCCAATGATTTTGAGCGCAATGAAGTATATTTGAACGAAAAAAATTTATGGGAATATTACAAGTGGTTAAAGAAATATGGCTAAAAGTGTTTTTTCAGTTTTTGAGCTTGAGGCAGGGATTTGGTCTCTACCTGGATCTTTAGGGGAATGACCCTCCTTTATCTTTTATGGTGGTACCCTTTTCATTCAAATCCTACCTGCCCCCCTTTCACCCTCAATACCCCAACTCCCCCCCCTCCCACTCAGCCCCTATCTTGTCACTATTTTCTTCTAGGATTTGATCAGTACTCTCGAGGCTTTCGCTAAACTCACTTAGTTGGATATTCAGTTGTGCTATCATTGTTTTTGGAACAGTTCACTTTTTCTCTGTAATGTCACGACAGTGTATAAATAAGCCTGATTCCTTTTGCTATGTTTGTGGTGAAGTCACATTCAAGTCCACTCAGAAACCTCTGACTCCGCTGGTGAAGAAGGCATACGAGGTATACTTTGGATCTAAAGTTCTCTGAGTGGTTGGCTAAAGGGACACATAAGTCAATGCCGTTTGCAGTTCCCATGATATGGCGAGAACCTACAAATCACGTGACCGATTGCTATTTTTGCATGACCACAATCAAAGGTTCCTCGTTCACGAGCAAAAAGAAAATTTTTATCCCAACATCCCCTCTGCCATGAGACCAGCTCCACATGATGCCTCCATGCCCATCCCACCAAATCCGAGTAAGTTCCGTCTTAGTTCTGAGGAGTGCAACGATTCTGAAAGCGTTTCACCTCAACCTGGAACCAGTCAACAAGAAGAAATTTCAAGTTCGTCCAGCCCCTCTGAAACTCAGCCACAGCTCATAAATCAGAGCCGATTGAATGTTGTTTGATTTAGATCTCCCAAAATCAAAAGCTCAGCTGCTTGGGTCAAGGTTGCAACAATGGAATCTCTTGGAAGGAGGCGTGAATATATCTTTCTTCAGAAAACGGGAATCAGGAGTTCTATGATTTTTCTCGAAGAAAATCTTGTATTTTGTAATGATGTATTTCATTTGCTCCAGAAACTTGATCTGCCAACCAATCCAGAGTAATGGAGACTATTCATTGACAGCTCCAAGTTTAGTTTAAAAAGAGTACTCCTTCATAATGAAAACAAACATCAATCTATCCCAGTAGCTCATTCGGTCCACATGAAAGAAACCTATGACAACATGAAGATACTTCTACAAAAAATCAAGTACCATGAGTACAAATGGCGCATTTGTGCAGATCTTAAAGTGGTAGCCATGCTTACAGGACTCCAAGGAGGTTACACTAAATTTTGTTGTTATGTGCGAGTGGGACACCAGAAAAAGAGGAGACCATTAGGTCGTAAAAAAATGGCCAGAGCGTAAGGAAAAAGTAGGTGAAAAAAACATTGCCAATCCTCCATTAGTGGACAAAAACCAAATAATTTTACCCCCACTCCACATAAAATTGGGGCTAATGAAAAACTTCGTAAAAGCAATGGACAAGGAAGGAGAAGGTTTCATGTACTTAAAACAAAAATTTCCGCATCTCAGCGATGCTTAAAGGAGGGAATTTTCGTAGGACCCCAAATTTGACATCTACTCAAGGACCTCACTTTTGAAGCAAGGTTAAATACTACTGAGAAAAAGGCTTGGATTGCTTTTCGAGAGGTATGTGCTAAGTTTTTGGGAAACAAAAAATCTAGATACTACCGAAAAATAGTCCAAGAACTGCTTACTTCATATAAAACATTGGGATGCAATATGTCCTTAAAAATACATTTCCTGCATAGTCACCTAGACTTTTTTGCCCCAAATTTGGGTGCAGTTTCGGACGAACATGGAGAACGATTCCACCAAGAATGGAAAAAAGATATTCTGGCAAATGGAATGAGAAGATGCTGGCGGATTACTGCTGGACACTGCAGCGGGAGACAGAGGAGGAAGAGTAAAAAAGAAAAAAAACTACTCATTGTCGATGTGTGTATATTTTTTGGACAATAATTTTCAAATACAATTTTTCATTTTTTCCAAGTTTCACCTCTTTTCTCTTAAAATCAGAGGGTGATAGAATTTTTCTGAGTTCGGATTCGGACTCCGCACACCTGAAAACATGAAAAACAGGCAAAATTGTTCAAGGGAGGGGAGAAAAGTTTTTTTTTGCAGAACAGTGTAATAAATATCTATTGTAAGAAATATTAAAAATTGTAACGTAAACGAGTGTCTACGGTGCGCGCATGCGCCTTATGACCGATGTCAGTAGAAGAAGTGCAGTGTAGAAGTTAACAACGAAGTGAGTGCGTATACGCCGGCCGGCAGTCATAACTTTAAACTTACACTCATCTAAACTTGCTGCATCAGGCGTAAACGAATCCATAGGATAGATAGTAAGAGGAGCAAGCATACTGTGGTGATTAAACAAACCATATAAACATATTTCAATCTATGTAAGTGATATAAACTAATGATAATTAAAAGAATGTTTTATTTGCCGATTGATTGTATTTTCTTTCTAACCCCCCGTATTAAACTTATTTTATTTTTATAACCCAACAGTTCTATTGTGAGAATTTTTGCATTTGAACATAACAATTACATTCCGAAATACCTTAACAGTAAGTAACGTTTATCGTACAAGAATCAAAGCTCCCTTCGGATTCCCGAACCCTTTAACAACAAAGGTGCCAGCATCACCTTTTACTTAGTCCTTATCTACCCTATTCCATAGTTTTATGGATGTACCATAAATTACCATACCTTGGAGTTAAAGGTACATTCAATAGCACATCGTACAAGACGGAGGAGTTAAAGAAACTTGGCTTCGATCACTATACGGTTAACCACTCCGACAATTTTATAAACCCTGAAATGGAAGCTGTAATATTTCAGATAAAATTACTGTAGTTACATTCCGACTTGCCGTGGCTCAGTTTAAAGTACGCACTAGTCGTCTCACAGGCTAGGCACGCAACGATTTCCACTCTACACGCTACGTACATATCTTTAATGTTATTTTATAAATGCTATTTCACGGATATTTAACAGGTGGAATTGAGTATGTAAGTAACCTATCATCCTTGCTTGGCCACCAAAAGTTTATCCATCCGTTTTTAGGTTGCAAACTTGGATTTACACTGCTCAGACATGCCCTTACAACATATCATAAATGGTACTGTCTTCGATTGTATGCGATATTTTTAAATAAAATATAAATGTTTTAGAATCCAGAATCCATTTCCACATCAACCAGATGAAAATAAATTACTGTAATATAATTTTTTTTTCCTAATTTGTTTATCATATTCTGAGCAACATAGATTTTAGATATTAATTTAACTCTTGCAAATGTATTTTTACATCAACCCCTTAAATTGGCAATTTTGAAGCCACGTTTCTATTTTTTTGTTCGTTTCCGTTAAAAAAAAAATCCAAAAAAAAATATATATATATTAAAATCACAATTTGTATTAATATAAATTCATCTATATATCTGTGGTACCTGTGGAAAATTGCGATTTTAGGAATTGAAGGGATTCATTTTATTAGGGATTGACTCCAAATAATAGAAAATGAAAGTCATGTAAATATAAATAAATTACACAATAAAACAAAAAGCAATAGTGTAAAGTTACACAATAAAACAAAAAGCAATAGTGTAAAGTTACACAATAAAACAAAAAGCAATAGTGTAAAGGAACTTACCAGGAGAAGCAACATTTGATTGGCCATTTCCTGTTCCTTCCAAACAAGCAATGAAATAGCCCCCATTTCACTAAGTATGTAGCTTGTCCTTTTGTGCAAAAGGGGCTTAGTAAATTTTTTCACCTAGCAAAAGGTCAAGATAGTACTTCATTGCAATGGACGGAACACTTAGTCGGTTAGACACAAGGAAAGAGAAAAAAAAATTTGGTGATGTAGATAGCACGAAATTTACAAAATTCGACTTAGCCCACTATGCACAGGTGCCACAGATATATAAAAGAGAGAGATAATACAATTTTTGATATTATATGGTGGATTTCAATAGAAAACTTGAGCCGCGACGAAGTCGCGGGCAAAAGCTAGTATTGATATAATTTTCCAAAAAGTCAAGGAACAGAAAGAGTTGCAACACCTCACCGATTAATGATGAACAGCATAATATTGATGTAATTTTCCAAAAAATGGTTATAATGAGTAAAAGAAAAAAAAAAACCTATTATCACACAGAAAAAGATATAAGTATATTACAATAATTGCTTGAATTTTTTTTTGTTTCAAATCTCGTATATTGAACAAAAGTTTACATCAAGTACATATATACAATATAACAATAAAATATATAACACTTATAATTTGTTTCTTCTGTTACCTACGGGTATTATAAGAATTTATATATTCTGAGACCGCTGAAGGCGTGTTCTCTAGCGAGAGACAGCTTATCGAGGTAAAGGGATATGAAGAAGAAGAAAGGGGGAAAAGGTAAATATTTAAAGTTGGGTACATTTTTGAACTGTAGACCGTTCACGTCCAATGGTCCGTCCTCCTCCGATTCTTCTATTGGTTTCGTACACAAATAATAGGTCATCTGGAAATAATAGGTGGTAAAGGTAAAAGTCATTCTGCATATTTAGCCCCTCCTTCAACATTTCCTTGACATATATATTTGTATATTGCTTATTCAAAATAAAATCTTGAAAAGAGAAAAAAACATACGAAACGGGCAGATTTAACGTTATTTTTAATATAGTGGTTGTAAAAAAATACACCCTAAAGATAAGGATAGAATAAAATAATAGAAACATACCTATCCGTTATTCAGATCACTTATTTGGCAGTGGAGTTGAAAAACCTGGCGAAACTCAATCACACTAACAGATTCACTCAAAAGATGTAAATAGGTACCAAGATTTCATGATCACCCAAACCTACTCTAGATAAATGCGCCAACTGCAAGATTTTTATTACATATTTGTTTGATCGTTTTGTCGTGGTATTGGGTGCAATACTATAATTTACAAACTAAAAAAAAAAAGAATATGTGACGATAAATATCAGTTGAGAGCGATTGATTAGCAAGAACACGTATAAAATCCATTAGAAACGATTCAGCCCTATCTATATTGTAAAACAAAAAATAATACACACAACTTTTTGTGGAGTGCTTGTGTGGATTAATGTTTTTTTTTAATGGAAACAAATAAAATGGAAATGTGTATTTTATTCAGTTATGTGTGTATGCGTTGTTTTTTTTTTTGTTTTTTTTTACGTGGGCAGGTGGAAATCTTCAAAAGACGCGGATACGCCCGTACCTATCCGTGTGTGGGATTTTTACCCACTAAAACCACCTCCCTACAATACACCACTCTACGTGACCGCCGTTAGTCATTTTACGTGGAGGGGAATGGCTATGTGCTCTTCCCAGCCCGGCTAGCTCAGTCGCTAGAGCACGAGACTCTCTTATGTACGTATTGGCCAGATATATTTCTATTAATTTTTTTACAATATTGTTAAAATTGTTTTTCTATTCTATTTATTTCACTCCCGTTACATATATAATCAATTATTGTAATATAATATTTGATTTTATACACATCATCGAAAAACCCCTAACCTTAACCTTAATTTTTGGAAATATATATATATATATATTTTATATATCTCAATATAGTTGAATTTATGTTAATACAAATTGTAATTTTTCAGGCTTGGTCGATTTTTTTTCTTAAAGTTCCTTTTATAAACACCAACTTTTAGTAAGTTATAGGAGACGCTGTTGTGGTATTTCCAGAGTTCAGAACGCCCTCGTAGAGCAATTAGGCAATTGGTAGATCAGGAAAGAACACGATCTCCTCTAAACAATAGAACAAGAAGATTAAAATGGTATGGCCACTTAAAAATAATGGCAGAGGAACGATGACCAAAAATAATCTTTGAATATTGCCCTGTGGAAAGGAGGAAGAGAGGACGACCCAGAATCAGATCGTTACAGGATCTGGAGGAGAGCATGGCAGCCAAAGGGCTAATATATATATATAGAATAGAATAGAATAGAATAGAATAGAAAACAAACTTTATTCTGGGACCAAGTCCCTTTAGAATAACAATAAAGAACAAGCAAAATAAACATAATGTTCATCTGGCCAGGAGGCTACATAATGATACAAATCATGAAGTAATCATGAGTGACAAAACATAATAGAAATAGAGAAAGAAAAAAAAGAAAATAAAATAAATAACTGATTAAAAAGTAATAGACTTTACAGGAATTTAACTAATTTTCTAGAAAAATAAAAATAAAACATATATATATAAAGGTTTGATATTAACAAAATAATAATAAATAACATTAATATAATAGTTAATAACGGAATTACTAAATAAAGCAAATAAATTGCATAGCATGCAATAAAGTATTTACAAAGTTTGTATCTTCTTTGTTGTTGGAAAAATAAACAAACACGTAGGTAACGAGATCGAGTATTCGATACACATTAATTCAAGCGGAAGATTGGCCTGCCTGGAGAGCATTTTATTGGGATGCCAAGAGATGATGGAAAAGCAGGGATTTAAATGAGGCCAGTGAAGATGAATGGCGGATGAAAGGAGGGATTGAGTTCCACACAGTAGTGGAACGGGCGAGGAAGGAACGGTCGAATGCCTTAGTTCTATGGGATGGAATGTAGAGATCGGAGAGGCGGGATCTTGTTTGATGGTGTTGGACAGTGGATTTAAATTGAAGGAGACTATAGATGTATGAAGGGTGTTGCGAGTTAATGGATTGGTATAGAAAAACACTAAGGAAATAATGTCTACGAATGGGTGGGAAGAGCCACTTTAACTCATCATAATGATGTGACACCCGGGAACGCCTCGGAGTACCAAGGACAAATCTTAAAGCGCAATTCATAATTCTTTTTAAGCGATCCTCTAGCAATTTCGAGAGGCCCCCGTATACCACACAACAGTAGTCAAAGTGGGGGAAGATAAGGGAAGATACAAGAAGCTTCCGGGTAGATTGTGTAAGGAGATGCCGGGATCGATGGAATAATTTCAGGGAACTAATTGATCGTCGGGATATTTGGGCGACATGTGGTTTCCAGGAGAGGTTTTTGTCCATGGTAATGCCTAGGTTTTTAACGGAGGAGTTGAAACTGATAGGGTTGTCGTTTAGGATCAATGTTGGGAGGGTGGGGATAGTTGCAAGAAGGGAGTTGGAACCTAGAACAATGGCCTGGGTTTTCATTGCGTTCAATTCCAATTTGTTCAGCTTTGCCCAGGCACTGATCCTATCGAGGTCTTGCTGGATACTGGCGAACGCGAATGATAGCTCAGAAGGAGGAAAGGATAAATAGATTTGGAAGTCGTCAGCATATAGATGGTAGGAACAGTGGTGAACGGATTTAGGAAGATCGTTGATGTAACAGTTAAAAAGGATAGGAGAGATGCTTGAGCCCTGTGCCACGCCTGAGGATAGGGCTAGGAAAGAGGAAAGGGGTTGGTTGGGCATAGAAACCGCTTGGGACCTGCCAGAGAGGAAGGACTGGAACCATAGTATAGAGCTGTTGGAAAAGGACAATGACTTTAGTTTGGAAAAAAGGATAGAATGGTCCAAGGAATCAAAAGCTTTGGAAAAATCTAATAGGATTAGCACGGTTAGTTGTTTGTTGTCCATGGCTTTATGTATGTCCGTAGTGATTTTGGTAAGGGCAGATTGAGTGGAAAAACCAGGACGAAAACCAGATTGCAGCGGATCCAGGAGTTTGGACTGTTTGAGAAAATTATATATATATATATATATATGTATGGATATATTTGTGTATCCATGACAAACATCCTCTCAGGCCTGAGATATAGTGTGTGTGTAACCTCCTATGTTATGTTATGTTATTCTCTGTCACGTTTTTGTAGATAATCTGAAATATAGCTTAAGTTTCATACTATAGTGTGTCTTGTGTCTGGTCCTAATACATCAATATGTAGCTTAACAAAGAGCGCTATAACTTGAATCAATCACAGCTTCACTGCTTCTCCACTCTTCCCAACGCCTCTTCATTAATTCAATGTGTTTTTCCTGATTATATCACGCTTTTTTTTTTTAACATAATCGTTGGAATAGCTCTCGGAGAGAATTTTTTCAATTCTAGAAATGGTTTTTGGTTGATTAAAAGGTGATGTTTGTGAGATTTGGTAGGCAATATTCACATTTTAAACCATAAAGTTAGCTAGCCTTCAATCCCCAAGAAAACAAGATGGCGACCGCTCCGAGCACCTAATTTCACCCTAGTTTTTCCTAACTTTATGATGATTTTTAGTCCAAACTTTTATTTAGCATATTCGTTGAAGTTTAATAATTCGTTTTCAAGTATTATTTTCTTTAGCTAATTCGATATCAATTGTAAAACGTATGTCTAATCATACATTGTCTGGTCCACTGTCTTTGATAGTTGTATGATCTATCATACATTTTCTGGTCCATTGTGTTTGATAGTTGTGTGATCTATCATACATTGTCTGGTTTACTGTGGCTAGTGCACGTATGATCATCAGGTAAATTATAGGAAAATTTCATATTTTTTTTCCATAAATGTTTTATAAAGGATGTTTACATCAAGGGGTGCCTACATTCTCTCCCTGGTGCCGAAATATCCCGAATTATTTCGCTATATTAAAGCTCCTTCCTTTAAAGACTATTGGTCACAAAATTTCCGTTACGATAAAATTGCAAATATTATTCCCATCAATGTTTTCAAGGCAATATGAAAATATTTACACTTTAGTAATAATAAAACTATTGGTAACGGTGATCCCTTTTTCAAAGTTAGGCCTCTTCTTGAAATAGAAAGTCATTTCAGGACATTGAGCCTGAAAAAGACTACTCAATCCATGATACCGTACAAGGGAAATAGGGCAAGCTCAAAAAAGTAGTACGTCCCTAAAAAAAACAAGAAATTTCGATTTCAACTTTTTGTTCGGTCTCTGGTTTCATTTATGATTTCTTGATTTATTCCGGCTCATCCGATAGCACATATCAAAATATCCAATTCAGTAATCATGAAGATCGATTCCTACTATCCTCAAAGGGTCGTCATTGTTTTGTGCAAATCTATAAGATAAACCACTTTCATCAATTTTTTTTGATAATTCGTTTACATCACTGGAGGTTTTAGTATAATTGAGTAACAAATTTGGCATACTGAGTTTAGGGACAATAAGAGAAAACCGATTAAACCGATTAAGAGGGTTGAAACAAAGGAAGAGGGATTTTTGAGGAATTCTTTGACAAGAAAGAAAAAATGTTGTCAAGTGGATGAACAAGAAACTGTATGTGCCCAACTTGAAGCATTTAGTACTAGCCATGGAACCGGACAATGTATGATCAGTCATACATCCCGGGAACTTCCAGGAAAATTAAAAAAAAAAAGAAGGAAGGAATAATTCATACCATTTGATGTATGAGCCCATTTTAAAACACAAAATTTATCATCCCAATTCACTTTTATCTCTTTATGGGTTAAAAAATATATATATATATATATATATATTTATAAATTATATACTTCCAGGAAAAAAACATAAAAAAAGAAAGAAAATTTAAGATGAAATGACTCGCACGAGTACTAGTTTAACACAGACTGTATGTCCGTCATGATCCACTATATATAGTGTTTACATATTAACAGCTGTTACAATGGACAGCTTGATCTTAACTTAAATATATATATATATATATATTTTTAATATATTTATAAATTACCAGATCAATGATGATGATCCTCTATAGTGATATGTGAACACTATAGAGGATCATGGCGGAAATACAGTCAGTGTTAACCCAGTTATCGTGCGAGTCATTTCATCTTAAATTTTCTTTCTTTTTTTATGTTTTGTTCCTGGATGTATATAAGTGGTGCCGAAACCCGGGAACTTTAAAGATAATTTGTTTTGTTGGTGTAAACAAAAAAGGCCTTTATCATTTTTTTCTATTTCTTCTCTCTCTAGTTGCCGTAAGTAATAATGACATAACCGAGACAGAGAGACGTTCTAAGGCCAGCTTCATTATCGCTTGCGCCACCGCCGCAACCACCGACACAGGCGGAATCGGTGGACACTGAGTTCTGACTACCATATAACATTATAAGAAGGATATATATATATATATATATATATATATATATATATATATATATATATATATATATATATCCTACCTAGGAATTTCCAAACATAATTTAATAAAATTAATATTAAATAAATAAACAATATTAATATCAGTACGTATCAGTAATAATCACAGACCACTGAATAATCGTTTATTTTGTTATTCATAAAGTAGAGAAAATTACCAGTATCATAGAAATAGCAGCCCTAAGTGATACTAAACTTACTGTACACTAGTGCCAAAAACATTAAGAAGTAGGTAGGAAGACCTTAACTTGGAGTTTGAATTACTCCATCATCTGGGTAAAGTTCTACTTACTCTAATAGTCATTTCGCCGGATGACCTGATACTTAAAGCACTAGAGAAGGTACTAGAGGCCTTGGCTTTGATTCTGGAAAATTAAAATTACCCCAGAAGACGATCACAAAATTCTAAAAACAGTAAAATCCCTTTCACTAACTTTTTAATTTCTGGGATGTAGACAATTATAATTCCAAAGGAATCTGAGAGCGAAAAATGTAACTAACAATAAAGAATAATAAAAAGCTTACCCGAAGGCCCGATAGCACCAATCGATATTTGCGAAATATTGTAAACGGGTTGCTACCAACACCCTTAAGAATAACGTTAACAAATACACAAAAACATATTTTAAAAGAACAAGCTTAATTTTACATTAGAGGTATTTGAAAGTTCCATGTGAATTGAAAAAATATAAATTTGGGTATTGGTGAAGCAAAGCATTCCTATTGTAATAATGGAATTGAAAATATTTTATTAACCATTGGAAACAGTTTAAAAGCTTGAAACTTTTTTAACTTTGTCTAATGACATTATTCTCATAATTCTTCAAGTTCAGTAATCATAAAACTAAAAATATGATTTTATTAGAAAAATGAAGGAATTGTATTACAGATATGTCGTTCCAGAATCAAAAAGCTAGAACCAATAAAATAGCTACTGAAGGCTTAGCTAAATAATTCCAATTCTTGAGTTATGTCGTTGTTCTTTTAAGGAGCTATATGTGTAGTAACATTGTATATTGTTAAAATCAATACAATAGAACTTGACAACCATGCGTATCGTATCTATTTCGACTGCTGACTTTGTTTCCATTCTGGCTACAATAATTCACAAACACTATCCTTTCTTCCTAGTCCTCGTAGATATGGACTTTAAACACCCCTAACTAACAGATTAAACATAAAATTTATCTCTTCGAAATTAAAGTCGTTACTTAACTAAATAGCCCGTGCACCTGGTCATTTAAGTGAAGATAAATTTTATTGAGAGGCACTTGTGGCCCTACGGAATAAACAGTCACCAGCGGGGTCCGTAATAAGGTGAAGAAGTAAGTCAGAGGTGGCGAGATGGAAATATTTAAGGACGACTTGGCCCTAACCCCATCAACGTCGCTCCCTCCACAATCTTCTCAGGTGACCTATCCGCTTACAGGAGCAGCATCTTATTACTAACAAGTTTTTTAACTAAGAACATTAAAAATATTTTTATTTTTATAATATTTTCTACCAAGGTCAAAAGCGTAATAGGCGTTGATTTTTGTGATATTGATATAGGATACAATAAACGTGTACATGTTGAGAAGTTAATACCAATATTTAGGTTTAATTATAAAGTTTACAAAAGCAAAATTAAGAAGAAATAAAGGCGCGGTTAAAGACAAGGGATGCTTCTTGTTATTCGGTATCGACATTATTTAAATCCCGCATAACGCAGAAAAGCAGAACCGCAGAACACCCACCTGACTAATATAATTGGAGTGTTTTCATCACAAAGATTAAGAAGTGTTTGTTAAGTTGTTAAGTCTAGTAACGATAGAATTCGTAAAATAAAAACAACTATCGCTAAGCCGACTGGTAATCGTCCGTTTGATAGGCCGATGTGTGGGCGGGAGGATTGCTTTAAGGGTCAATATGTGGATATATGAATTTAAGTTGTTGTTTTTTTCAGTTTTGTCCAACTTTGGGATACTCCGGATCGATCACTAGTACTTGTTACTTGACTTTCTCTCCACTCAGTTTCTCTTCATCCTCCCTGATCTCCTACTTTCTACTACTTTCCTCATCGGAGATTTTGATCAAACATCATCCTCTTGTCTCGGGTTATGGTCTTGGCAGTTCCATCCCTATACATATCCTGCCTTGCCAAGAGTTATCTCATGTTCCTCTCTGTTTCCTAAAACCAGTTAAGTTTATTTTTTCTTTTCCTTCCTCTTATGCCAATTCTAGGGTCGAGGAGCCTGGAGGCTATTTTGTTTACTTTAAATAGATTTACCACCATGCGGGTTATTAGCCCAGCAATGGAGGCCCCGTATCTTCGGGAAAACCGGTCTCCTTATTATTTAACTCTTTTTAGGAGAAAGGGTGACCGGGCTATAACCGAGAGGACAGTGGCTAATTGCAGAAGACTGGGCGATAGGGCAGCCATTTTTTAATTCTTTGCAATTTAAATATACTTAGAGATTAACCCTTATTTTCTTCATTCGATTATATATTACTACAATTATTATATATACAATTAAAATGTTGATTTAAATGTAAATGGTTAAATCGCTAAAGGCGTATAGCTACCCCAAACAGCAATATCATCAGGAAACGCGTTGACGCCTAGAAATGCCTTATAAACTACTTCATCGAAGGCAGTGTCGGCAAGCACGGGAGTCATACAGTGAAGAATGAGATTGAAAAGAAGCTGATGGTGTGATCCCCTTCTGTAAACACTTAAAGGGGGTTACTCGTTTGAGTCGGGACGTGGTCTGGAATTTTCTATTCGTGGAAATAAAACTTCTCAACTCTCACTTTTTATTCAAATTACAGCACGGACGTTTTACCTCCTCCGCCTCTTATTAGATGAACTTCACCGTCGGCTCAACTTAGTTTCATGAATCTTCTTAAGCGACAAACAGTTAAAGTACTTTGAGATTAATACAGACAACTATTACGAGAATGTACATTTTTTATTTCTATTACATATAGAAAATAATGGCTCAGAAAACCGTTTTTATTATGCTATTCATCATAATTCTTAATATAATCCCAATTTTGTCGAAAACTTCGTATGTTATTTAAGAGTTTCTTTTACTTTCTTGGAGAAAGACTATGATTACTCAACAAGTTTATATATTGATATTCAGTGTAAAATAGGTCTGACCAACATTAGATGCAAAAGTATTGTTTAGATTTTTCATAAGAGATACGGTTTAAATCTCCAGTGCCCTTTGAGACAGAACGAAACAGTATATTTGCTGCGGATTTTAAATTCACTGTATGCTGGTATAATTTTACTTAATTTTTACCATTGATTTCTCATATCTTATTAACTAATATTTATTTAAAATTTAACATCTTTAAGATGAGACGGTCATAAAAATTAGGCTGACCAGGATGTTCAGCTGATCGACAGTAAATCTCGATTATCAACGTTTTAATACAGGGAATACTTGGAATATTCATAAATATTTTATGATTTATATAAAACAAATCGTGAAAATCTTAGAATACCTTTGCATAAATGTGAACTAAACAATCCTTACCTTAATAGTGTTAGCACTAATTAAATCACATTAAAATTAAATCGATCTAATCTTGAGTAATACTTCGATTAAACGAATATTAGGTCGAGAAGGTATTTTTTTTTCTAAAATTATGTGTTAATTGAATTGATTTACAGATTAAAAAAAAACTGTGCCGCAAAACAATCCACTAAAAAGGAATAAGGAAATTCATTAAGGAATAATTGCGTTCAATAACTGGTAGGTACTGTACTGTTTATAAGACGAAGATGGTGCGGGAAAGTTATTTGTAGGAGATTATGTTGAACCCATAAATTTTAATTTGGATTTAAAGTACTATCTTCAGAGAGGCTGGGCAAGCACCAGGAGGGTCTGAATATGTCACAGCGTCCATCCGTACCTGTTAACAAAATAATAATTTATCTTTCGACTGACGCCTTCGGCATAGTGATTCAGCGCTATGATGGTTATATGTTCGATAAATAAAACACTTAGGCCGTCAAAGTTACACCGTCAACAATAGTTTGTTCTGAGTCACTGAGTGCCCTCAAAGCAATGGCGAACACCTTTTCAGATAATCCCCTCATACAGGAAATTTACCAGGCCTTAAAACAAACAGCAGACTCGTTAAGAAAAATAACTTTTTTGTGTGTCCCCAGCCACTTAGGAATACTTGGAAATGAGAAAGCCGACAAAGCAGCATCAGAAGCCCATTTAATAGAAGAAATAACGCTTTCTTATATCCCACCTTCAGATTTCTTTCAGCAAATAAAAACAAATATCCAAAGTGAATGGCAATGGACTTGGACATCGCTAGAGAACAATAAATTGAAAATAATCAAACCGACTATCAGTAGCTGGGCATCATCTTCCAGGCAGTGTAGAAGAGAAGTAGTTATTACCCGCCTTAGGATTGGTCACAGTCGTTTGACCCACGAATACCTGATAACAAAGAAAGACCCACCTCAATGTACACTGTGTAAGGTGAGAGTTACAGTGCGCCATATCTTCGAGGATTGTCCTAGGTACAGTGGAGTGATGGAAAGGTGTGGCGTACATCGGAGGATGCAAAAGGCGTTGGGGGATAACGAACAATGTTTAAATAATACGTTAAAATTTATTAAAACCACTAATATATATCAGTCAATTTGACATATACATTTACACGTTTATGTGTATGTGTGTATATGGGTTTATTTATGTGTGTGTATATGTGTATGTAGTGTGTATGTGTATATGTATATATATATAAAATTTTGTGTATAATGTTTATATAGATATATAAATTTTTGATTATGTATAACGTTTTATTTTAATATGAACAACTTCATATAAGTTACCTTTCTATCATATGTTTAATATATTAATATGGTTCTACTATGTGCCTAATATAGCATGGTATGTTATTATTTAAATATGTAACAATATTTTTACTAAGTGTAATAATGTAACAAGAATATAAATACGTAATTATGTAGGTAATGTAAATATGTATATTCTTTAGTGGTAATTATGTAGATACTGTAAATATTTATATTCTCCAGTAGTGAGGGGAATAATAACCATTTGTAGTTGTTTGCCCTTAAAATAAAACAACAAACACTTAGGCATTGGAACAAAAATCGTATTTAATTATCATTATTGGAAACCGTTCAACACATCGTGATGTGGGAGGACGGGGTTACGGGATTTTACTCCAATTGAGTAAATACTTTTTTATTCTCGTTTATTATCTTATTCTTCGATCATTTCTTTCTGGCATATTTTCCAAGTTCTGGCAAGGTTAAAACTTTCTACTGTAGGAAGCCACCCATCAGGAATGCAGTAAAGTTCGCACACGATACATAACTCAAACAATGTACCAAACCGTTCTCAAACTCAGAAATCGATCTCGCAGTTACAAACCTTTATATATAACAAAGAATATTGTATTTATGAATTATTTTTATGTTGTTATTTTGACAAATCTTTTTCCTGCCAAGGGCTGCTTAAATTTGTATCCAGCAGTAAAAAGATACCCTGTCACATTTTTAAAATTTTTATAACTGTTCAGGAGAGCGAATTTTTCATAACTTTGAACTATTAAACTTTGTTTAGAGCTCGTTCGCCCAACAATGGTCCATTTGGCACATATGGTTGCATTAGCATACAAATAACTGGCCCGGGTAATGATAGAAAGGCTAAAATCCCTTATGCAACGTTTACTCTCAATTTCTGGGCCAAGGGGTTTCAATTGGCAGGTATATTACCGGTTTAAATATTTATAAACTTAAGGAATAACAATATGATGCTTGCGTATTGAATGTAAAATATCATGTTATTGATCTAACTTTCTCGCTTAGTCTGTAGGCTCATAAGGTTAAAAAAATCAGATAAAAAAAACAAATGAATGTTTAATGTAATCTCACTTACAGGACATGAAAATCTGTAAGTCGAAATTCCTTTGGTGTATTACTCATTGACTCTTATACATAAGTAATAAATACAAAGAATTTTATGTTTGAGCAACCTCGAAATAGTTATTGGACCTTTCGATGAGAGCTCCGAAATGGATAAGGAAAATAAATTTCTGATTCAATTATACCAGATCGCATGTCATTTTTAATGTAACCTTTTATTAAACTAATAACATAAATCAATTTTCATAAATTAAATAACTAATAATTTTGAGAATGAAAAACAATTAATTAAATTAAAGAACAATTTAAACGCTTTTATAATGAGAAATGAAGTTACTAATATTAACTAAATTATCAACAACTAATTAATAACAAAAGGAAAACAAATATTATTTAATCTTACGATAGTAAATTTAACTCTATTAAATTACAAATAAAATCTATTACAAAATAATGGATGTTTATACGGTTTTCTGATTGCAATGATATAATAATGAAAACTCTTATCTGTCTGTCGAAGTAGTTTTCAGTAGATGGTAGATTCTCGGCAGGGCGAGCTGGATGTTGAGATCACAGAGGATTTTCGTCGGCAGGGCGAGCGAAGATGGTGAAACAATAGAGGTTGAGATGATCGACTGGGTCAATTCGAATTGGTCGAATCTATGACGAAGTTTAAACTAATTACACCTGCAGGTGGGCAGCAAATTAGTATCTTCTTCAAATTCACACAAAACAATTTTGGGCTCCTAAAGAGCATACGATGTGCACGTCAAGAGGCTCGTGGCAACACTGTCTTAAAATTCACAAAAACAACTTTGGGCTCCTAAAGAGCATACGATGTGCACGGCTAAGGGCTCGCGTCAACACTCACTTCAAATTCACAAGACACAACTTTGGGCTCCTAAAGAGCATACGATGTGCACGGCTAAGGGCTCGTGGCGACACTGTCTTAAAATTCACAAATCGAATGACTTATGTCAAATCCATGTAACTGGTGTTTCATACCGACCGAATAAGAATTCTATCCATACTCTAATCGATATCGAAGTATCAGTCTTTTTTTCTCTTAAGCCAAGCGTGGCCTGTAATATCAAACCCCTCTAAGTTAAATTTTTGAAATTTTACAAAATACTGAATGATGTGAATTTCTGAAAAAATAGAATGATTTTTCAGGGTAACTATGATGTTGATAAATAGATTGTATGAACAAGTATTAGAGGTTATTGTTATGCTATATGAATTATAGGGTTCTCATTTGACAATTTTTGTTGGGCCTAGTGAGTTTTAGCATAACGAAAGCTTCCACTCATTGAAATAACTCGAAAATACCTCTTTAAGTCTCGTTTCCTTTTAATATTAATTTTTGTCGTACGGAGTGAGACTTCACTTTAGACTCAAAATACACTTTGTGTATTCCCAACTGTCGAACTAAAAACTTGACTGGGTTTAGCATAACGGGGAAATTTTTCGGATTTTTTAACTTGGTCTGAAACAAATCGTTTTATGTAAAACGATAAAATATTATTCAGGTGATAGCGTCGCGATGATTGAAGATGGGCCTGTAAAGTTGCTGGGCTTAGTAACGAACGAATCCCTATGATTTTAATATGACCGGAAGCGTCTGAGGGGTTAATCGGGGCGTAGGGGGGAGGATTGCGTTAAGAGTGATCTGGCGGGGTTGGGTTTGGGTGGTGCTCCGTGGACGGAGGTTTGTAAACGGAGGTGGGTGGTATCGGCATCGAGCCTTCTGGTTCGCTAAGCATAACGATAATATTGTTCTGGGACAACTCCCTTTAGAATAATAATACAACAAATAAAATATGGGCTTTATTTTCTTAGAGTAAAATACAATTACAATTTAATTAATTAACTAAATGAAAATAAATTATGAATTAGTTCACAAGAACAAATGAAAAGAGACAAAAATATATTAAGAAAAGAACGCTAATTATAAAGAATGAAAATTATTAATAAAATTAGTTAATTATGGAAAATCCTTAATTTATTATTAAGGGCAGCATCTCATTGAGCATTTTAACTTTTGATTGACCCTTTGAATTATTGAATAAATAAAAATATATATTTTTATATGAGTTTCAGAGGGACAGATAATATACATTGATTATAAGTGGTAAAAAAATTTTTCTCAGGCGTTTAAGACGGTTTTAAACGTTTTCGAGTTCTTTTTTACTTAAAGTACTTTTTTTTTTTTTTTTTGATTACTCGGAGAACGCCTCGTATTTTATTTTTATTTTTTTTAAACATGGAAATGCACCCGAAGCTATGCGGGAAAAATAAGTAAAAGATCAAAGAAGCCCGTTTCTTCCCGGTTTAATCAAAGCTGCTTCTCTTTCAGTAGAAACGGAATAACTCTTCCGAATATTTACTCCGTTTTTCAATGTCTTCGGCGCTGACAAGATCTCCGATATAGACGAAACTATTTATGGAAGATTCAAGTCGAGTTCTATTGTACCAACGGTTCAAGACCGTGGCTGCCAGAGGTAAGTTAAATTATTTGACAGTGCTACATCCGGCGCGTTTATTATTAGAGTTGCTGCCATGGCAACCGGATAAATCTGTTATTGGTCTCTCCTACATACTTCTGTTGTCTTCTAATTGGCCTCCAGGCAACCGTATTGATTTCCAACTTAATAAATTTGACTTATACTTATAAAAAGCTTGGACTTTTTTTAAACATTATAAATAAAGAAATAATGCTATATAAAAAATGTTATATAAAGTTGCTGTCTGTTGCAGGGGGTTCTAAACGTCCCTAGTTAGTTTTGAAGTAGCCTGAAACGGCGGGGAGTTTCTTGTTTCAATTTCGCACAAATAAGAATTTAACGCTTAAGATAAGATGAACACTGACTTTCTATGCTGAATGAATCATTTCCAAATAACTACTTTATGACAGATATATATAGTTTGATTGATACTTTCTGCGATAGCTCAGCCTTAAAACAGTAAGCATCAGGATTTTTATCTCGCTCGGTTTCCAGATCAAGGTCTCGGGCTCAAATCCGGCTATGACAGATAAATTATTTAATTAATGATTTAACAGCCAACGATGGATCCTGATGGGCCTCATCCAGCTTTTATAGCATGGGTACTCTTAACTGGAAGAAAATGCATGGCGGATGTGTGTGATCTTGGCCAAATCATCTATATGTAAATAGATGAAATAGTACAGTTTCCATTATGTAATAAATCCAAGACCCTTCGTGAATTTTGTTTTTTTTTAGCTAATTTTAAGGCCGTAATGCAGTCATTTCCGAATTGCCTTATTATTCCAAGCCTAGTGGAAAGGATGAGATTGTTAATTCACATAATAAATGTTATTTTTTTCAGATCTCACTCTTTTTTACAGTTCAGGAATCCAATGCTCGTTTGCATTTTTCTAACTATTTGCGTTTTAAACTCGATGTAGATGATTTAAACTTGTTTGCTGGGAGTTATAGCTTGAATATTATTCCTACTAGATCATCATTAAACAGAGCAAGAGAAACCAGTTGGCACTGCAGAGCTTATCAGCCGGTCTTTATCAATGTAGCGAAGAGTGGCTTCACTGTTGAGGTTATATACGTATTGTTGAGCAAGAAAGATGGCGCCTTATCGCTATCGTAGTACGTCATACTTGCTTTTGTTGTAACATTTAAATTTATATTCTCTGCGCTTATAAGTTTTTCACTTGTTTGATAAAGTCTAAATGAAGTAGAACATCAATATATATATATATATATATATATATATATATATATATATATATATATATATATATATATTCCAATTTAGCTACAAAAAGAAAAAAAAATTGTACCTTTTTAAACGAGTAATTTGGGTGACTTTTTAAAATTTTAAATGTGTGAATTAAGTACTAAGTATGGAATCTTTGTTTTTTTTCTTAGAAGGCGTCTCTAAGCAATATGGATATATATCAATCTATTTTTATATCCATATAGATCTTTATATGTATATGTATATATAGATAGATAGATATTTATCCATATTGTTTAGAGACGTCTTCTATAAAAAAAAAACAAAGATTTCATACTTAGTACTTAATTCACAAATTTAAAATAAAAAAAAAACAAAACCTGTACCACTACGACCCGTGAACGAGTCTGGGGGTTCAGTATATGGTTGAGACTGTACTGTTTCATGGACAACGGTTCTGCAAGGAGGTGACTTGTCCTAGGTCACGCTCAACCGCCAGGTTTTTCCCCCTTATTATGGGTACCCTATTTTTATAAAATTTATAGAGGCTGGGTGAGCCCCAGGAGGGTCCTAGATCCTATATGATCCATCTCCGGCTGCAAACAGACTAAATAAAAGTAACTGCCCGCAGCGGGATTTGAACCAGGATTTCCGGCATGGTAACTCAGTACTCAACCACTGAGCCACTCCGCTCCCTAAAAACAAAGATTTCATACTTAGTACTTAATTCACACATTTAAAATTTTAAAAAGTCACCCAAATTACTCGTTTAAAAAGGTACAATTTTGTTTGTAGCATCATTAATATTTTACATTTTAAGTGACCCATTTTTCTAAGAGTTTCTGGCTTTATCCATTGAAGCTGTGCTAGATCGAGAAGTTTTGCCTTATGTTTGTTGTGCCTTTCGTCATTCCTTCCACACTAAAGCTTATTCTTTTTTCAAAATTAAGCATGGCTTGAGTTATATGGCGAAAATGGATGGTTTTCCTTGTATCATGTTATTGTGATAACAATTATTTACTTTATTACGTATGGGTATTGGCTTCCTTGACAACTTAGATCAAGTCTACTCTGCAAAGCACCCTTGTCTTCCAGTTCCTCGCACCCAGACCTGTTAAGTCCATCTCCATATCCCGGATCTGAGATGGTTTCTCCGATTCTCGTCGGTCCTTGAGAAGTGTGCAAAGTTTCAGTTTAATTCATTGTTTTGAACTGGACGAAAATCGAGTTCAAAGATTCCGTTACATATAGGCGAAGATAACAACGAGTAACAGCGTGTCAAAAACGTTTGCCAGTCTGTTAAATACTATTTTATCTATATATATTTATATTATTTTACTTTGTTCCTATTATAATTATTGTGGCAGCTCACAGCGATACAAGGATCAGACATGGAAGTTGTAGTTGTGGGCAGTGATTGCTCAACCCGGCCTTGAGTCGGCTCAAATATCCCGTAGTACGGCTATTAGCTATTGCGGTTGAGGTCTGTCCCAACCTGCAAAAACTACTCGCTTTTCATTGAGCAAGGTTGTCTTGCTTTATCTTATTTCTACTTCATGTGAATATATTTAGTTGTATATCCTTAATGTATATATGTACTTGATTTAAATACAAAAAATAACAAGAGAATGATAGTAACTTGTTTTGTTGTTTCTTTAACGAGTATCTGGCACCGCACAGGGCCCTATTTTACGTCCCTTCTGAAGGACGGCATAACCAAGGATTTTGACTTTCTTTAAAAAATCCGATGTCCACATGCCTTGCTGCTTTAAAAGGTTTTTCATGATTACAAGATATTGTAATGATAAAAAAAAAATGTAATAATATAAGATAATATTGTTAATTTGTTCATTTTTCTCTTTTATTCTAATTTTATGTTCCTACGACCATCTGCCGAACTGCGAACCCGCGATCTTGGGCCTAGTAGGCTGTTATGTAGAACACAGGTGACCTTATGATAATAACTTTTTAATGACCTGTTCGACAGTTCTTATGAAACTAGTAACTTCACTGGAACTCTGTTTTGAAACCTACTTGGAGTCGGCAGAATTTGAGGGTTCAGTATAACACTTCCACACTAGAAAAACGCCGATAACACAGTTAAAATGTTTTTGTAAAAATTGTTAAAGACTTTAACATACAAACCGTTAAATAAACACATCCTACTTCAGCACTTTTCAATCTTCTGTTCATGGTCAACTCAATCCACACGAGTAATCGCTTTCATTTTCTCTGTTATTCTGTAGACCTTAACATAGGTTAAATGTACAGGCGATCCGAGAATAGCAAAAACTGTAAATCTTCAAGATTCTCTCCTTAAAAATCATTGTATCTATAAGGCTGAATATGCTTCCGTTGTAGGTATATTTCAGATTTTATTAAATATTACATTATTTAAATATCATTGTCCATTTTCCTTTAGACTAGACCTAGTTATTTTATTACATGTGATCCTCCCTATAATCCTCCCTATACATAAATAATACATTATGGAGCAACTTCTTGATTGAATTGCGTTTATAGAGAAGTATATAGAGCTTTATATGTTAATTCTTGTAAGTAGAAATATTACAAGATCGTTAAAAGGAATGTTGTCGAGTTCAGTTTTATTAGATATTTTGTTGATTTTTCATTGATATTTTTGAATCATTTTAAAAAAATGTCATTTTCCACATGTTACGGTAATGACATGATGAATGAAAGATAATTAAAATTTTAATTGTAACAATGTGATAGAGATTAAGAGAGCATGCCATGTTTTTAAAGGATAGCCCAAGGAAACAACTGCAGGGATCTGTTCACTTCAAAATAATAATTGAGGTGGAACGTTACAGTTGGTGAGGCCTAACACTTTTCCCGCCATTACACTGAATCAGAGTTGCCAAGCATAGCATTTCCTATCCTACTAATGTGATATAATTAATTGGACAAATGTTTTCTTACGAGTTATGATATACTTATTCTTGAAGTAGTATTGCCCTTTTCAAATACTAAGTACCTGTGCATATTCCAAAAGAGAAATGATTTAATGAAAATTTAAAAGAAAAGTATTCAGCACTAAACTTCTGTTTGAAAAATCGAAAGTAGGCGTGGTACAGTAACTAACGGGACACAATTATGACATCAGCTCCAAGTAGCTTTTCTCTGCAACCAGATAAAAGCAATCTGAGAGCATGATTCAATTATGTTGTTCAATCAGCAGGTTTAGTTGTTTGGAACGGAGAAATGAAGGTGAACAGGTAAGGGACAGTGAAGGGAATTTTTAATAAAAGATTTTATATTCTCCTTTTATACATTTATTTTATGTGTTAATTATTTTTATCCAAGGTTGTAACAATAGTTATTCTCTAAATAGGAAACAATTATATATTAGAAGGACTGGCACGATGATATGTTAGCAATGTCTTTTATTAACCACACATACATAATACTTTTATAACTAAATTAACATAAGAAAAAAAACAGTGAACCCCAAGGCTTGATGCCGATATCACCAATCTCTGCTTACAAACTTCGGTTCAGGAACAACCACCCAAACTCAAATCCGCTAGATCACTTTTAACATAATCCTCATCCCGACGCCTCGGTCTCCCCCCCCCCCCTGTACGTTTACTCGTCAACTCAGCGATTCATTAACTGTTTAGTTAATCTTTTGTTACTGAGCCTAAAATTTAACAAGCCCATCTCAACCATTGCGGTGTCACTTCAATTACATTAACCGAGTGCACGCTTTGCTACCCCATGTTGTTTAATCTCCTAAGTTCTTTCGAACAAACGAATATTTTACGCAATAACTCCTTAAGACGTTATTAATCCTTCAACGTTTACGGCAACATTCCACATCAAAGAACATGTGGAAAGGTATTAGGTTTATAGTTTTTTATTTTATTTTAATACAACTGGAGGAAGTCCCGAGACCGAAAAATAACAAGCATTTCCCGCCTTTAACCGCTTCTATATTTCTTCTTGAATTTCGTTTTTTTCTTGGTTAAACTATACATATATATTTATGCATTATTTATTTAACTAAATTTGGCTAAGAAAACATCCAGAGACTGGTGATCTAACCTCGACAAAATGTCCAACGACTCTTCAGCGAACTGACTGTGCTTGCTCAGCAGCAGGCCATATCTGGAGGGGCACTACAGACTGGCTGAGCCTGCCCCCTGGGGTGTCTTCATATTTTACTTCACGGGAGGGTTATGATTTTATTTCGTATTGGGTCGAGTACACACGGTTGTTAAAACAATGGTTCGATAATTTTTGTTTTTAATAATACACTGTGTATTATTATGAGGGAAGTCTAGTTATATTGGGTAATGACCTAATCCATGACTTAATGATTTGTCACAACAATGATGCGGAAATGCCCGTTGTAGCGAGAATATGGACTATCGGTTTTAAATAGATAAATATATATTTATTTCTGGTGGAATCAGTGCTATGTGGAACATCACGAATAACGTGTCATGTTGCATATGTTGACATAGTATTGATAACAATGATATGATAAGGGAGTGATTTAATAGTTTGGATATCAGAGGTGCTTTATGCCCAATAGTTCACACGAAAACACTTAAATTCTAATAGTCAATAATTTATAACAATTTTGTTAGATGTTCCAGTTCCCCCTTTTTTTTTGTCTCATGATGTGGTATAACATAATAATTTGAATATAAAAAAAAAAATATTTGTGTGTTTTTCCAGTTAATAATAAAGGGAGTGGTTAAATCCGGTCTCGGCAGATATAACATTTAATCTTTTAGCAGCACATATATGGAACCTGTCCTATATACAGTCGCTCCTGGGACTCACCAAGCATAAAAGGGATACTCTAAATTCGCGGGATAACCTGGTGGTGGAGCGTGATCTCGGACAAGTCACCTTCCTTCATAGTCCAAGAGCTAGCTACATAAAACAGGGTCGATAAGGTGCGTGCAGTTTTAGTCTATAAACTGGGGGGCCCAACTTAGTACGTCACCAAACGCCACTTCTTAAGGTCAGCACAGGTCGGATATGAAAATGCCAGCCGGTTTTCCCGGACGAAAAAATTGAGTGAAAAACCTCATAACGTGCGCGCGTGAAACTTCTTGTAACGTGATGTTCGATCCTCAAATAAGAGCGGTGTAATAGTGTAAGAAGTTTTGCAGGCCGGAAAACCCTCGTAAGAAGTGATCGAAAGTGCCGGAAAACTCAGCTGAAAAACCTCATAACGTGCGCGCGTGGAACCTTTTGTAAAGTCAAGTTCGAACCTCAAATAAGAGCGGTGTAATAGTGTAAGAAGTTTTGCAGGCCGGAAAACCCTCGTAAGAAGTGATCGAAAGTGCCGGAAAACCCAGCTGAAAAACCTCATAGCGTGCGCGCGTAAAAATTTTTTTATTTGATTTTTGGGTTCTCAACTAAGAACGCTGTAATAGTGTAAGAAGTTTTGCAGGCCGGAAAACCTTCGAAAAAAATTAAAGAAAATCGGCGTATATTAGAAATGAAAATTTTTCGCATTCGGCTTAATGGAAAATTAGTTTTGATGATTCCATTCAAAATATCTCTTCGTGCTATCCAAAATTAAAAAAAAAATCGTCAGGATACGATGGAAACTCGCTAAAATATAATAATTTTTTTTAGTTGAGAACCCAAAAATCAAATAAAAAAATTTTTACGCGCGCACGCTATGAGGTTTTTCAGCTGGGTTTTCCGGCACTTTCGATCACTTCTTACGAGGGTTTTCCGGCCTGCAAAACTTCTTACACTATTACACCGCTCTTATTTGAGGTTCGAACTTGACTTTACAAAAGGTTCCACGCGCGCACGTTATGAGGTTTTTCAGCTGAGTTTTCCGGCACTTTCGATCACTTCTTACGAGGGTTTTCCGGCCTGCAAAACTTCTTACACTATTACACCGCTCTTATTTGAGGATCGAACATCACGTTACAAGAAGTTTCACGCGCGCACGTTATGAGGTTTTTCACTCAATTTTTTCGTCCGGGAAAACCGGCTGGCATTTTCATATCCGACCTGTGCTGACCTTAAGAAGTGGCGTTTGGTGACGTACTAAGTTGGGCCCCCCAGTTTATAGACTAAAACTGCACGCACCTTATCGACCCTGTTTTATGTAGCTAGCTCCCCGTCTATCACTGCCGTTGTCTAAGAACTTGTACAGTCTCAACCATGTACCGAACCCAATACCTTTATGGGTTGTAGTGGTACAGTTTTCTTTTTTTTAATTTATCGTTTAATTTACAGTGGTGTTTTTTATAAGAACGCTTCCGAAACTATCACTGTTTAGTAATAAAATATATTCAAGAGTAAATGTAGAATGTTATTCCACGTCACCCTTCAGTTATTTTATTTATTGTCACAATGGCTTGTTTGTTGTTATCTCTTATATTTTATACTTTATAATATCATAAATCTTTAAAAAAAATTAGTTCCTTAATGATCTCACGATACCTTATCTTAATATTTAATGAAGGATATTTGTGTTTAATCAAATTTTCTTGCTTTTTTTTGTTGTTTTTTTTAAAGAATGAATTCGCTGTCCTTAATCTTTTCTTATTTGCAACCATTTAAATTTTTAATTTCTTCTAGAAACTCTGCTTTCAAACATATTGGACAAATGAAAGGAAGTTTCGTGAATTGGCTCTGTTTAGCTGATACCTCTTAACCCAGTTTTAACAAAAGATTCCTCGGAATCTCCAGGTTTCTTAAAAACAAAACTTCGTTTTCATTAAAGAGAGATTTAGACTCAGATATATTCTTCGGCTCAACATTGAAATAATGTACACAATATAGAACAAAATAGTTCAGTTCTTCAACTAAACGTTTCTTTAAAAATTAAAGTGTGCGTGTGTAATGTAATTATGTAATACATCAACATGCAGTAAGATATATTGTTAGTGATTCTGGATGAAGGAAATTTATGGACTCATATGGATTTTTAAACAAACACTCTTTTATTTTTTTATTCGTATTCTCTTATTTTAAATTAGATCCTGCTTAATTTCGCATCCAGCAAATTTGATCAGTTTGTTTTTTCTCCTTCCTTTGGTGGAACATGAAGCTTTGGATATGATAAATAGTTCTCAGCCAGGTCTCTAGGCCATTGTCTTTTTAACCTTCTCCTACCAAGTCCGGGTAACAGGGAATAAGAAAGAGAAAGAACATGTGGATTTTGTTTTGATGAGTGGAATATTATGTATTTGTTGTGAATATATGATTATACAATGGGGAAGTTCATGTCGTTGTCTATGTTGTGATTCGAAAAAAAAAATTAATGTCATTAAAATTTAAATGGGAAATAATTGACTGGGATTAGATAATTGATTAGATTAATTGATTAGATAATAATTGACTCTCCTGGGGCACACTCAGCCATTTTTAATTTGGCAAAAACTTTGGGTTCCAGAATGCTCATGGTCAAACCACCTCCTTCCCTTAATAATACAGTCTCTAACTAGTATTAAACCCAATACCTTTCATGAATAATAATGGTACTTTTTTGAGAATTGGATCATTCACTCACCGATGGCTATTTTGTTGTATTTGAATACTATTATTTATTTCATACTAATAAAAAAACCTGTATCACTAAACCCATGTACAGTCTTGGGTTCTGTACAGGGAACATACTGTACTGTTTGTTGGACATCTCTACCGTTAGGTGCTTAATTAAGGGTATCAAGTTTATAAAGGCTGTGCGAGCAACAGGAGGGTCTGCAGATCCCATCTGTTGCTGTTAAAAAGTTTAATAATTTATCTGAAATAGCCGGATTTGGCCAGAAACTTTCAGGATAGCAACTCCGCATTTTACACTCTGAGCTGCTCCCCTCTCTAAAAAAAATTAATTAAAGACACTATTTGCAAATTCATGTTCAGGGGTTGGAAAAGGTTTGGTATCGATATCAATAAAGAGAGGTGTTATTGCCAAGAATGTGAGGCCTTTTTTTATTTGCTTTCTCTCTTCCCTGCCAAAGGAAATATCTCACAATTTGTGAAGGCGTCCTCCTTGCACTAATAATAATAAAGAACTTCCGTACCCTGAGGTTTGAAGCTGATGCCATCAATCGCTGTTTAGAAACCGTAACACAATTCTTCCATCTACGTTTCGCCCACTCCACGGATGTTTACTATTCGGCCCTGACTCTGTTATTTTTTTTTTTATTCCTTTGGATTAAACAATAGAAATAATGCTTCCTTAATGTAAGGTTTGAGATCGATGCCTACTTAGTGCCTGATTAAAGGATTTATCTAATGAATAGAAATCAGGAAACCACTTTTTCCCTTGCAATTTTTAAAAATTTCTATTCTGTTACATGTTAGCAAAAAAATGAAGTTATGATTAGTTATACATTACGGTATTCGTACTACATATATCTTACACCAGTTATTGTTTATGGTGCGTTTATAATAAAATCATTTTCTGAAATATGTTTCTTTTATTTTCAACCATAGTAGTAGCTCTCAATATATAGGAATACAATATATCCACACTACGTTAAATTATGCGAAAAAACTCAATTTGTTATCGAAACACTTAACACAAGTTGAAGCTCACCCACAACCTCATATCCTATATTTCGGTCTAGAAAGCAAAAAGACAAAAAATAAAATAAAATATACATAAATAGGCTCAAGCTATATGAATTCATATTAACATTAACAGTTAACAATTATGTCAAAATATGCATTGTTTTTCCACTTATGGATTATTTACAACTGTATGTTTATGTGAATGTTAACTGAACCTACCTACCTACACTTATAATATAATAAGCCTAGTAAGCATATTATTGTTTTTTTGATCATTCTATTACATAAAAAGGTTTTTAGTGCTGTAATATTTTATCTGCGTTGCCTAGCAGATCGAGAAACTACTTTTTGTTCTGTCTTTTTTCGTGTTTTATAATTTATTCAATGAAATTTACAACTGTAATATATTAATACACGTAAATAGGATGAATGTACATATTGAGATGAAAAGATAAGTAGAGAACCTACCCAGTGGTAGTACTCAAATAGCAAGTTCAATATAGAAGATCACGAGACCATCTTCTTTTCAGACGCCTCGGAGGATTATCAGGAATTGAAGAGGTGAAATGAAACCAGTGGGTTTGAGTGGAAATGTAGTTTGTCATGAAAGATTGATATCGGATTCAGGCCAAATCAGGAACAAATGCGACAGTAAGGTCATTATGGATTACTTTGTTCGTAACAAAGTAAGGAGCATTGAGGATTTTACCAAGGGTTTTGGATTGTAACGATTGAATGCGAGAGGAATTCGATGGTTTAGTGGAGCCTCAAAGCTCTACTCCGTAATTCCAAATATGTCTAATGATTGTCGTGTATATGAGTCTTTTATAATTAATTGAGAGCTTAGAGCGTTTGTCTGGTAAGCGTTGCCTGAAACGGCGTAATTATTGAATTTAAATGCGAAAAATGTTATGCTTTATTGTAAACGTAATGTAATATTTTATGTTGAAAATAAAACAAGCCTTATTCCAAAAATTCGATATTGTGAAATAACAGTCCTAATTATTTCAATACAGAGAATGCAATTAAATCAGATTAAGACAGTTTTATTATTAACTATGTATTATTTTATTTTATCTCTAAAACAAACATGAAATAAAAAAAATCAATATTTTATTTAATGCAAAATCTCAATATCTCAACACAATACTAAGTCTCTTATTATCCATAGTGTAAAAAACTGAACTTTAATTTCTATAATAATGTCGGGGTACGTATACTAAAACGTTAACTACCTACTGCAATACATATAAATGAACAATTGTGATATTCGTAAAATGAGTTGGTCTTTCTTTAAGCCCTCCCCCCCTGGTACATATTATTTTTTAAATAATATTCTATACTTTCAAAACTAGATTTTGACGGTTAGTTTATAAATTTATAATACTTTCAATCTTTATGTTATTTTACACCAGATCGTTGTAAGCTGTCTGCTGTCTGTTGGATGATAACTGACAAGTGCCCGTTGAAAGAAGCCATGTTAACATTGCCCTTCATGGCTTGCGACCTCGACCTATGGCTCCTACGTTCGGCAATTTCCATCGTTTCTTATTCTTCCAAGATTGAAAAGTGTTGGCCCACTTTCGCTTTCCGCTCGTACACAAACTCTTTGAAGTATGTGTAATTTTTTCGGTTCAATTGCTGCGGGAATTCATTGTCTGAGAGGATGTAAAGTCCGGTTCTCCTCAGCAATATAGATCTTTTTGACTCAAAGGCGCATCTTGTTACAATATTTTCAGCAGACTCCGGAACGCCGCAGCTAGGACATAAAGGCTCAATATTCTTTCGGTAGTCATGAAGTTTGACCGGAAGGCCCCCATGCCTTGTGAGGAATAGCGAAATCCAGTAGTCCGGTAGAATCCATTTTGCAGCTTGCCGTGACCGCACGGTGGGAAAGTATTTCCTCAAGGATTATTCATCTATGTATCTTCTCGTTTTACCCCTTTCCATTTTCTAGGGTTCTCGACTATTTTTGTACGAATATTGTTCGGTAGACCTGCTGACCCTTCCTTTTTAAGGTTTTTTTTTAAATTTAATTTATTGACATTTACAACTATAATATTATTATAACAAGTAAATCTGCTGATATGTACATTATGACATGAAAAACACTTGTGGAGAAACTACCCATCGGTAGCACTCCAATAAAGTTCTATAGTAGATGGTCTCGAGGCCATCTTCTTTCAGACGGCTCGGAGGGTTATCAGGAATAGTATGGGAAGTAAGTTGAGAGACTAGCGGATTCAAGTGTGTATGGAGCTTGTCATGGAAGTATAGGTATCTAGTTGGGGCCAAATCAGTAACATATGGGATATTAAGATCATGATGGATGAGTTTGTTTGTGACATAATAAGGAGCATTGAGAATTTTACGAAGGATTTTGGATTGTAAGGATTGGATACGAGATGAATTGGATGGTTTAGTAGAGCCCCAAAGCTCAACTCCGTATGTCCAAATAGGTCTGATAACTGTCATGTAAATGAGTCTTTTGTAATTAATTGGGAGCTTAGAGCGTTTTTCCAGTAAGTGTTGAAGTAGGCGAAAACGTCGAGCAGTTTCTTGTCTTTTCAGTCTTGAATGAGGATTCCAAGTGAGACGTTTGTCCAGATGGAGTCCTAGGTAATGTATCTGTTCGACAGGGTTCAGTGGAATATCACTGAAGGATGCAGTGGGGCAGGAATTCGTAGGTTTACGACGAAGGGTGAAGGTAATTTGATGGGATTTGTTAGGATTTATTTTAATTCTCCAATTTTGACACCATTCTTGAAGGTTTGAAATATGGGATTGAAGAGATTGGGATGCAACAAATGGATCCTTGTTTAGTGATAAAACACACGTGTCATCAGCGTACGTAGTGAGGACAGTGCTTGGATGGGTTGAGATGTCAGCTGTATATATCGTGTATAGGATGGGACCCAGGATAATACCTTGAGGAACACCGGCAGACTGGGTAAAGAGGGAAGAGTTGGAAAAATTATGGTTTACTTTAAAGGTTCTATTACTGAGGTAGGAACTGATAATAAGGAAGTAAGTAGAAGGTAAGAATTTACGGAGTTTGTACAGCAGACTCGGATACCAGACTCGATCAAAAGCCTGTTCTACATCGAAAAACCTCCCGCGCAGTACATTCCGCGCTCTAATGCGGATGAGATAACGTCCACCACACGATGGCATTGCTGGATGGTGGAGTGTGATGTACGGAAACCAAATTGGTGATCTGGGATTATTTGATTGGATTCTATGATAGGATGAATACGTTTCAGAATGAGTTTTTCAAGGATTTTGCCCATTATGGGCAGGAGAGATGTAGGACGGTAAGAAGATGGGAGTTCTGGTGGTTTTTTAGGTTTTGGTATCATCCTTTTTAAGGTTAAATTTGTATAAATCTTCACGCAGGAGAAGGTCGATAGCAACAGCTCCTGCTAATAAATGAACCGCCTCATGAGACACACTCCTATATGTTCTAGTGACTTGCAGAAGAGCCGTTCACTGAATTGTCGCCAACCTGCGCTTCTGCCGATATGACAGATTTTTTACCCACGCACGAGATGCATACCGCGGAATGGCTTGAATTAGACCTTTGTATCTATTGTTAGATGAAGAAATTTTTTAAATTTAAAGATTTTACGATTTCAATATAATTTTTCTCCTTCAGTAAACAAGATTCCGATAAAATTTATAATTCAACTTTATGGAAATCGTTGCTTGAAAATATTTTTTTCTTACCTTAATAAGATTTCTTTGATCTGAAAAGAATTACGAGGCCGGAGGCTCAGGAATACAAATGAGCTAGGATCTCTTGATGAAAGGCATCGAATAAACGGCAAAGTATGCTGGAGATTATTAACAACCTCCTGGTTTACTTTTGCCATTCATTGAATTCTTTTAATATTTTTTTATCTCTCAGTCATTATCGTCGATAAACTGACTTAATTTTCCATTATTGTCGTTTTTTAAATATCTTTCATGTACACTAACCATTAATTGGTAGATTGAATTTCCTGCATTTTAAAATGAAATAATAACAAGAATGGCTTAGCGAACATAAAGGCTCAATTCCGATAATACCAATCTCTACTTACAAACTTCTATAAACGGAATATGGGACTAATACGATTGCTTAGCATTACACTCAACTCAATGCTCCCATCTACGCCTCGGTTTATTCCTCGGACTTTTACCAGGTACAGAGCTTATTAAATGTTTTATAATAAATTCGTTACCAAGCCCAACAACTATACAAGCTCATCTCAACATTCGCGACTTTATCACTTCTATTATATTAACCCTGTGCAAGCTCTACAATTCCGTGTTATCCAATCTCCTAAATTCTCCAGCAATCTTGTCCTTTTCCCTGAATGAATATTCTACACAATGCCTTATTTTCGAACACCTATATAGTTTTTTTAGTGTAAAAAATATTAAATATATATTTTTTTAGAGTAAAATATACATACTGTTGTTTTTGTCTTCAATATAAAGATTTGTGTAATGAAGAATAGCGTACAAGGTTCGAATTTTTTTTTAATCACTTGTTAACGCTACGATCATATTTGACTGACAGATGTTTCACTGTAGAATTTGTTTATGAATTCTCTCTATTAAAACTTCTTAAATAGGTTCCTATGATTATTGTACCTGGACCACTGCTGTTCAATATAATCATTTATGTGTTAACCAAATTAATAAGGCAATGTTTTTTCATTCATCGCTTACTACATTTTCTGATTACTCAGCGCGTCTTACTTTCCTAAAAAACATTTAAGAATAACAGTAATGTACTTCTTCTACGCCATACTATGTCGTAGTTCACTCAGCCTATAGCACCAATCTCTGCTTACAAACGTGCATCCACGAAATTAAAACAAACCCAAATCCAAACCGACGCTTCGTCACTTCGGTAGACACCCCTCAGACGTTTACCAGTTGGTTAAGAAAAAAACCGTTATTCTTTTGTATTAGACAAATACCATAACTATATTTTTAGTTGGACTACCAGATAAAATAAAAATTCTGATTGAAATAATGAGTAGGTTCGTTGCCTTTACATCCCTGAATTTAAATTGGTAGATTATCGTTATTATCATACTGCCGTATTGACTTAAAGATATGTTTTGTAGATATATTTCGGTTGGATAAAACATGAACCTAGTCTACTAAAACTCATGAAGGGCTTTGGGTTCAGTGCATGGAAGAGACAGAAATCTTTCTTGGACAAATGTTGTGCAGGAAGATGATTTAAACGCGATCACATTTGACCGACATATTTATCACCCAATTAAGGTTACTCATTTTGTAGGTCTGTCAGTGGATGTTAACAGATTAAATGATTTATCTGCCTCAGCCGGATATGAACCCAGAACCATAGCAACTCAGTGCTCTACTCTGAGCTTCTCCGCTCTTTTTTATATGTTAAATTATGTATGTCTTTTTAAAAGTTAATCAATTGTTTCGAACGAATCTTGAGATTAAGTGATCTCTGATATTTAGATAGAATAGTAAAAATAACATCAAATCCTGCTTTTTAAATTCCATATTTTTAATGCTCTGTGGATGAAAATATTAAATATTCTTCTTAATCGGAGTTGGAGTTTTTGTTCGCTAACCTTGTAATTTATTCGTGATAATATTCTGAATAATAAATTTAAAAAATGGGTTTTATATAGATTTTGTTTTAATAGGATTTTGGTAGCTTAATTGCTTGCCAGCGCTAAGTTCTCATGCGATTATTTCAAATCCCCCGAGCATTTCCTAATACACTTCTTTATCTCACTCAGATAACAATATCGAATTTCACAAAATGGTATTGCGGCAACAAAGGCTTGAGTGAGGGGGGATTCGATTTAATATTTTTCTGATAAACTGGAGTCGACGGTGTCCCCGCATGAGAACATTGTAAAAATATATTCTGTTACATTTACACTAACCTGTAAATTTCTAAAGATGTATACAGTCCTACAACCAATTAAAATTAACTGGAAATTCAAAATATTATTTCTTTCATAATTATTATAAGTTTACCCAAATTACTGAAAATAATTATTTTTATTTCACAGACACAAAAAATATTAGTAACAAATTCGAATAAATAATTATAAATTATTTCAAAAAGAAATACTGAACTAATTGCTTATTACTAATTACAGAATAGAATAAAAAGAAAAATTAAAAACGTATCACTACTACCCATAAAGGATTTGTGGTTCATGGTAGAGGAGGTACTGTTCTAGGATAATGGTTGGTTAGGCAGTTAATTTGTCCATTCTTTTCCCCGATTTAGGCTCACCCACTTTATAGTGCAGGGTGAGCCCCAGGAGGGTATACATATTCTTCAGGGTCTATTCGTGGCTGTTAAAAGATTAAATAATTTATCTGCCACAGAAGGATTTGAACCCGGAACCTTCAACGTAGCAACTCAGCACTCTGGGCTACACCGTTCCAGAGTAACTGAGAAAGTATAATCTGTAGAAAATAAATAAAATAAAAATAATAGTTACGATTACCAACTAGTTAAAATAGATTTGTCCAATGAAATCTGAAAACTAAAAATTTTCGCGATTATTATACATCCTGCTTACTAAATAGTAAAATAGAAAATATAACTCATTTAAAAATGAAATGTAGGAGTGTGAGATCTGCAGATCTCCCTGGGATTGACCCACCCTCTATGAAGTGGGTACCCTAATTTGAGGGAAAACCTGGCAATTGAGCTTGTTATGGGGAAATTCACCTCCCTGCACAACCGTTTTCCTTGAAACAGTACAGTCTCTACCGTGTACTGATCCCCCTCATCTGTTGTGTTGGTACAGGTTGCAATATGTAAATTTTCCCTTCATCCAACTAACACTAATTTTAAATCAAGTCTCTTTAGCACCGCCTGAAAGGTCATATAGATGCGTTGAATGAGCTCGTGGTTGATTTGTTAATACATAACAGTTCAGTCAGTCTGTCTGTTGTGAAAATGTTGTAGAATTATGCGACATTATTTGAAATTGTGAGGATATAAGTTATATGTCTTACACCCCTACAAAGATTTAAAAATATAAATAATAATAATCTTTAACTAAACATACATTAGAAGGTAATGAATATGTTTCTCTCTTCAAACCACGCATGGTATTGGGGTCAGGACATGCTAGGTAATGAACAGTGACCAATACATATGCATAATGCGATGTATGAGTAGTAGTTCATGCATTAAATAAACTTTCATTTCACATACTTCCTTCTATCTCCCTCCAGTGTGCATCTTATCATTTAGGCATTCTATTCATGTCAGTTGAGCTACAGTTTTTCATCGTTTTCCTCTCATAATTTGCTTTTCTCCTCACGATGAATATTGTGGATCGAAATTCACGATTTAATACCCATGCCTTCTTATTGAATTTAATAATATAATTATATTGACAATATATTCACAGTCATAAATAATTAGTGTTCAGTCAGTTCTATGGTTTCGCCCAAGTTGAATTAACTGAGCAACATAAACCGGAAATAGCCACGTGCTACCTGAAGGAATAATTATCATTTAATCAATTCCATTTGATTAGAATTTGTAGTTTCAAGGCCATGATCTCCATTAATGCATTTAATGTACTCAACTCGTTTATATTTATTTATCACTTTGCTGAAATTGAATCTCCGTGTGATAATATATTATTTATTGAAACTATTCATTTAGCAATGAAAAATGGCAATATACCGATGACTTATTGAGATTCAAACTGTATCAAAATTTCTATTCCTAATTTATTTATTACTGATGTATTAAATATTTATATATATTATTTCTATTTACAAATGGGATAATTAAATAGACAATTATCAATAGATATATAGATAAGAGAAAATTTACATCTGTAAAAATAAAATTATCTTATTTCATAATAATCTTCTTTATATCATTGATTAAAGGTTTATACTTTTATAGGTATAGCTCGAAGAGGGCGCACAAAATCTAATGATAGATGTAATCATAAGATTTTATTTTTTATATTTAATCGATTACGTTTTTAATTTTCTCCAAGTTGTTAAAATTTATTGAAATCCGGAAAACGGTTATTTCGACAGTTTCGACTTTTCTTATATGCTTATCAGCATATTATTTTCTAGTTAAAATAATTTTTTTGATTGTACCTAAGCCTATTTACCTTTAGATGACATGTAAAGTAAAGAATATCTCTACCATTTAACGTAAATAATAATTTTGATTATATTCAGTCTATATATATCATAATATTATTACCATATTATATTGTTATAGCTAATTTCAAACTTCACTTACTCATAATAATTGTGTTTTTTTTTGTTTCAGGTGAGTAAATATTCTGTTTGAATAAACCGTAAGTGGAAGCTTTATTTAAAACCAAATACTTGCTTAGTTTTCGTTGGTGGCCCCGTTGCCATGCCAAATAGTTGAAGAATGGATATTAATACTTTAATACACTCACTATTCATTGATCACAACTATTTACAATATTTACTTACCTGCAAGTATTTAAAGGTATTTGGCTGATTAATGAGACCAACGCAATCTCGAAAAGTAGCCAAAAAAGAGTTGAAAGACTGATTGCAGCTTGAGAACCATAATTATAAATTATATAAATATATATATGCATACAGCTCTTTTAACTTTTTTTTAGTGACGTTTCGAGACTTTGTTGGTCTCATAATCATGCCTTAACAGTGAAAAATGAGCATTTAGTGCATAGAATTATTAAATAAGACATTAGTCTATAAAATGTATTAGATGTTAATAAAAAAGATTCAATTTGATAAGCAAAATAAATCCTCAGATCCTAAAAAATCAA
This sequence comes from Troilus luridus, assembly GCA_964056705.1. Lineage (NCBI taxonomy): Eukaryota > Metazoa > Arthropoda > Insecta > Hemiptera > Pentatomidae > Troilus > Troilus luridus. The sequence continues at coordinate 85,541,913 of OZ057413.1, forward strand.
ACATTGATCACAACTTCTTACAATATTTACATATACATGCAAGTATTGGAAAGGTATTTGCCTATTAATGTATTAATATCTATTCGTCATCATAAAATATAATTACTCTTTCCATTTATTTTGGGAGCAAACGTTTCATAATCAGGCTCAGAAAAAAGTTAATAAATAAATCTTTATCATCCTCGATATTTTTCGTTAATCCTGCTGATCCTCTTGTCCAAACACCCACGCTGCTTGAAAACCTCCTACGCAGCGAGTAGAAACAATATCAGAGTTTGATGATGTCGAACGGAATGATGTTGTTCGTTTTACAATCTATTAGGAGGCTTATGAACCCATCCATCACATCAACAGCCGCATCAGTCCAAGTCGGTTCTATAATCGTCACTAACTACACTAATGAACTAGCGGATAACTTTAATTAATCAATTCCTCCGAGGATCCACTTCTAAGTAATTGGCCGCGAAATCGTCATTATCGTCGGGATTGAAGTATCCTGTGTATTTTACTTCCAATAAAGGATTTCTGGGATGAATCGAACATTAGAAGTAATTGATGTCTTGAAGTGATGAACATAAATAGTATATAGATGTATACATATACACATATACATATACATATATAATCATCACTTCAAGACATCACTATATATTTTTGGGCAATATAGGTAATTGTAAGAGATAAATATTATATTCACTTAAAAATAACTAACCACTTATATTCGTGTATTGTAGAGACTTTATTTTTATAGTTGCCAAATAATATCATGTTATTGTTAAAATATTTTCATGTCATGTAAATAAAAAAAAATAGCTCCCCAGTCGGTGACTATACCACAGTAGTTAGCATCAGAACCTTCTTATGCTAACTACTAAAGAAGGCCGTGGATTCGCAGCCCGCCTATGACCTGAAGATTTTTTAAAGGGATTAAAAATACTAGGTTGTGCCGTCAAGGTACTCATTAATGATCCCTGCCCCTACTATACTAGGATGGGTAAAATAAAGGACTCCCACTGTAGTAACGTCCGATTGTAATTAAACGAAAACTATTCGTTTACCCAACCATAAATTTTTCTTAACACGTTGATTGCCACGGCACTTTACAAAAATCTGGCCTAAAATGCCAAATTTATTTAATCAATATTATTAATAACTCGAATTCTGATATATTTCGTTTTTAATCGTAGCAGCACGAAAATGACAAGTAAACACAGGACGAGATAACTCGTAGTTGGCGTACTAGAAAAGAACGCAATCTACGAGTTATCTCTTAATAGGCAGTCAACGTGTTCATTTTTTCTAGAGTTTTCTTTTAATCCTCGCTTGATTTGTGTCTAAAAAATTGCTTACAATTCCTCGGAGGTCCTCGTTCTCCTGAAAGAAGGAGACATTTCCTTAATAACCAACTGTCTGAAATAGAGGCAAACTTCAAAAGGAATAGCACCAGCCTCTCCTACAGAGGTTGCAAACAGAAAATCAAGGGTTTCACCCCCTCTGGGCTGATGCTTAGGAGGAAGGATGGGACCCTAGCACAGACCAGTAAAGACAACTGTAACGTCTTTGCGAAATATTTTTAGGAATTGTTAAACTGTGAAGAACCTGGAGAAAGGATGACAATGATCGATAACACCCCCCCGGAAGCGGAATCGTATCCACCAGATGATGAGGAACAGGATGAGATCATCGCGTCCCTAAAGAACAACAAAGCGGCAGGAGAAGACGGTGTGCTTGCCGAGATGTGGAAGTTGACTGGGGGTGATTTCAGAAAGATAATCATGGAGCTGATGATGTATGTCTGAGCGAGGAAAAGATTCCCCAAGAATGGAAAACAGCCTTGATACACCCGTTACTGAAAAAGGGTGATAGAACTAATGTGAATAATTACATGGGAATCTCCCTACTACCGGTCACCTATAAAAATTTTTCAATAGCTTTACTAAACAGGTTATACCCACAAGTGAACTCAAAAAATCGGGGAATACCAAGGGGGTTTCAGGAAAAATAGATCTTGTCAGGAACAGATTTTGAGCCTTAAGCTATTAAGCAAACACTACAGGACTAAAAGTAAAAAGAACCTTTTTATCTCTTTCGTCGACTTTTAGAAGGCATAACTTTAAGATTCGGTAGATAGGAAAACGCTACTTGAGGTACTAAAAGAATACCGAGTTGACCAGAAGACTAGAAAATTGATAAGGCTAACGATAACAGGGACTGAATCCAAAGTTAAATTCCAGGAAAGTATAAGCGAACCATTTCAGATCAAAACGGGGCTCAGACAAGGAGACGGTTTGTCTCCAGTGCTTTTTAACGTGGTACTGGACAAGATCATGAAGGAGCTTTGGAAAATCAACAATTCAGGTGCAACCCTAGGGATTAAGAACAATCACGTCAAAGTTAAATGCCTCGCATATGCGGGCGACCTTGCCCTTTTAGCAGAGACAGAAGAAGAGGCAATTGCTTAAATAAACACCCTCTCGTAAATAGCGAGGAAAGCAGGCTTACAAATATCTTTTGAGAAAACGGAACTGATGACCACAGACTCGGGTTTTAAGAACAAAAAGGTTGAAACTAAATACGGGAAAATTAAAGTGACGCAGAGATTTAAATACCTTGGAGGAATCATATGCAGCAATGGGTCGGATGGAGAAGGTTTTAAGGAGAAAGTCGCCAAATTAGAAAAATTAAGCTTCGCCACGAGTAATTTCTACAACAAGAAGAACCTATATATTAAAGCTGGGATACGACATTATCACACAGTCATCAAGGGGCTGCTGGAAATAGAAAGAAGAATTCTCAGAAGAATCTACGGACCTAGGAGAACACCTAAAGGATACAGGTTGAGGTTGGATGAAGAAATTTATAGGGAAACAACGGACTTAGAAACTGATGTTAGGGTGGGAAGGCTTAGGTTCTATGGACACATGATGAGGATGAATCCTGAAAGACTGAACCATACAATTTTTAACCGAATACACTGTCACAAAAATGCAACGGGATATTTCAAACAACTTATCGATGATATGGACCAAGTGAGGCTAACAGACCGAGATTGTTTTGACCGAGATGAATACAGAAGGACGCTCAAGGGAATAAAGGTTCTTGTGGGAAAAAAGCGCCCCAAAAAGGGTCTTGCGTGGTCTGAGGAGAAAAAACTTAGGCACGCGGAGCTCACGAGGGACACATGGGAAAAGAGGAAGCGGATGAAGAGGAAGCATTAGTTGTGATATTCGCGTGGTCTTTAAGGCCTTTTCGTGGGGAAAAAAAAAAAAGATATAATACTTTGTATGTTTTTATTTATTTCTCAATATTTATCAGTGTTAATAAAACTAAAAACATACTTTTTATTTAATCTGTTATCTAACTGAAATAAAAATAACCTACAAAACCTTTGACAGTAGCAGGTTATGTGCCTACCTTCCATTACTGAAGTCTACACAGTCGAATCATCGACAGGTCAAACGAACGTTGGCACTCATGTGTTAAGCTTTAATTCTACATCCATTGCTTTCTAAATTGAGCTAAATGCTACATTTCACATTGCTTTCATGAAAATACCTTCCATGTTAAATTTCAGAAAGTCTGTTCCACTTTAACTAAAAAGACGCCGTGTTTATATTTATACAGTTCAGTATACGATTCTGGAAAAAATCCTATACAATTTGTACTAAAATTCTGTAAAATAATGGATTGAATTGTTTAGGCATTGAAAGAAAACACTAAATAAGCAAAACTTATTTTAATAAAATTTGGAACCGAAGAAAACTTGAATTATTATAATGTTAATTGAATGTTAAAATTGAATTATAAGGTTAATTATTGCTTTGTTCCCAAAGCAAAGTAAAATAAGAAATTTTAACAGAAAAAAAGGTATATTAGAATTTATTTTTCTCACATTGTTTTCATATGATTACTATAAGTGAAAATCCAAATTAGTATTTAGAAGTTCGGAAGTTCTAATATATAATTTACATTCTGACCTAATTGGTTTTTAATTGTTGATAATTTTAAAACAATTAACTTATCCAAGCTACTCAGCCGAATATGATTGGTAAATATTTTATTTTTAATAAGGGCAGCCTAAAAGAATTTGGGAGGTAAAGAAAAGAAAAAAAAAACTTTACTATTTTGAAATTCAATATGAAAGAAATCTTTAAATGAATTTGGAATGACTAGGAGTATTTAGAAACTGTCAATTAACATTCTTCAGTAGCTGGAAAAAAACAGTCACTCGACTGATGCCTTTGAATGTCCCGTGGAAGCTAAAGCAAAGCATGTATAGCATCGAACGGGACCTCTAACGGTATAATGTGGAAATGCCATTAGAATGGAAGACAATCGCGATACATCCAAGCTAGTTGACTTTGGGATGATAACGTAAGTGGAATCGCCATTTCAGGCTACTTCAACACTTACTAGACAGACGGTCTAAGCTCCCAAATAATTTCAATAGACTCATATACATGACTAAGGCTCGGATTCATACGTGTTTACATATTTTTAGTTAAGTTAGAGATAATAATGAACATCAGTTTAAAATACGTTTTAAGGAATTTTGATTCATCTGAGCCCATTTTTATTTCACATATATTTACATATTTCACTATAAACACATATTTCCCAAAAATCACGAATTTGCGGATGGGTGGGGTCCCAAGTCGACGTACTAGCTACTGTTGACCCGTCAAAACAGAAGGGCCTGGTTTATATGGAATCACACTAGAATAGTTACACAATCAAAATATCGGAATTGTTTACTTGCCTAATTTCTCAGAATCCCTCACTCCCTGTTCCTTTTAGCCCTTACTAATTTACCACAATCTTAATCAGTCGCTCTTGCTCAGAATTACCGCGACCGATGAGAAAAACCAACGTAAAAATGCCAAAGCTCCCTTCAAAAACAAGGGGACTATACAATACTTCAGAGAGTTTCCCGATGAGACATTTAAAAGTGATTCTGCCGTATTAAAAATTATTTGAAAGGTATTTATATGGAAACTCTTGCTAAAATTCGAGGTGATATCAAAAATGGTCCTATTTGGGTTTCGATCGACGGAGATGGAATGTTGAAGGGAGATACATTGCTATTATATTAATTAGTAGAGTATGCCCGATTCACCTGCACCATATATGGCTGCTTTGTAGGTGTTTTATCCGAATATAATACATCAAACATGCCTCGCACATGTACATCACCGAGTTGCAGAAATTGTGAGACTTAACTTTTTTGAGGATGACCTTTTAATATCAAATATTAAGCCAAATCTTTTAAAGGCCCCATGTCGAGTAAACATTTTCTAGGTGCTTTTTCAGACTTATCTTTGCCTGCTCAGCCAGCAGTTAAAATGTTGGGCACTTGGTAAGAGGCAGCCGAATATTACAGCAAGAACTTCGACAAAAATAAAGTCGTTCTGTCCAAACTAGGTTCGAACTCGTCTGCAACCATAGAAAAAGCTAAATCCGTGATGGGGAAACCCAGCTCCAAAAACAATTTGGCTTACATATCCTCAAATTCGTATTTTCTTATTCACTTGATAACAAAGCTCTAAACCCAAAGTATGCCACTATCCGGTATAAATAAGCTAGAAGAAGCATCTGGAGGAGTTGGAACCACTATGAAGAAGAAATTGAAAGATTTTCTGAGAAAAAACCAAAGCTGGAAAGAATTGATGCTCATGATGAAAATCCACAGGGGGCTGGAGAGCTATCCTTTAGTCGTTACAAAGCGATTCTAAGACCCCAAGGGCGGTCTTTTTTATTTGAAAATTTAAAGCTGTACGTTGTTTTCAACAATTTCAATTAATTCTATTTTTAATAAATATGCATACAAATTTAAATAATAAATAAAGCATTTTTCGCTGATTTTGATTTTACATATTCTTCCCTTTAAGATAAATCCGGGGCATATACATGACAATCATAATACTCAACTGGACTTACGGAGTAGTGCTTTGGGGTTCGTGGCGTAAATTGAATTTGTTATTAGAGTACCACTAGTGGGTTGCTTCTCTACCCCCTTACCTAACTTTATCCCATGCCATTATATATTTCATTTCAATCATTTCATGTATTATTATACAGTTGTAAATTTTAATAAATACAATTTAAAAAAATAATAATAGCTGGAACATTTAGCCCTCTTTGGCTTTTATCTCTGTTGGTCAACGATGTCCAGGTACTTTGCCTTAAACTATGTTCAAATATTAAATAATATTTAAATATTTGTATTTGAAAAGAAAAGATATGTCCAGGACCGGGACTCGAACCAGGGTCTTCCAGATCGCTAGTCTGGGACTCTACCAACTGAGCCATCCTGGCTGTATCAGGTTCGCTCCCCGGCCATGGTCATATCCTTTCTTTTCACTGATCCCATGTCGCCGCGTTCTCGCAATTTGCGATGTATACGAGGGGAAGAATGTTCATGGAACATTTATTTAATTTGGATTTTGTTGACTTACGTCATTATAATTATTATAATTTAAAAAAAATAAATAACTCCTTTTTAAAGCCAATAACTGATCCAGCCCCTTATTAACAAGGAAGATTAAGCGATTCCTCTTCCCACTTATTCACCGATGCAGTAGATATAACTTTTAGTACTAGCTATACAAACAGAAATTCGAAAAAAAAAATAACTGGAAAATTACAAGAAGAAAATATTTATAATCAATTTAGTCGTGAAATATTAGAAAAAAATGAATCATTGTCAAAGGAATCTTAATAGACCTTCCACATTATACCCTCAGATTCCACAATCTTGCCTAATAGCTTTCTAGATATTAAGATAAGTTGAATGAACTGTGAATACTATTTTAGAGATGTGTTGTATTATAAATATAATAACTAATCTTCTGGTATAGCATAAATAGTTTTCGCTGAGACTGGAATATACCTGGAGTCCTGGAGATTCCAGCTGTTGGGTGAGGCTCCATGAATCAACACCTGCGCTCATTATGAGACTCCTATTGTTCCTCGGGCAAAGCAAGCTCTATTGTACTCGCCAAAACGTTAAATGGAAGATTTTGAGATAAATATCAGTTATTATCCAGCGTGAAACATTAATTTCTGCTAAGTCGATTACGAAAAATTACTACAGGACAATATTTAGAGTGAAACTGAAAAAGTTTAGAAAGGAGATAGTTCAGTTAACACTGAACAAACAGTCGTAAAGACCTAACCAATACCAATATAATCCAAGTGGAATGTACCTCTAATATAACTGCTCTGAAATAGCATATTTATCAATACCATGTCATTAGCAATATCGGGTGTTTCAGAGTTAAGTAGCCAAATTGAAAATTTGAAGGACCTCAAAATAAGAAAAAACTTTTCTATGGAGGTATATTCACGAGCTTTTCATTGTTATGAATTATTTTGGAATTTTATATATACATATAAAACATTTTGTTTGTTCTAACTTCTTTATTCATTAAATTTAAACATTAACATTTATATGAAATGTTATTGTGATTTCTTTAAGCATTAAGACAGGGTCGTCATCTTTCTTCAATAGCAGCAGTGGCAGAACGGCTGTATGTGTTATTGTTTCACAAGATTCAATTATCCTCCCTTGTAAATTGACCTTGCATTTGTTTGGGTAATTAAGTTGGCTACTTAACCTACAAAAATTCTGTAGTTTGAGAAGTTTGACACGCTCGATGAATGGTTATGGACTAATCAAAACTTACTTAATATTCGACATAATACAGGCAAAAATAAACTATACACTGTTCTATGGATTTTATCTGATATTTATTATGTGCTTTTATTTCTCTTTGTCGATCCTCACTATGGTATTTTTGAGCCTTTTTAGTGAAAACTTATGTTGTCTTTAGCTTAAGATATTTTAATTCTCTATAAAATGGGGCCTTCTGTGTTGCGACTTATATTAGCAAAAGCCTGAAGCCATTCTATTAAATCCTTGAGAGCCAAGCTTAAACTAGCTGTATAAAGAAATTGTTGCTTAATACCCCCTGACGGTCTGGTAGTTGCTGGGCATACACCATAACCTATTCATGCCGGAGAGCTCTATAGACCTCGCCCGATCTTCTGTGTTACCTTCCCCCACGAGGAGGTATCAGGTGCCATTTTTTTTCTTCTTTTGAATATTTTAAGAACCTCTTTGGCCAGCGAAGCTGCATCATAGCTCTCCGGGCTACGATAATGGCTTCTCCTTTTTACTAGGTTTAAAGAGCGTTTCGCAGTCTCCTCATGTTCCCTCTTTATGGGCCATCTTCCTCTTTCTTCTCACAACTTATTATTCTAATGCCCAGCCAAAAAGTATGCAGCTACGTGTTAAGTACGATTTGTATACCCTGCTTATGGACTGCTCGATGTAATGGTAGAGTTGTTCCGTTGATTAATTGCTTCCCAAGTTCATTAAATGAAATTTGTTCATTATCATTGAAAATTGTTTGTTATAAAAAATAGTTCTTTTACTTCTTCAGTAACAGTGTGTAAAGTGCTGAGTTAATTTGTTTAAGTTTCCGGGTTCAAAATCTGTGACTGGTAAATTATTTAATCATGTAACATCATCCATGAAACCAATGGGATCTGCAAGACCCTTCTGGGGCTCGCCAAGCATCTACTATGTGGGTTCCCTAAAACTAGGTAAAACCTGGCGGTTGAGAGTTATCTCGGCCAGTCTCAGTCTGTTCAGTCTTTTCCCTTCGTACAACTTGGATAAGTAGGCCCAAGTTTACTTTTATGTCTTAGTGGTAGATTTCTTTGGGAGTTTCGAAAGTTTTAAGTTTTGAAAGGAGGGAGGGAATGAAGAGAAATATTGAGGGGGGAATTATATCGCCCTCTGGGACTCGTATTTTTTCTGGCTTGAGAGTGAAAAAAAATATGCGAACAATGATTGTTTGTTTGACAATTGGTTTACTTAATTTAGCAACTTGGGCCGTTGGGAAATATTATAAAATCCGTATATTCCTCTAAAGCGCGAATTGGGTAACATGTCCGTAGTAAATGTTATATAACTTTACTAACCTTATCACTGGTACAAACTAATTAGTTTTTTTATCTCTTTGTTTGTAAATATTTTTGTTTTAATCATACATTAAACATCTCTGTTTAACCGTTGGATACCTCAGGTGAACGGCCTTATGATTTAACTTTGTCTCGTACAGTATTAACTTGCAGATTATAAAAATGTGAAACATGAAACATGGAAGGCCAAAATGTCAGACAAGTAATTCGATAATTATTCCGCAGGTGTTCGATTCGAGTTGGGTCAAAACTAATTTTAACTTTTCGTTCGTTACCCTTTTAACATTTTCCAAAAATAAAAGTTATCATTAGGTTTAATGTGGGACAGAGAATGTAATTATTTAGAAATGTGTATACTTCGGTAATCATATAGTCTAGAAATAAACGTTTCAACAAACGTATGGCATATATTCTTCGAAAAAGTTGTTGAATTTTGTTTCTTGATGAAATAATTACAGAAATCTACGACTTCACCATAATTATATTATATTTTCTATACTAAGGCTCATTACATGTTAACTTGTATATTTGGGAAATATTAAAAATGAAACGAATAACATTTAGAAAAATAAAGATCCTTGAAAATTTCCAACGCAGTATATATTTCTAGAAATGGTAATAAATGGAACGTCATTAAAACAATTATTGCATGGCGTAAAGAAGGTGAAAGGTTTACCGATCACTAAAGGACTATTAGTATTCACACCACCAAGCGCAGATAGAAGCTATCTATCCAATCAATTTATTACGCTCAATAAGTTCAAGTTTGCCAGCTATGGTTGGCGGTATATCTTATGAGTACAGAAGAATATAATTGGTTTTACTTATATCATTTTCTAATTCCATTACTAAAAAATGTTAATAAACAAAAAGCGTGGAGAATACTTAATTGGAATTCATTGTTATCAGACCTTCATTGAAGGCACGTGCTTCTGATTGTTTAATTGAAGGTATAAATAATTGTATTTACAATAAAGCTGGTTCAGTCAAGGGCATCAGATGATAATATTTTACCATTTTAATATTGTATCATGTTTGATTATTATCAACATGCCCAATAAGGGCTGAGAATATGCCGTTTTCAAGACAGCGGCACGAATGGGTTTTGAACCAGAGAACAATCTACAGGTTTTTCTCCAACTTGTAGAGCCTGGGTGTGCCAATTCCTCATGGTCGATCCACGGCTGAATGAATAGTTAATCTTTCACTACCAGGGAAATGGTAACGGAACGGTCGGCCCTAATTAAGTATACTTTTTTTCCCTATGAAGTTTCCTTCGTTTCAAACTATTAAGTCGGTCATCATCATCCGACTCATGTTGATTACGCTAAATTTCGCCAGAAAATATTGATAGGTTTGAGAGGTTGTCGGTTATGTTGATGAGGAAATTGCAGTTCTACGACATGTGAGACCACTTCCGAGCATTCTATTTCGAATTTAGAGTTAATTAGAATTGTTAAAGTAATATTATATTAGAATTTAGAGTATCTTGAATGTTTAGATTAATGCTTACGACGTAATTAAAATTGATGACGGTAGGGTAACCAGGCAATTATATACTATGGGGCATATCAAAGAGTTAGTGCGCACAGAAGAATCGCGAGGAAGGTGGATTGGTTGCTGAAGACTGGAAGGTAGAAAAAGTGTTTTGTTTTCAACGCAGCAGTTAAATTTTTCGTATAAAAAATAATCTTACTTATTGAAAATAAGTTTAACCTTCAACTGTTCGACTTTTCTCGAGTTATGCAAACTAATATATATAAAAAATAACAATCACTTCTCCGATGACGTTACTGAAGAGAATTCTCTGTTAGGGTTATAGTTTAACGGTATGGTGCATACAAGTGTGTTGTGGAGTCCACTTTATTTATGCACTTTTAGTAAAAATTAAACTCGTTTTATGTTAAAATTAACTGTAATAATTAAATGTTTACTTTTATTATGAGCGCAAGTCATAATACTTGCGTTGAGAAGGATAGAGGTCTTTGAGGTATATTTTAAAAATTGTCAGATTACTAAGATACATAGTTAGTATAGAAAAAAATTCATCACCCACGGAATGAATTTTATGCACTACTGTTAGTTAGTGCTTGGTTTATTGCTGATGATAAACAAATATTTAAAAAATATTATATATGTAAATTTTTACTGTTTTTTGATATTTTATTCTACTCCAACTTCTAAAACTTATTTGGCATATATAGACACTTTAGGAAATAAAAATGATCACTCATGGAATGAATATTGTTTTATGCACTACTGTTTGCCAGATTTTGGTTTATTCCTGGTGATAAATATTAAAAAATAATATGTTAGTAAATATTCACTGATTTCTGATATTGCTTTATACTCTAACTTCAAAAACTAGCTTACTAGGCAGGTGTACACAGTTTAGAAAAAAAAATCATCACCCACGGAATGAACCTGTCCTTATTCACTGATGTTTGTCACGGTTAGGTTCATTGCTGGTGATAGTTAAATGTTTAAAAAATTAATATTTTAGTCAATTTTTACTGGTCTCTGATATTTAATTCCACCTTACCTTTAAGTATACCCTTCTAATGTTATTATAAATTCGTTTTAGCCATCCTGATCGACTCATCTACGACGTTACATGTGAACTTTTTCCTGTCATTAATAAGATGTTGGGAACACAAGACCTGTTTTCAGTTCCCTTTTAAAGCTTCCTGTAGTTCCCATTGCTTTCGCAAAGTGGCAGATAAACGAAAATATGTTATTACTCCATTTAATAACCTAATTACTATCGCGGATGTTTAATCGAACCAAAAACTAATAATTCCTTAGCCGCCTACCAGTTTTTTTCGGGGTTAATGATATAACTTAAGGAATCTATGCATATAAATTATTTCTATGGAATTCCGTAATAATACAGATGAAATATCCCGTGTCATTTGTCCTATATGATAGTAAAAATACGATTTTATACTTATGATTAAAATGTGTATGATATATGTATATATTACAAATACTGAAATAATAATATTAAATAAATTAGATAAATAAGAACGATGGAATCAGATGATTGAAAAATATATCATAAATGGAGAAAGAAATATTTTTTAAGCAGTTGTTAAGTTGGATTTAACAAACTTAATGGCTATGCATAAACTGCTGAATCTCTATTATTTTAAAGTTAATCTTGACGACTTATAGGGTTAGAAACATCACTCATTGCTAAGTGCTAAAAAACATTTCTCCGTTTTCCCATATTTTTAAACTAATTGAAATAGAAATCCTTACTTATCGTGAATATGAAAAAATGGACTTGTACCACTTTTAAAAATATCAGCTAATATATTAATATAATTGAGCGATGTAGTTGAAATAATTTCGTCATCAATTTGTCATGAATATTGAAACGATAAAGTATCGAAATGTCGCCAAAACACAATGTAACATGTATTGACTTAATAAATATGTTATAAATATTATGTAAATATATTTATAAATAAAAAAAATATATATATATTTGTTTAAATTCAGGTAAAACTGGAGTATAAATCTTTGGATTTTTATACATTGGGAAAAACCATTATCCAGTCATATTAACTTCTTAATTAATACAATTCCTTAAAACGTTACGACAACTATATGTCATTGTCAATCTTTTAAAAATTAAGTCCAGTTTTCCATTAATTTAAAAATGAACTATCTAGGTGAAACCCAAGCACCAGCTGCATCGAATAGCAAAATAGTGAAAGAATTTGTTAAGCAGTTTAAGAAAGAATTTTCTTATTATAATTGTTATTATTTTGCAGATTTTTAGAATTATAACTTTTTTAAAGTTATGTATAATTGTTATATCGATGCAGAAAACTTATTTTTATAAGATTGATAATGACATATAGTTGTCGAAACGTTTTAAGGAATTATATAAATTAAGAAGTTAACATGACTGGATAATGGTTTTTTCCAACGTATAAAAAAAATAATATATATTTAAACATATTTTTTGCTAAACAAAATGTTACAGTTGAATGGGATTTTTGCTAAATAAAATGTTACAGTTGAATGGGAATCACCTTTTTTTTTTCTTTCTTTTTTTAAACTCTAACAAACCTTGTAAATCTCTGAAAAAAGTTTACCGATTTTAACTCTATTGAACGCTTCAGTCATGCGCATTACTACTTGCATGTTTTAGTTTTAATACCGACCGAAAATAAATAAAAATGATTAAAGCCTCCGGGCGAGATCCATAAAAAGCTTTTCATGGAAAACAAATCTTCCATTTGTTATTTCGAATTACATAACAAATAAAACGGAATCAATTATTTATTCTAATGCGATTCCGGTCGATTTAGCAGTGAACATCGAACCGAATTATATCATCTAAAAAAAAACAATTAAATAAAAAAGGTTTGTTATTATGAAATAAAAGAGGTTTTCATCATTAAATATATACTTGCATTAATTAATTTCTAAATTGTTTGATTTTTTTACTTATATCAATTTTAATATGTTTTTTTTGTTATTAAATATTAATTTTTTCTGAGGAATTAGTAGGCATATGCCGAATTTGTAATTCTTGTAAAATGTTGAGAGAAACTAAATAAATACTTTCGCGTATTAGATAATTACGAGAAATTAAAATATGTTAATTAATTAATTTATTATTTACTTGAAGATTGCTACTGTTTTCCTGTTTGTGAAAATTTTGAATCTATAGTAAAATAAATATTAATGGTGGACTCAGCCCCATTTTAAAAATTAAAAAACTGTTCATTTAACACACAGTAATCACTTAACTAAGGTGAGCACTTAAGGTTTTAGTACAGGTAGGTTATTATTTTAGAAATTGAACTTCAGTTTAGCACATATTTTGTACTGCCCTATTAAAATAAGAGTCCCTACTTTGAAATTGTTATCATTACATTTATTATTATTATTATATATTAAAATAAAAAAATATTTCACTGTATTACAATAACAGTTCTAATATAGAAATATTTGATACATTTTTTAAATCGATGTATTCCATTTTTTCTATTCAAATTCACAAACAATGATATGTAATGGCATGCAAAAGTCAGAAGTAATGTATTAATAATTTGACCATTTATATTTTTTATTTAACTGATCGAGCAACACAAAAGACTATTAAGTAGTTCCTCGATTCGTTGCTTGGGAAATCCAATAAAATATGACTGAAAACTTTTTTAAATCATAGAGGAATGGTATCGTTCTTTTATATCTAAATATCAATAAGTAAAAAAAATATATATAAAATATTGTTTTCAGTATCCTGGAAAGTAGATGTGAACCAAGTAGGTTCGTAACTAAGAAACTACAAGGTCGAGTCAGACCTATTGTAGTATTAAATAAAAAAGTCGTAAAGTAGTGTATATATCATTTATCTTAAAGCCGCAAAGTAGCTTTAATATCTTTAGTCGATTAATATTTCATTCATTAATTAAAAAAATGGTTAAATCATTCGTTTTTGTAGACATGTTGACCTTGAAATCATTAATCAAGTAGCATTTTGATAAAATAAGATTTTTAAAATGTGATTTTTAATCAATAATTAATAATAATATTCAATAAATAATGTCTATCCCTGCCACTTATCATTTTTTTGTGTTTATTTTCATTAAACCATAAATGGATTTTGTCAATATCTTTACATTTAATGTCATAATTTTCAGATCTTCATTACACAGTACCCTGATCATTATAATACCTTTGCACAATAATATATGATTTAAAAATAAATAATATATTTTGTGTATACTTTTCTTTTAATCTTTATTATGGTTTGATGAGTATGCTGTGTGATATGGCAATCCAATATAGTTGGACAGCACTGCTAAAGAAAAATAAAGCATTTCTATTTCTCCCTTCCTAAAAAATTGAATTTAGTAATTTTTTATATATACTGAAGCATAGGCTTGATTGAAAAATCGCAATTTTTTTATCTGTTGGAAATATTTTACATTAATTTTTTTATTGAAATCTTTACCAGCTATTAATACTGACATAATTCTTGTTTTTTTATGTAGGTGTTCATTATTGATTTTTTTCTGTTGTTTATATAAAAAAAATCTATTTCTTCGATTTAGCAGGCCTTCTTCCACTTAGATATGTGGGTGGCGATATTAGAAAATAGGATTATTTCTTTTATCTTTCGCAATTATTTTAATTCATTTCTTTTTATTGGATCATTTAACATCAACTGGCGAAGGAGGGAATTATTATTTCTTTATGCACCCGTTTATTTTAATTCTTCCCAATCGGTGTTATACAAGTAAAAAAATACAAACTGATTCTGCGATTTATCAGGTCTTCCAACTATCTGGGTGACTAATTTGGGAAATCATAAATTTTTTTTTTGTTATTAAAAATTATTTTTCATAAATTTTACATTGTGTTTTTTTGTCTCAAGAGATAGTGAAAGGAATTATTTTTTCTCTGTAAACGTCAATTATTTTATCTTTTCAGGTCTTCCAACTACCTGAGTGATTTTTCATCATTTTTTGTATTGAAAACTTTGGACTCAATAAATACTGGAAGGGATTATTTTTTAAGAATGTCAATTAATTTTTTTTATCAGGTCTCTTAACACTTAACCACTTGATTGATTTTTTATAAAATCGTATTTTTTTCTTGTTATTCGAAATTTTTTTTCAACAATTTTTTTATTGGAACATTTAGACTCAATAACTATAGGAAGTAATTATTTTTTCTCTATTTATGTTTTTAACATTTAAATACATTTAATCTATGTCTGTAATATGATAGTTGTATCTATGTTGGCTATGTAGGGACATTTTTTTTTGGTTCTGAATTATTTTTCATCAATTTAATTATTAGGATTTTTTCGGATTGAAGTAATATTAGAATGATTTTTTCCCCTTTAGAATGCCTTTATCATTTAATTTAAAAAAAAAATATGTTTATGATAAAATAAAATAAAATAAAGTTAATATTTCATTTATTTGTCATGGCTTCTACCACTCTACTTCCCCTTATGACTTCTCCGTTTATGCTAATTTAGTTCTACTTATTAGCTAGTTTGAGGGTGAACTACGGAGCGAAAACTTGGCGGTTGGAGTAAAGAGTTAATGGGCGTGAAGTTGACTGAAGAGGGTTCCCCGGGGACCAGGTGTCAGCCCCAATAGAGCGAATAGAGCCAATCTCTCTAGGCCGCTTTCCTCACACTAATTATCCGTTATTTTTTCTTCCATTTTCTTCTTTATTTGAATAAGAGATCGGAATTTCATCGGGATGAGAAGAAGAATTAGTGATCTATATTGTCTAGCATTTTATTTATTTAATACCTTCCCGAAGACATGTATAAAAAATACGCACTCTCAATGTTACCTTCTTACCACCACACATTGAGTTTAAAGAGGTTTGTGTTTTGCTATTATTAAAGATACTATAGAGTTACTATAGTTGTGCCCCAAAAGTAGAATTTTTTTTTAATCAGAGCCGGTACTATCTACGAAGAGTAGGTGGTAGAGACTGTTTCTAGTAGAACGGTTGCCCAGGAAGATTTTTTTCTGACATCGCGATCAGCCGCCAGGTTTCCCACTATTAAGTAACTCATTTATTGAGCCCCAGGCAGCGCATTCAAACCTGAAACCTTCAGTATAGGTACTCACTACTGAAGGTACATACGATGTTCTCCTCGATTCTCTCCTCACTTGAATTCAATCAGTTGAACGAATATACATTGTTTACATCATTGCAAAGTAGTCGTAAATGAGTTTAAAAGTTCAAAGTATCTAATTATCTTTGAACCATGCAAAGTAACTTAAATGCTTATAGTGCAAACTCATTTCAAAAGTAGACTAATCCAGAGGTAACGAAGTGTACATCCTTTTTACATATTGTATGTATTATATAATCATATGTATAAATTAATCTACAAATTGTAATTTATGATTGTTTTGTTCGATAAACGGGTTTTAATAGAGCTAGTAATAAATGACAGCACATTAATTTACAAGTAACAAGACATTAAATAATTTGAATATTCACAAGAAATAAACATGTCTATAATAAGTTTAGATCCTAGTTAGGTGTTGAAAAGAATGATATAAGGTATGATAAAGTGTGATAAGGTACAAATAAACCTGGTAATAACTGACAGTACATATGACTGTAATTTACGAGTAATTTTGTAAATACTTCCATTGTTAAAAATATATTTATCAGAAAGTATATGTTCCATACTGAGATTAAGAATTATGCCTGCTAAGAAAATGACAAAAAAGTCCAAAAAACCCCATGCAATTCGTAAACAAAGTCTATAATAAAATTAAGATTCTGGTTAGGTGTTGAAAAGAATGATTTAAGGTGTGATGAGGTATTAACAAAGCTAGTATTAACTAACCGTACATTAATTCACCAGTAACAACGGATTAAATAATCTGAATTCTAAGCTAAGAAGAAATGGCTCGGTTCAGGATTGTTTGGTTTTTTATATTTATTTTTTTGGCTATGCTTACATAAAACTGAAGAAAATTCGAGTTCTGCCATTGGTTATTTTCCCTACTTGCCTTTATCTTTAATTATATTTACTCGATGTATTACTATTATACAGTTGTAAATTTCAATAAACAAATTAAAAAATGATCCGCCTGTATTTAGAGAGGGCGTCCTATCTTCGGGCGAAATTCATATTCACCACTGTTCCGTTATGGAAGTAAGATTCCAATGTACCGCAGAATTGAAATCACCTCTAGGCCACCACAATCATTTTAGGACCTCAAAAATATTGAAAATCTGGGGGAGTGAATGATCTTAAAATAATGTATAGAAAAAAATATACATAAGAATTCTATACTAAAGAAGTCGTTCCAGAATACCTATACGATTCAAATAAATTCAAGGCTGGAAGGCTGGACTCGGGACGACTAGATATGGTACAACTACTGATGCAATGTTTTCACGGTAAATAACCCATGTTACTTCTGATGTACAGGTATCGTATTTTAGTTACCAAAAACCTATTCTCACAGTATTTAATAATGGTGATAATACTATTCACGGACTGATGTAAATAATATGAATAAATATTTATATATGATTTGATTATTTTTTAAGATGCTTTCATTTACCCTCTTTTTACATAATCTACACAATAATAGTTGGTAAGGAGTACACTCCAGTCGTGCGTCGGAGCTGACACACACAGTTTTTTTTAATTAATTGTTTTAATTTATAAATATTGTTATTTTGAAGAGAAAAGATCTTTTCTCTTCAAAATACAAATATTAAAAAATTAAAACAATTAATAAAAACGGCCAGGGCAAATCTTTTCTCTTCAAAATAAAAATATTTAAAAATTAATTTCATTTTTGTTTTCAGTTAACAGGGCCTGAATGGAAAAAAAAAAACCTCATCGAGATAATGAAAGTCTAACGGTTTAGGTATTCGCCTCAAGGTAAACTAAAAAGAACCCTAATTTTCTGGCCTAACGGAATAAGAGTAATGATACAGTTGGTTACCTCTGGATTAGTCTACTTTTGAAATGAGCTTGCACTTTAACCTTTCGAAGTAACGCTGTATGGCTCAAAGATGATTAGATACTTAGCTTCTAGTTCCAAGAAATAATATCATGGGAGGTTTACAAGTCAGAATTATTTTTCTGTGATGAAAATGATGTATATTCGTTCAACTTGTATGTTGAAGTCAAGCTGATATTTTACTGACTTGTTGGATTTAGTCCAATATTTTTAGCACAAAGGAATGATTTAAAAGCCAACCATTCAAAATTGTTCTCCAATTGAAGGGGTGAGCGCGGTAGCTAAGTGTGATAAGTGCAGGGTGTCTAAACTGAAGGTTTCCGGTTTGAATCCGGCTGAGGTAGATGCATTATTCTATTTGTCAGCAACCATGGATACACTACCCTTCTTGGTCTATAAGGTGGGTATAAGAAGGGTCTGTATTCGATGATGCGGTATCTTTAATCGGAGAAAATCTGGCGGCTGAACGTGATCTTGAAACCACCCTGCACAACCGCTGTCCAAGAAACTGTAGTCTCTACCACGAACTGAACCAAAGACCCTTTTTAGTGATTTTATAGACTAACTAGTCCAAAAATTAACCTCGTCGTTCATCTATACTTTTCACTGGTAAACAAAAAAAGGTTCATGAAATATTAATAGAAACATTTTGTTTTCAAACCATTTTAAAAATTATTTGGGAATACGTATATATCTTACATTTTAAGTTCCATACAACATTTTGTCTTATGTTCTTTAGTATGGTTATTCTCTCTATTCCCCCGGTTTAAGTATTCCCGTGGTCTCTTGTCGACTTCTCTGGAATTCTTAATCGTATTGACATCTGGCTACATGCCCATCCCACATTAATCTCTGTTAGTTTGACAAATGATTCCTCCTCTTTTTCATCGTTTTACAAAGTTGCTACTGTTATTATGAAGATGAAGACTTTTAAACGAATTTTTAAAACAAGAAGATTGAAGTCCTATAAAAATTGCTGAAACTGCAGATGAGAATGAAGTAGTGGAGAGATACGGGCTCTAGAGGAGGATAGAAATATGTGTTTGCAATTCTTATCTGATTTACGGTAGAGTTACTAGGAAAGGAATGATAACGAGTGTTATATTTAATGAATTATTACCAGTGCACATGCCAGCAATTACTTATTCTCTTGAATCTACTGTTAGACGTTTTCCGATAGCATTGAAAGTATTAAAATAAAAATGGCATTTTTTATAAATAATTTTCATAAAACGATCGATAATGGATGCTATTCTTTACTCTATGGGGAGATCGTCATTTCAAGACCTATTCTTGAAAAATGAGTCTTGGAATTTCATGCAAAAAAATGTTAAATTTAAGAATTAGGGTTTTTCATTTCGGGTAAAAAGAATTTGATGCGATTCGGTTTTGATTTATAAGGCTCAATAATTATTGTATTATCGTATGATTCAATAGTATCTATTCGACGAGCAATATATTTTGGTCTGATGTCTTGTTTAAAAAAAAAATTCTCATTTTTCGCTAATTTAGCCAAGCAATGCTTAATGGTCCCGAAATTTCAGGCTCATAATAGGACTAAAACCAAGAGGATTAAGGCGAAAATATATCGTGATAAACATAATTACTTGACTAAACTTGTGAAAAAATCAATTTTTGAAATTTCGGAATTATGGGGGTATCAGTTCCACAGGTTGTTGAAAATAAAAATAATCGTGAGCTTGAGTGTGAAATAAAGAGTGTGGTTATGGGAAGTGATTTTAACCAACATTTTGAAGTATACAATATATGATATATGTTTCTTGAAACGTTCATTTCTTGATCATATGATTAACGAAATATACACATTTCCCAAATTAATGTTCACGATTATTTGTATGTTTGGAGAATACAAAAAGGAAGCGAATGAAAAGTTAAAACTTGTGACTCAGCGACAACCTGCGGAACTGATACCTTATCCGCTTTTGGTGCTGAATGTCTCATTTAACTGTTTTATTTTTTAATTACTGTTAACAAATTTAATTAGATGATTTTTACTGCGATACGAAAGTATCCTCTTTATTTTGGGAGCTCATTAAAGTTTACCTGTGAAATATCAATGTTTTGTGTTGTATTTTTTATTATTGTGGTATAATTCACCATTGCGTAGCTTAAAAAAGTATGATAGTATGCGAGGTATGAATACAAAAAATAAAAAAAAAATTTCCACTACGACCCGTGAACGGGTGTGGGGTTCAGTGCGTGTTAGAGACTGTACTGTTTCATGGACAACGGTTCTGCAAGGAGGTGACTTGTCCTAGGTCACGCTCAACCCCCAGCCCCCCCCTTATTTTAGTTACCTTATTTTTAGAATATTTTTAAAGGCTGGGTGACCCCCAGGAGGGTCCTAGATCCCATATGATCCATCTCCCGCTGCAAACAGACTAAATAAAAGTACTGCTTGCAGCGGGATTTGAACTAAGATTTCCGGTAGGGCAACTCAGTGCTCTACCACTGACCCACTCCGCTTCCCGAGGTATGAGTAAAAATCCAAACTTTTTTATGTTTTTTTGCCTATTACTATGAATATTCTCCAGGGATACTAAATGCATCATACTGTAATACGGTTCCTGAATTTCTTGACGTTATAAAGAATGCTGTTTGAATATTTGTATATTTTACGATACAAGTAGTTGCTTTCATATAACTCGGGATTGAACCTGAAGGAGATGAATCCTGAATTCAGTTTATTTCAGAGAAAGAAACTATTGCAATATGTGGAGCAGAGGAATGCCTGAAGGGAGTTTTGTCCCTGGAGTAGCTTGGCCCCTTGGCAGGTATAAACCATACAAAACCCACTGGGCCTGACAATTGTCAGCGTCAAGGAGGGAACTCCTATTCTACTGGAAACACTATCAAAGAGGGAGTTTAACCGCACTTGAGCTCTGTGGGCTGTACCTTTCATAACCGCTGTACGATTACAACGTACCAATAGTTAATAGTGGAATATATTAGCAAGAAAATAAGTCAATAATGGAATAAATGATGCCGTAGTAAGCGTTAGGGCTATTGGCTTCGGATAGATATAAAAAGTACATAGTCACATTTTTCATAAGATTAACTACTTGTCCTAATACGATAATTTTTCAAACCCAATGACTTTGTCTTAGGTCACGCTCAACTGCGAGGATTTTCCCCACCTAAGATTACCAACTTTATAGAGGCTGGGTGGGGCTATGATGGACCTGTATTCGTGGTTTTTATTAATATTTATCAGCCAGAGCCAGATTCAAACCACGAACCTTCAATTTAGCATCTAAGCTCGTTATACACTGTGCTACCCCGATCTGTCCTTCAATTGTAGAACAATATCGAATTTTTGTGTTTTAAATTATTCCCTTCGTCCTGGAAGTATTGGAATAATTCAAATAAGGGGCTAACATATCGACTTCAAAATAAAGGTTGAAGGTCTGCCAAGTCGGTACAGAGCCTATTAACATCTTGGAAATTCGTTTGTTACTAAGCCCAGCAACTTTACATGCCCATCTTAATTTTCGCGACGCTATCACCTGAATAATATTTACCGGATGCATGCTTCGCAATTCTGCGTTATATAATCTCCTATATTCCCCAGCGGTCAGATCCTTTTTTGGACCGAATATTCTACGTAACACCTTATTTTCGAATACCTGAAGACGTTGTTCATCCTTCAGCGTTAGCGGCCAAGTTTCACATCCATAGAGAAGAGATGGAAGGATAATTGTTTTATTAATCCTGATTTTTAGATTTCGGGACAAAAGTCGCGAGCTTGGTAATTTCGAGACCGAATAATAACAAGCATTTCCCGCCTTTAGTCGCGCCTTTTCCTCTTGAATTTGTTTGTTTCCAGTTACTATTGACCCTAAGTACTTAAACATCTCCACATGTACGAACTTACTTCCTCCTAGAACAATATTACCAAAATTTCGCCCTTTCCTGCTACTGACCACATACTTAGTCTTATCCGAATTTATTTCCAGCCCTTTTTCCTTAGCAGAATTCATTAACGTTTGTGTATTTGGCTTAATAGTTTCTTCGTTCTCACCCAAAAGTACCAAATCGTCCGCAAACCCAATCACTGATATTTTACTATTCATATTCAAATTCAAACCTCTTTCGTTGTGTATCACCTTTTTTATAACGTATTCGAGTGTTAAACTGAATAGTACCTGAACCTGAACGAACCTCAAACTTCTCTGTAAAAAATTATTACAGATTCTAACCTTGTCAAAAGTTTCGCTCATACACATCCTTACCAGATTTCCTTATTTCTTTGGTATACCCTGTTCAATGAATACGTTATACATTATCTGACGGTCGATGGAATCATAAGCATTTTTAAAATCGATATAAAGCTGATGAACGACACCTTTTTATTTAATTTTTTTCTGTAGTATTTAGCGTAAAGAAAATATTTGATCGATAGTTAAACGGTTTCGTCTAAAACCGCATTGATAATCCCCCATAATTTCCTCGGCGTATTCCGTAATTCTACTAGTTAGGATTAATGAGAATATTTTATAGCAAGTCAGTAGGAGCGAGATTCCGCGGTAGTTATTGCAGTCCGTCCTCGGCCCCTTTTTGTGAATCGGAATAAGTATAGATTTTTTCCATTCTTCGGGCATTTTTCGTCGAACCAGGGTTTATTATTTTTACTGTCCTTTTTCCCAATACACAAGTTGCCAACTTCTTTAATATTATCCTTAATCTCTTCCCACAATTTTTCAATATATTCGTCGTCATCGTCTAATGTACCTAAAGCTTCAAACCTATTCTTGATCTCTAACGCGAATTGAGTTTTAATTTAATATCTAAATCAAAAGTTTCCGAATTGAAAGGGTTTTCCGTTCTTTTTTTCATTATTAGTTTTTGTCGAAGTTGTACGATAACTAATTCATGATCTGATCCACATTCTGCCCCACGATACGAAATCACGTTAATTACGTTATTCTTCCATCTTGTTTGTATCAAAACATGATCGATTTGAATACGATTTTGTGAACCCGGTGATGTCCACGTGTAATTGTGAATATCCTTATGTTTAAACGTAGTACTTTTGATTATTGGGTTTTTGGAGATAGCAAAGTTTATAAGCCGTGTACCGTTATCATTACTAATTTCGTGTAAACTTTCCTTACCGATCGTCGGATAATATACATCTTCCCTTCCCACCTTTGCATTCGCGTCTCCTAACATTATTTTTATACAGTTTCGCGGTAGTTTATCGTAGAACCACTCTAAGTTATTATAAAATTCGCATTTACTTTTATCATCACTGTCTTCGGTAGGAGAGTGCATATTTATGAGCGCGGTTTTAACCCAGCACCCCTGAAAGACAGCGACCGATATCCTTTCACTAAAAAACTACACGTCTCTTAACGCGGAAAGCAACCTATTCTTCAATAAAAACCCAGTACCTAGTTAATAGTTTCCGCTTCCTCCATACCAAATAATGTACTTCCCTTCCTTTACCGAACCCGAATTTCCACCGACCATCCCCACATCCGCCACCCGTGGGACGCTCCCCTACGCGGTAATGAGATCCGCAATTCTAAATAAAAGATGAAAATAATTTTTGGAATGTGTTATTCCATTTTATTTAATTTATCTTTATTTCGCATTTTGTTTCTGTAGAGATACTATACGACATAAACCCTTGCCTCTATAGCCCAGGATTTATTTCGGTACATGATAGCAATTGTAATGTTTCAAAGCCATTTTTATTGGTATGGAATTACTAATAGGAGCACCATAAACCATTTTTGCGCATCAGGCGACATATTTTAAAATCGATATGATTTAGTTCGATTTCTAAAACTAAAGAAATCTTGAATAATTATTAGTTTATCAGTCGCTACAAGATATTTGTGAGCCCTCCAAGAAACATTCCAAGCCCTGAAGAAGACTTTTTTTATAAATAGTTTATAACTATCGGAGGATTTTTTTTTTTTTTTTTACTACCTTCACCCATATCATAAGATGACATATTTGCTTTTTTCTGTTAGGATCTTCAACTCTGTTCTACAGTTTTACTTTTATTATTGTAGTCTATGAAGGCTGGGTTCACATTGTATTAAAATATAATTAATGTATTATGACTGATGAGGATTTTCGAGGAATTCAAACTGAGGCATTGCATGATATTGTATGAAAATATAATTGAAGCATGGGACCACAACACGGTAATTGAAATGGACGTGTATTCACAACGTGAATAAATTTCTGAAAAATTAATTAACGCTTCACAAATATCAGGAGTTATCTAAGTCGCCATTTTATAAATTTAGAAGTTGAATGCAATCATATTTAGAAATTATTTAAGTGCACATATTTTGTTAGACGTTTTCCTGCTCGTTTTGATAAAGAGTGTTATCTTAGTTATTGTATTTGAAAGTATATTTTATAATATTTAAATAATCAAATACTGTTTACACATTTACTAATTTCGATTTCATCCAAATCTATTACTTTTCGTTGTACAGCGTTGTAATGGTTTTAAAATAACATCTATGCAAAATAGATTTTAAAGACACTGAGCTAGACTACTTACGTACACTGCACAGTATAGTCAGTCCGTCCAGGATCTATGCTTCAATTATTTCTATTATTACCTTTATTTCTATTAAGCCGCATCCCTTCTTATTATGAGGTATCATCCATCATAAATGCCATTAATATTGCAATAAAACCACTACTGACACACGTTCCTTATTATTTTGAGAGCAGTCAATGACTACATTTCTTCCTATATCCTAAGCATAAAAAATTATTAAATTGTGCAGAGAACTATACTTATGTTGAATATACATTAATATGATCCTTCAGTTTTAATCTGTCAAAAATAAATAACACATAATCGTTATTTTATATATTTATCCACCATAAATAAGAAACCATTTAGAAAAATAAAATTGAATTAAATTAGAGTTAAAGATTTTATTGGTTCTTTTTATAATTTAAATTATTTCTATTTTTGTCTCTGGTTTATTCCAATAGTTTCATTTTTATATATCGTTTTCCTTATTACAATTATTTAAATGTTTTAAATATTTTTGTATCTTGTCGATTCAGCCATGAAGAAGACCTCTAATATGGCTCCAAACTTCGGTTTCTATAAATTTTGTATCACTATTTTATGATTTAATTTGTTTACCTCCAACCGAACCATTTTGTTCTCAATATTTATGCGGTCAACTAATAATTATTCAAAATATTAATTCAAAAACTCACAAATGTGTCAAAATATTTATCCTGAGTTACAAGAAGGGAACTTCTTTTATTTATTTATTTAATTGCTCTTTTCCAGAAGTGGGTAATTAATGGCTTCATTAATAATATTTTTTACTAAGAATTTCTCAGTAAATCTGTTTTTAAAGTTATGATGATTATTGCCGTTTAATTAATCACTGTAACTTAAAATGCGTTACCTATTTGGAAAATTTTCTAGAAACCGGGAATTTATTTATTTATTTTTGGAATTATCTAAAAGTTAAAACCACGTTGTTTTTCCATGTTAGATGTTTGAGAAGAAAAAATAAAAAAAACTCGGCAGAAGAAGAAATCTTGTCCAAAAATCCATAATATTGAGATAATGGAATATATATTATAAACAAATTAACATAATTTTCTCATGGAAAATAAAATTATCCGGGTGAAAGTAAAAAAAAGTTCCTCAATTATTGAAGCTATTTATTAGTGAAATATTTATAATTATTTATTTATCACTATGAAAGGAATTATTTTTGACTTCGTTTTCTACTCCATATTTAATACGGCTAGCTATTAATTAATCTAGATAATTTTCTCTAACCATCCATTTATACTATAAAGTACATGAGCTAACTTTTATTGAATAAACATTTGATTGGAACAGAAGTTTTTTTGTTTTTTTTTGCCCATCCATTAGCATTTTGAGTAATCTTACAGCTTTATTCTTCCCTGCGAGTATTGTGTAGATAGACATTTTCAAATCCCATTTTCTGATATTAAAAGTTTATAATTTATTTAAATAAATCGTGAACTATGTTATAGTCGTCAAATTATATTTATTATAATGTAAAATGTATATTTGGTATCGCTCTTTCAGACGGGTATATCAAATATTTAAATGACTGTACAGTTTAAACCAGACTTTTATAGATGTTCGACTTGCGTTTTGAATAGGTTCCACCGAACCTCAGAGTTCACCTAGCCTTAATATTTATTATATATGTTATTATATTATGTATCCCCATTTATCTTCGTATGTGCCTTAAAGTAAACTGATGGGGCTTTGTGAAGTTTTGAAGACTGAGAGGGAGGACTTAAGAGGTGCAGGTTAAAAGGAGGGAGAGCATTGATCTGTTGACAGTTTCAACTGAGGGCCTGTTTTGGCTTCCCGCTTCTTTAGTTTACCAACCGTCTTCCTTCACTTCGCTTAAAACACAACACTAGGGGCGAAATGAAAGATTAGTTAAATGCTATTTAGTCATATGTCGTTTAAGTTAATATTGTATTTTAATTATACTGGTGTTTAACATAGTTAGTTTTCATGCGATATTGGAGTTGCTAGAAATAAACAAATTAAAAATACCAACATGGAGTGACCACTTTTCCCAAAACACTCAGACATCTTTCGCTTATCCGACCACTCGAAAACTCAAACAGCTCCTTTGATTCCCTTATTTATTCTAAGGAAATAATTTATTTATTTTACTCGTACTTACTTATTTACTTTTCACATAATTAATTTAATTGTATTAATTAATTAAATGTTATTATATTATACTCTGACATACTAGCGTATGTATTATTACTTGTATTGTTATTCTAAAGGGACTCGTCCCAGATTAAATAAAGACTCTATTATTATTATCATCATCATCCACCCTGAATGCTCGGTGTTTAGTGTACGCAGGACTATCTGAAGAGGAAGAAATGAGGCTAAAATTAAATTAATTGTTTCTTAATTATAATTTTGTCATCCAAGACTTTCTCATTCCTCCCACAGGTTTTCTGAGTAATGTAACTTCATCATAAATTCCGATGCTTTTATATTTCAATTCTAAAGAATCAAACGCCTTCTTATAGGCAACAACTTCTCACCTACGTTTTTTGATTCACCCAATGTTTACAACATCTCAACCTACCTGCTCGTACTCACACTCAATCTAGACTGGAAAACTAATTGACCAATCCAAAAACAACAGTTAATCCCTATAACTGCAGTCTTACTTCTAATACCGAATAACAATCAAGTAATTTCCCTATTTTCACTCACAAGAGATCTCAACCTTTTAAAATATAAATCAACAATATATTTCATAGGGCTTGGAAAAACAAAATATGCAGAAAAGAACATGCGATTGCTTCTGGTTCTCTTGCCAGAAGGTTTTTATCGTGGTTCATCCGACGAAAGCTTCGCTATAAGACATGCCCTATCTATGTTTCGGTCTAAAAATACGAATATGAGACCGGTTATGACAGATGATATATTCTGTTAACAATCTTGAATCAATGGAAGTGGCTAAGCTTAGTTTGTAGGTTAAAAAGCTTAATTTGTAAGTTAAAACCCCGACAGTAGCAGATACGTTATTTAACCCCTTAAATGTTGTAGACCTTGTGAGATCTGCAGACTCTATTAGGTTCTTCAGATAATTCATTCATCCATCCTAAATAGAAAGTGGACTCTTAATTAAGGGGAAAACCTGGCGATTGGCCATGATCTCGAACAAATCACTTGCTTGCAAAACTTGTTGGCTCGTGTAATGTTTGCAGTAAAGTCTCTCACTCATTCATAATATATCTAGTTCCATCATCTTTGATTTGTGATATAATTTATGTATACAATAATCGAGTCATTTACAAGATTATGGCAGTGAGATGTTTACAGATCAAAATAACGCCAATAGTAAGAATGAAATTCAATGCAACTAAGCATTTATCAAGATGATTTCTCAATTGATCCGGAAAATCTAAACTACGACAGTGCTGTTAAACTATCTATCACCGAATCGCAAGTTCATTAGGGAAATAGAGGCCTAGGGGTGGAGAGAGATGGAAGGAACTCATTAGTGTTCGTTAATGTTGCAATAGTCAACTACCGCTGCCTTTAGCCATCTGTTGCAACTTGATCGACTGCAACTGCCTTGTTTTACCTTCCCTCAGGCTTCATCGATGAATTTCGTAATCAATGTGAATATGCAACATCAATATTTTATGGTTTACCAAACACTTTAAAGTGTCAAACTCCAACTCACTGCTCTTGAGACTCTTCACCTCAGTGCCAAAAGATGGCCTAAATCTTAGGACGAAACTTAGGCACAATAAGTCGTTCTTATTTTGTGTAATTATTGCACTTCCCAACCTTTTCACACCACTCTTAGAAAGAGGAGTAAGTCAAAATTAGTGGTTTAGTTTCTATAAACGGTGGAACTTACTATTTTCCGATTGAAACTTGCATTTTTAGTTGTTGAATCAGCTTTTACTTCTCCTTTTCCATGTTAACGCCTAAATTATTGGAACTCTATTGAAATAATCTAAAAAACAAAGCCTTAAGTCTCTTGCCAACGTGTCGCCTAAGCAGAAATCATCAGTACATACATTAAAAAAAAAGGAGATCAACGAAGATATGCACCACATCTCAAAGAAACAGCCAAGCAAACACGTTATTAAGTGAAAATCTCTCTTCAAGATGTTCAAATCAAATCAAATAAATTTAGACCGTGTTTTTACTTAAATTGAATTATGATTTTATTTATTTTATAGTTATTAAGGATTGTTTAATTTTATATTATTTATATTTATTTTATCTCTGGAATTAACCGTTTGAAAGGGCTGTTTATTGGTTGGCACATTTCATACATATGGATACTATACAGAATATATTTAAGGAAGAAAATAGTTGGGGGTGGAGACAAATAAATTTGACTTTATTTGACTGCACCCCCAACTATTTTCTTCCTTAAGTCTATCTTCCAGTCAACCATCCCCTCGCTTCTCATGAACCTATACAGAATATAGATAGAATACTGTATAGAATCATAACATGGGTAATATTCATTGACGTATATTAAATACTATAAGTTAAAATATATCACAAAGTATAATAAAAGAAAAAATACAATAACGAAGAGTAAGTTGCTTATAGAAATAGTACAAATGTTTCCATATGACAGTCGGGTTTATAAACGTAGGTAATAAACAATAATAAATGATTTCATTAAAGAAACAACGTCCACTCATTTGATCGAAAATTCAATTGTTACAAATTTAAATAGATGCATTACCACTTAATTATATGATTGCCTATTTTTATTATTATTATTAGCTACGAACTACTTAAAGATTGTTTAATAGACAACAACAGAGAAATATGTTTATTTATTTATAGGTGTATGTAAAAATATCCAAGGGTATAAAAAACTTTTTCTTATTATTAATCGTATTGGGTATTGGGGGGCTGGTATCGACTCCGGTAGCTTAGTTGGTAGAGTCCTGTCACGGTAAGACAGAGGACCCGGGTTTGAATCTCGGCCGGGGGGGGGGGGCATATCTTTTCTCTTCAAAATAAAAATATTTAAAATTAAAACAACTAACTAATAAATTATATTAAATATTATTGTATTAGTTTAGCGTATAAAAGATCCCTGTTATCTATGAAAAAATCTCAAAATTATAGGAACTATTTATTAAAAGCCAACGTTTTATCTTTATTAAAATCTTCGGTTAAAAAAAAAAAAGCGCTAAATAGATAAAGTGCTTGTTTTCATTATTTTATTTATTATTATTTGTATTTTTTTGTATGATATCAAGGATCTTTTTGCCTAAAAGTAATTTAATACTATAATATATTATTTATAATTGATTATGAAATCTGATTGGTGAAAAGAATGTGACTTTTTTCTTTTTATGATTATTAAATAACAGTAAATAGGAGTGAAATGTTTAGCTTATTATTACAAAAATGTTTATTCAGTGCTTAAAAAAAGCGGATAAAATATTCACCGGTGAAACGAAATGGAGTGCGTATTAATGTCCTAGTTTTTACACTTTATTGTGTCAATAGAACACCTCTCTCTGTTATTTTTAATTTTTTTACGGGACTAATATTTATGCAGTTCTCAATTGTATCCCTATATTTACTTTATTTAAATTCAATTTATAGGAGCGAGGTAGATCAGTGTATAGAGCACTGAGTTCCTGAGGTGAAGGTTCTGGATTCGAATACGGCCTGGTCAGGAAAATTATCTAATCTGTTAACAGCTGCCTTTGTTGCAAAAAGAACTACGTTACTGAGGGGAACCACATTTTACGATCTATACGATAATGATTTCCCTCTGCTAATGACTCGATATAATTACCCGTACTATAAAAATTTTTATAAGGAAGAAAATAGTTGGGGGTGCAGTCAAATGAAAACACTAAATAAGTGGTAGCTTATTTAATTATGTGCCGACGTTTCGACCCACTTTGTGGGTCATCTTCAGGGCTATAGGAAGCTGTAGCAAGAGTAGACGCGGTCTAACTGATAAAAAAATATAAAAATTTTTGTGTATGGGTTGGAAAAATCCATTTCGATCTCGGAAGAAGAGACGTTTCTGGAAGACAAGTGAATGTAGAAAGCTCACAAGAAAACTAATAAATTGACCCAGAGCGAGAAGGCTAAAAGAAAGTTACACATAATATCATGTACGCATCTTATGCAATACTTTAATGTTGTCAAAACCCGTGTTGGTACAAGTAATGGAAGGGTGATTAAATAAATAACAAATTAATTATAATCTATTAACAGCCTAAAATCGCCCCTGTAGGATCTGCAGATACTCCTGGGGTTCACCCAAGCTCTATAAAGTAGGATCCTGTAATTAGGGAAAA
This sequence comes from Troilus luridus, assembly GCA_964056705.1. Classification (NCBI taxonomy): domain Eukaryota; kingdom Metazoa; phylum Arthropoda; class Insecta; order Hemiptera; family Pentatomidae; genus Troilus; species Troilus luridus. The sequence goes on from OZ057413.1 coordinate 85,573,244, forward strand.
TTCGGACGATTGAGTAATCATCTCCCTGTACAACCTACAACCGTTGTCTTTGAAACAGTACGTTAATTTGGTGCTGTACCCAATACCATTTTTTTACATTGAAATTCCTTATTTATATTTTCTATATTTTAATTATAAATGTTAGAATATTTTAATAGCACATACTTCGCAGTTACATCTCTGAGATATATTTGTTGTTCATAAATAATTTAAATAGCTCAACTTTTTTACATTTTAAATTGTATTTATTAGTAAACAAAGCTTTTTATGCAGTGTTTATTTAGCTATAGCACACGACAATCGTTCGAGAAAAAAGAACTGTACCGCTACAACCCGGGTTAAATCAGTACATGGTAGGGAGTATACTGTTTACAGGACAACAGTTGCACAGCGATATGATTTGTTCAAGCAAGCTCAACTGCAAGGTTTTCCTACTATTTAGAGGGACACACTTTATAGATGTTGGGTGAACCTTCGGAGGGACTGCAAATACCCCAGGAGAATTAACATTTGAAGCCAGAACCTTCAGCGTTATAATTCAGCACTCTACACTCTTTTAATTGTTTTCGAGAGTGTGGCATTAATAAAACACTAATTCACAGTTGCGTTCATGTTTTATAGTTCTAAAAAATCTATTCAGAATCATTTCATATTCCTATTTTTAGTTGTATCCATTCATTTATTGTGTTTACATTTTATGTTATTTATATATTTTTGATATTATTTTTAATATATTCTAATGGACGTACTGTCTACTACAATTCCAATGTAGCTCGAATACAGTACGTGTTAGTCGGTGGCATTGAATGAAGTGAAGAGGAAAAATGGTATTTGACAGGAAAGAATATGAAATGAGTGGCTCACGTAATATTCTATTTTGAGACGTTGCATCTTGCCCACTGTCTATTAGTGCAAGTTTATTGAGACCAATGTCTGCACGATCTAGTCCAGATATATCATCTAGTTCGTAATTAAAACCACTTGTTTATTTTTAACTGGCCCTTTGACATCAATAATTACCTCAACTTGAGACATTGTGGTATTTTTATTCGAGATCTTCTTTAATTTACACTATATGCTTATACTCCACTAAGCCATCGAATTCGTTTCGTATCCAATCCTTACAATCCAAATTCCTGCGTAAAATCCTCGATGTTCCTTACTTTGTTTTGAACAAAGTCAACCATAATGATCCTAATGTGCCATTTATTGCTGGTTTGTGCTGAACCCGATACCAATACTTTCATAGCAAACTTTATTTGCACTCGGTTCAAACCTCTTCGATTCCTGATAATTCTTCGAGGCGTCTGAAAAGAAGATGGCCTCGTGATGTTCTAAGCTGATTTTTTTATTTGAGTACTATCAGTGATTAGTTGCTCTAGTTGCCTTTATCCATCATTCATTCTATTTACTTGGTGTGTTCTTATACTACAGTTGCAAATTGGGTTTAATATTTTTTTTTTAAATCCATCTATTTTTACTTTTCTCTAATTGTTTTTTATTATTAGTTATTCCTTGAAATTTTTAGAACAGTTTTCATTTGTGTAAATTCGAATCTTACTATTAGATTGTACAGGGTAAATTATGATACTAAAGAAGTATATTTTCATGCAGATTTATAGTAACATTTTTGAGAATTGGAAAAAAATATGTATGAAAGACACTTTTTTATGTCTAATAACATTCACAATTTATTTATACATTAAGAAAAAATCGCTTTGAGCTTAGCTTATCTGTATAATTGTAAAGTAAAATAATTTGTGCTACTTAAAGCTCTGTTTTATAGACATTATTTTATTTGTTATTAATTTTAAATATTTTTATTTGAAAAGAAATCTGAAGAAAGAAAGAAATCTGGAAGACCCGGGTTCGAGTCCCGGTCCTGGGCATATCTTTTCTTTTCAAATAAAAATATTTAAAAATTAAGAACAAATAAAATAATATTAATTATCATTACTACTTTAGTTTGTAGTATTCCATCTTATTCAGTTATTATATTTGTTTAAATTTTTTTTTTTTATTAATTGTTATTTTGATGGTGATTATTTTTAAATGTTTTTTGTTTTGAAGAGGAAAGATTTGTCCTGGCCGAGATTCGAACCCTGGTCGTCTGCATTTCCCGATGCTCTAAACCACTGAGCTACCAGGGGTCGTACCCAAGTCAGACTAATCGGTTCTCCTATATTTATAATATACTTCCCAAAAATTGCGAGAACACGGGGATATAAGATCGGTGAAGAGAACGGATTTCTCTGACTTGGATACGATTCCAGTTAGCTCAGTGGTTTAGAACACTGCAACAGAAATGGAGACGACCCGGTTTCGAATCCCGGCCAGGACAAATCTTTTCTCTTCAAAACAAAAAATTTTATTTATTTTTGTTGTTTCTTACTTTTGATTCTTTTAAATTTATGGTATACCAAATCATTTATCTTATAATGTCTATGAAGTGAGTCGTTCTGCCTTGGTCACGACAATTAATATATACCTAATAATAATTTTTCATCTTGCCTGTGTACCTTATATAAAATGAAAGTTCTCTGATGTTTGTAGCAAAAGATATTCTTATAAGTTTTTAATATTGACGCTAAGATTATAATGTATTAAAACAATGCTTGTTTACGGTTTATTTCATAATTTACATTTAAAAAAAAAGGTGGTTGGTATATTTACGTCATTCTAACATGTTCAGACAAGCGTGTTCGGTCGTTCATTGATACTTTTGATGTTTATATTTTTCTCCTCACCTTGACTTGGGAAACGAAACGAATTCTATAAACAGTTTATATAGAATATTCTATAAACGTAAACTTTTCACGGATGGAGATGTTTATAAACACGTTTTGCTGATCATGCCATCTCTTCGTAACAATAATTGACCTAATTCATAAGAAACATGTTTGTGTTTTTTTTCTATCATTGAATAGCTATTTTTAAAATATCGATAATTCTAAGCTTAGTTTAAATAAATATTTCGAATTTTAAATACTGAGTTTTTTTTTTGTTACTAAGAATTTAACACTTTTGTAATTTTTTATTTTGATTGATGCCAACTTGTTAATTTGTAGTCATAATAAATTTCTTGACCAGTTCCCAAATTATTCTTAACTAGTCACCAATAATTATTGCAGCTAGTAACAATAAGAGTTCGTATCGTATTTTTTTCGAATCTAGGTTTTAATACAGCAGAAGCTTTGGTAATTTATTAGCAACATTAAGACAGGTATATTATAACAATAAGATTGACATATTTAAGAACCTGTGTAGGAAACTTAAATTAAAGTAAAACCTAGCTATGACGAATGTGACAATACAACCCTTTTTCTCTAGGCAATATCGCTTTGCTCCCGAATTTATTTTCTTGGATAAATAAAAGTTTGAATGCTTTCATTTGTAAATCTGTCGCCCGATTTATCGTCTATCTCTTATAACCTGTTAGTTTAGTAGGTTTGTTTGTTTATTTATTTAACGGTAATTTATTCTACACCGGCTGATCGGACGATACTACAGCCTTAAATTTTGCATATCCAGGTGTAAATAGGATAAGGATCTTTAACGAGTGCCTGACACCGCACAGGCTCTAGACCCCCATTTTACATTTCCTACGAGGGACGGTATAACGAATGATATTTTTATTCCCTTTTAAAAAATTCGAATGCCTCCTGCTGGGCAGTTAATACAATTGAATTGAAAGCGACGGAAGGATTAAGATGGACTTGTGAAGTTGTTGGAGTTACTAACAAACGGATTTAGAAAAGTAAGTCACTGAGGGGTAGCTAGTGACGTAGGTGGGAGATTGCACTAATTGCAATATTACGGTTTTCGGTTTATTTAGTAGTCCAATGAGGGAAGTTAGTAAGAAGAGATTGGTGGTGTCGGAGTCGAGCCTTCGGGTTCGCTAAGCCTTGTTATTAGCTATTCTGATAGATATTCTACTTATTAGATGTTATGCTAACCCCTACTGCTACCAATGCTTTCTATTTGGTTTTCACACATGAAATGACCGTTTTTAGAACTAGGAAGAAAATAAAAATTTGAGATCAAATATGATATATTTTTTATTTAAAGTATTTTCCATCAATTTTCGATACACTTCTGCCAATCTGGTTTACCAAGTTTTCTATCCCAGATTTGAAAAACGTTGAGTCACGTGATGAAAGGAATTCAGAAAATGCATTTTTGATGTCTAAATCATTGGTAAACAATTTTCCTCGCAAAAAGTTGTCCAAACTCCGAAAAAAGTGGTAGTCTGTAGGGAATATATCAGGGGAATATGGGGGGTGTGGTAAGAATTCATAGCCCATCTCCTTCAATTTACCAACTCATTGTCCGTATTGAAACATGAGGTCGGGCGTTATCATGAAGGAGCTCGTGTGGGACCCAGGAATCGAGCTTTTTTGCCTTTCCGAACAATTTTAAATGCCTGGGAACTGTCGTACGACTTGTGCCTAGCTCTGACGCATATTCTCTGACTGTTTTATGAGCGTCTTCTTCCATACCATTCTTAAGATTTTCGTCCTGTATTGATGTTTGAGGCCGTCCACGGGGGAGATTTTCTAATGTCGTATCTCCCGAGGTAAATTTTGTTCTTCCATTAGCACTTCCTTCACCAAACGGATGATTAGTATTTCTTGCTGCCTGGGCAGCGGAATGACCGAGTTTGTACTCATAAAAAAAAAAATCGTTCTGAAATCGCGCGTTTCCATGGCCACGGTTAAAATTATACTAATCTAAAATCTGTATGCCTATTTGGGAAAAAAACAAACACAGTTTGCAAATAGAGGGTTAACAAGTGCTTATTATTTATTATAGTAAATATTTTGCTAGGAATCAACAGGCAACGCTTTAATCCTCTACAAAGATTAAGATTTAAAAAATGGGATATTTCATGTGTGACAACCCAATATTATGTGCAGAGCTGAATGAAATTCCTATGAAAATGAACATCAAAACTTCTGGAACACGAACGCTAAGTCATCAGCAGTGACTCGATTCAGTAGGTCGGTCGGGAATACAAATATCGTAACTCCAAATTATTAACTCAACGCCACCCAGAAATCGTCTAATTGGTGTTTGAATATGCACGCTTTCTTAATTGGGCCTATTAACGACCTGCTAAATGAATAATAGTGTGCAATTATAAAATAAGCCGTTTTAAATCTTGTCCTGTCAAACATCAGTTTATCCTTTTGAGTTATTCTTTACTTTTTGTTCTGGTGACACTCGTGTTTATTCATGATTTTTATATCGATGAATGTTTAATTGGTTGCTAGTTTTTTTTTTGTAATATAAATATATTTAAAAATATATCAAATATTGATAGCACCTAACCTATTATGTACTGAACCCTATACTCAAGTACTGAACCCTATATAATCAAGTGCCGGCTTATTGAATTTTATTAAGTTGAAGTAGGCAGGATTTATACTTCATAATAATACGGGGCAGGAAAGGCTCTCTCTCGATGCCGGTACCACCATTTTATGCTTACAATCTTCCATCCACTGACCACTACGCATACCAAAATCTGCCAGAAATTAACGCAACCTTCCCACCTCCGCAGAATGGTAACCCACCACTAGGACGTTTACCTGTCTGCTCAGCGCTTATTATCTTTTTTGAAATTCAGTTCGATACATGTTTTAGCCGATCTCAACCTCCGCGGCGCTACAGCTCCAGTTCCGCGTGGTACAATCTCCTAAATTTTCCATATATCTCATCAGAATATTCTACGCAATGTCTTAGAATATAATATTATATTATATAATGTATTCGGCTTAAGATGTTGTTTATCATTCTACATTAAAGTCCAGGTTCTCCATTCATATAGCATATTTGGAAGGATGCTAGTTTTATACATCTTAATCTTTAAATTGCTAGACAAGAGGCACGATCTTAGTATATCAGAAGCCGCATAATAATTAGAATTTCCAACTTTTATAGGCGGCTTTATTTGCTCTTGAATTACCTTCTTTTGCTGTAAGTACTTCAATCTGTTGACATCACCACCGATTCAGTTACTAGCCACACACTTTGTGTTACCGGGACTTAATTCGACCCCTTTTTCATTACCTGTATCCTTCACCCTTTCTGTATTTAGTTCAACAGTTTCCTCGACCTCGTCCAACAGAACCAAATCTTTCGCTTAACCAAGCTAAGATATTTTACTATCCATATTCGAGATAAGCTGGTTGTATACTTATATAAATATAGAATCCTCTGTACCATCCGCAGAGGAACATAATTATGATTGATAAATTCTGAATCTGAATACTTTTTACTTGTAGTGGAATGGAATACGATTGCCCAATACAATTAAAGGATCGAAACGGATAAGGCCAATCCGGACAAAGTATCGGTTTACAGCGAACAGAGTGAGACTAAAAATAAGGTGACGAGATGTTGGGTTAGGTAAACTCCTGTCACAGGAAATAGCTGCTAACTGGATCGGGCCACTATCTTCTCTGATAAGAGGCTCCTTAGATAAGATAAAGGGATTTTCTACTCGTGGTTTTATGGTAAAAATTCAAAACCACTTTCCTCGACTGAATTTGAAAATATATTGGGAATAGTTATTTAAGAATATTGTTAAATATTAAAAGGCCTTAACATCTGGGGAACGGAGTAGTTGAGTGTGTAGAGCTCTGAGCTGCTGTACTGAAGGTCCCGAGTTCTGTGACAGATAATTTTTAATCTGTTAAAAGCCACGGATGTATATTATACGATATGCGGAGCCTCTTGTGGCTCACTCAGACTCTATAAGAGTGGTCCCTTTAATTGGGGGAATTACCTCCCTGCATAACCGTTGTATTAGGACCAAACAGTCTCTATCATATACACTAGTTACAGGACTCCTCATATGTTGTACAGTTTTTTTAAAATAACATGCGAGGGGTTAAATCAAAAGCGGATAACTAAATTTCAAAAATCGACTTTTTCACACTTTTCCCTGGTTTATTCAAGCGATGCCTCTTGCTCCAGCAACTTCAGGTTCAGATGGGACCTTAGAAGAAAAATGTTAAAAATTTAATTTCTGAAATTTTGGAGATATTCGCTTTTGATCCTGAATGCCTCATCTGAACTTAAACAGTTAGAAAGTGATTTTACTACGTTATCTTACGAATCGTGGGTACATTGAATTAGAATACTCAATCATAGGATTTAAAAAGAGTACAGACTTTTTCGCGTGTGCTAAGGTCTTAGATAGAGGTAAGCAAATAAAAAAACATGCGAGACACAAAAAATAAAGATTAATTGAAAAGAAGTAAAAAGTAAAAGTAGAAATACAAATTATCGATATAACTATTCTTTGTCATTTGAAGCATTGACGTTGATAACAAAATCATGGAACACGAAGACAAACAAATGAATGTGAACTATCTAGTTTATAATCCCAATCATTTGATTAAAACGTTATCATATCGATTAATACCCTTATTAATTTACTTTAGTAATAAATTAGATTTGGGTTTTATTTCTGTAAAGCTTAATAATAATAAATTCTATCGCATTAGATTAATTGTTTTAGATATCTTTTTGTGTAAATAAATGAAATTTATTTTTCCAACTGGAAACCAGACGGTCACCTGTGGTCTAGTGGTTAGTGTAACAAACTACTAAGCCCAAGATCGCGGGTTCGTAGTCCGGCAGGTGGCTTTTTTCTCCCTTAAAAAATCCTTAGTTACGCCGTCCTTCGGAAGGGACGTTAAACGGGGGTCCCGAGCCTGTACTCGTTAAAAATCCCTATCCTAATTAAACCTGGATAGGCAAAATTTAGAGCTCCCAACGTAGCATCGTCCGATTAGCCACAGCAGCATAAAGTGACGTTAAATGAACAAACAAACAAACAACTGGAAACCAGGTGTTTGTTCATTTAACGTCACATTATGGTGCTATAGCTAACCGGACGATGCTACATTGGGTGTCTTAAATTTTGCCTTTCCAGGTATAATTAGGATTGGGATTTGAAACGAGTTTCTGACACGGTACAAGCTCGGGATTCCCATTTTACGTTATTCGAAATTACTAAGCTAGCGTCTTTTGTCCCCAAATCTAAAAATGAGAATTTGTAAAACAATCATCCTTCCATCCCTTCTCTATGGATGTGAAACTTGGCCACTAACGCTGAAGGATGAACAACGTCTTCAGGTATTCGAAAATAAGGTGTTGCGTAGAATATTCGGTCCAATAAAGGATGAGACCACTGGGGAATATAGGAGATTACATAACGCGGGATTGCGAAGCATGCATTCGGTAAATGTTATTCAGGTGATAGCGTCGCGAAGATTGAGATGGGCATGTAAAGTTGCTGGGCTTAGTAACAAATGAATTCCCAAGATGTTAATAGGCGCTGTACCGACTGGGAAGCGTCTGAGGGGTAGACCGAGGCGTAGGTGGGAGGATTGCGTTAGGAATGATCTTACGGGTTTGGGTGGTACTCCGTGGACGGAGGTTTGTAAACATAGATTGGTGGTATCGGCATCGAGCTTTCAGGTTCGTTAAGCCTTTTATTTATTTATTTAGGACGATTATTTACATTTACGATCATTTTCGTTTTTTTAGATGCCTAGTCTGAGCCAGAATTCATTCAAGTTGACAAATTTCGGGGATGATAAATTCTTGTAATATCGATAACGAGACCTAGCAACTGTTGAGATATAAATCCTTTTGATCACTAATAAATTCCTTGATCATGACCGATCTGTTTGCCCTTTTGTAGTTCTCCGTTGCAGGACCTTCCAAGCCTCGTAAGAAGGGCTACTCATTATTAAGACGTCGCTGTGTGGTCGATCCATCTTCGGCCTGTTCCTTCATCCATCTCGTCCTCTTGGAAGCTTACGAGAACGCATTTTCCTTTCAAGAGATTATTATTGTTTGTTTTAGTTCTAAGAAGTCGTACTTTTTTGTTTGTGACATAAACAAAGTAATTTGTAGTTTAATTGTGTTACTTCACATTTTTCGTCTAATTCGAAACCAACTCTAAGTGTTAATTACAAACGGGGATCTATAAATTCTTTAAAGGAAAATAAAATTGATATTAACTAGTCTGATACTTTTAAAATTCAGTTTGAAGAAAGTTTGGTTTAAGATATTCTTTTGGTTCTCTAGTAGTTTTTTTATAAAAATTTGTTCAAGTGATTAGAGCTTCAATTAAGTGAACTTTTTTTATTTATTGATATTTACAACTGTATTATAATTTAACAAGTAAATAGGCTAAGTGATACATAATGGCATGAGATAATAACAAGTAGAGAAACTACCCACTGGTAGTACTCAAATCAGAAGTTCAACTAAGAAGGTCACGTAGCCATCTTCTTTTCAGACACCTCGGAGGATTATCGGGAATTGAAGAGGAAGCTAGGTTTGAAACTAGAGGGTTTGAGTGGGAATGAAGTTTGTTATGAAAGGATAGACTCCGGGTTCGGGCCAAATCAGCAACAAATGGGACATTAAGGTCATTATGGATGACTTTATTCTTAACAAAATAAGGAACATTGAGGATTTTACGAAGGATTTTGGATTGTAGGGATTGGATACGAGAAGAATTCGATGGCTTAGTGGAGCCCCAAAGCTATACTCCGTAAGTCCAAATAGGCCGTATGATGGTCATGTAGATGAGTCTTTTGTAATTAATTGGGAGCTTAGAGCGTTTGTCTACTAAGTGTTTAAGTAGCATGAAACCTCGAGCAGCTTCTTGTTTTTTCAGTCTTGTATGAGAATTCCAGGTTAATCGTTTGTCGAGATGCAACCTTAAGTATCGGATCTGTTCTACAGTCACCAGCTATATTATTAAAGGATACTGAAGGACAGGTAGTCATTGGTTTACGACGCAAGGTAAAAGTGATTTGATGCAATTTTTGAGAATGTATTTTAATTCTCCAGTTTTGACACCATTCTTCAAGATCAGTGATATGGGATTGGAGGCTTTGGGATGCAATAACTGGATTGGTGTTGACTGATAATACACATGTATCATCAGCATACGTTATAAGGGTAGTATTAGTATGAGTCGGGATGTCAGCTGTATAAACTGTATTAAGGATTGGGCCAAGGGTATTTACTACCTTGAGGAACTAGGAAGTGAACTTAAATATAATTTATCAATTACTTAAAAATCGATCTAAGGAAGGTAAAATATCGAGGTTATTATCAGAATTCCTCTCTCATTCTCATTCCTCTTAAACTTATACAGTTTAATTAATACCTCTATTAAATTGTTTTACAAATAATTTAAGGTTTTAAATTATTTCTTGAAAAAATATAAATTCATTGTCATTAGATTGATTATTTTAGTTATCGGCTTAACCACTTATTCAACGGGGCTGGAGATAAATACATTAACAATCGTGTAAAAATATTATTAGGTCTCAAGCTCATCAACTTTTTTTTGGTTACAGGATGACCCCTACAGTGGACCAGAAGGCTAAGAAGAAGAGCCCCGCAGGAGGACTGCGCCGCCTACTCTCGCTCTCTCCCCGGAGGATGGAGACCGCCTTCCTCCCGGACACGAGCATGGTCCTGGAGGAAAGAAGGCAGCAGTTGCGCCGCCACGACTGGAAGTCACTCCCTCCTTCGGGCAGGAAGAGGGTATCCTTCAGCCCGCGATCAGACACCGAGTCCGACATCGGATCCGAGATATACGAAACCGTCTCTAAGAGTGAGTACAAGTTACAGCTAGCTTTTGTTTTAGGTTAGAGCCACCGGCACGCCTGAGTGATTTCAGCAGGCTTTAGTTGTAATGGGAAAGGATTAAAGTTTCTGAAAATAATTATCACATTTTGTATTGTCCTTTAAAGTTTAGTTCCTTCATATGATGTATCAGGCATTAATTCCATTAATTCTGTCTTATCTATTGATTGACACACCTGCCTATATTCTATTTTTATTTGAGTCTTCATAACTCTAAAGAGATAAGAGTCTTCACTTGTACATATATGGTTAATGATATTTTACAACTTTGATTGTTTTTCGTTTCCAAAAGTTCTCGCCAAAGTTCTTCTCGGTCGAGCCAGTCCTCTTCTCGATGTCCCCTAGCTGCCATGGACTCCTGCAACCAATTCTTCCTGTGTCACCCACTTTTCCACCTTATATAGTCAGATATTGTTCGTTGCCATCGTTCCTCTGTTATTCTTCTTAAATGGCCGTACCCTTTTAGTAGCTCTGTCTACATTGTGCAGAAAATAGTTGCCTCTTGCTCTACCAGTTGCCTTATCGTAGTATTACGGACTTGTTGTATATTGAAAATGAGACAACAAAAATGAGTTTAGTATGAGTTAAAAAAACTACAGTGTCTTTGGAATAATATTAATCAGCAAGTTTAAGTGGTTTTATAACACTCAAAACACACGCAGTACATAAATGTTTTCGACGTTTTTATTAAATTATTGTCTATCATCTTATTTGATTATAATTGAACTAATTCCTGCGGTGGACTGGACTTCTCCTAAGCTAATCTGGTAATATCAAGCATGACTTAATCAATGTGATTTATTTCGTTGAAAGTTACTTTTAAAACATTCAAAGTATTTTAAGTGTTTTATTGAGTAATCAACCGTGTTTTCCAAAACGGGCCGCTTTTACTAATTTTAAATTTTCGTGGTTTTCGAAACATGGACGTTGTAAAGATACTTGGAAATAGGAAATGACAGTTTTCTAATATCCTTACACCCTAGTGCTAAACATAGATATTTGAATGTTCCAAAAGGTTGCTGGCAACGTTCAGTTAAAATTATTAGGGTTCTTTGTTGTTCCAGAATCATTACATTCAAAGAAAGTTATAATTATGATATTCTTAATTGCTATAAAAGATTTTTCATTTACGGAAATCGTCAAAATCTCGTAAACCAGTAACGGAATCATATCCACATAAGCTGAAATTAGTACAGAGCTATCGAATTCCCGGACGAGGAACTAGGGCGTCTCATCTGGTAATGTAAGATCCCGGAAGGATCCTTTACGCTGAGTACCTTCTCTATTTCCTGGGCGCCGGATAGCCCTTTAATCTAGGGAAAGGGAGGGAAGGTTTTTCCTTCTTCATCCTGCCATTATTACCTCCATAGCGAGTTCCTTCATTACCCTGAATGAACAGCATTCCAGTTATTTTTTTTTTTTATTAACCTCGTAGTTATAACCTCATATTTGGGATTCATAACTTAAAATACCACTCAAATTAAGATTAATTAGAGCTGATTCCAAATTAACATTTTCAATTGAAATATTACTCATTTATACAATAGTTTTTTTAAAAATTTATTGTCTAGATTTAAAAATGTTGATATACTAGAAAGGGGTCTGAAGGCATTAATTTTCAATTCACGAATGGATTCAATTAGCTGGTGTATATTAATTCAGAATGATGAAACTATTTAAATGAAATGAAACTAATTAATATCTTGTACAGATAGAAAGTGGACGTTGTAGCGTCAGTGGGTAGAGCGGTGAGTTGCCATGGCGAAGGTTTCTGGTTCAAATCTGGCATTTGAAGATAAATTATTTAATATGCAAACAACGGTGGTTGGATCCCGTTGGATCTGACGACCCTACTGGGGCTCACCCAGCCTGTATAAAGTGAGTACCCTAAATTGGGGGAAAATTCTGTTGGTTGAGCGTAAACTCGGACAAATCACCTCCATGAACACCCTTAGAAACAGTATTCCCTCTTCACTTAACTTCATGTCCAGTATTATTATTAGCTCAGTTGAATTCCATTTTTTTTTTTGTTTAATTTTTCTTATTTACTTTTATTTTTATAATTTTCAAACCAATTTTACTTATTTAAAAATCAGAAATTTATAAAACAAATACTTTTCTATCCTATTTTCCGGATATCTGAGTGGGGAATTTCTGCAATCTGGAGACGATTTGCGTAGAGCGGCTTGGGAGTTCTCACGACCCGAATGAACCGCTAGCTCCAGCGAAGATAATTCTTTGAACGGCGCCGAACTAACGTGTAGTGAGTTCCCTGACGTCACGGTGTGCCTGGTCAAGTGAGACGCGAACAACTTTTTGAATGGTTCAAAACGACTTAGTCATAAACTACAAACTTCCTTAATATATGTTGTTTCTATGATTTCCTAATATCCAAGGCAAAACAAAAATATAATAATAATAAATAAATTTAATGTCCCATAATCTGACGTCGAATAACTCTTCTTAAACCCTATGTTTATTTATTTTTAAAAAAAATGTTCGATAACACAATTTAAAAAAAAAATTTAAAATGTATTCAAATATGACCCTGAAATCTATTTATAATAAATATTACTAATTTTCCTTTATCTACATAATACATTACACACGGTACATTTACCTGTAGTACATTACAGTACATAATATACAAATTTAACAATTTTGACAATTTATGCTAATAATAATATACGGTTTTGTAGTTATATATTTTTAGCACAATTTATTAAAAAACGGTTTTATATCAATTCTTAATAATATTATTGTCATATTATTTATAATATTATGATTATTTACTATAAACATATTATTGCTTAAAAAATCAAATCAAAAGAAATGAAATATCGCTAGGAATATTTAATTTTTTGTTACTTATTTTTCTGCTACAATAAGTTTTTATTTAGATAATCGTACCCAGTAATAAACGTGCCCCTAAATTAAGGGTTGAGTGCTTACGAGGTATCTGGAAGGCCAATTATTATTATCTTTGATGAATAATTAATTATTAATAGCCGGAAATACGTCCAAGCATTAAATTTTATTATCTTGAGTGGCAGTCATAAAAGTTTCATATTGATTGTAATGAATAAATGTGTGGAAATTAAATTAATTTTTATTTCAATGCACTAGTCGACACATTGTAAAAATATTGCGATTGGAGTAAAGTATACACCACTGTTGTGATATAAACAACATATATTTGCACTTTCCCTTTCCGTAATATTTTTCTGGGGAAATTGTGGGCTGGCTTTAAAAAAATTGAAATCTGTCAAGGAGAATTATAAATTACTATTAAGTATATTATATATTTTATATAATGCTCAAGCTTCGTGTCCAGCAGTCAAAATTGACAACGACGAAGTACCTTCCAAAAATTATGTACGTTATCTCGGACTATACTTGGACAAAAGACTTACATGAAACATACATACAAAATTAAAGAGACAAGAATTGACTAGACGGTACAAACAACTATCACATCTGCTGGACTACAGATCTTCACTTGACTTACGGAACAAACGACTTATCTATAATAGCATACTGAAACCTATTTGGACATATGGAGCAGAACTTTGGGGTTCAGCAAAAAAAGTCCACATACACAAGATTCAAACCACGCAGTCCAAAATTCTCAGAAAAATTGTTAATGCACCATGGTATATTTCGAATCACACCATACACAACGACATGAACATTCCTACTATGAAATCATATATTCATAACAAATACATGACATTCCACTCATCGACACAATATCACCCAAACCCACTCGTTCTTCCGCTTTCTTACTCCCTGTTACCTGGACTGGATAGGAAAAGATTAAAAAGAAATTGGCCAAGAGACCTACTCACCAATTGATATTTATATTTTTACTGCATCATCATAAAGAAGTTCAAGTAGAAAATCAAGGTGAAAAACACTAGTATCAAATTTGCTGAATGCGCAATTGCGCAGGTGCAAATGAAAATTAAATTATAAATAAATAATATAATGCTCTTAATAGTTATCTATTAATAACTTACTAATAGGTATTACATTTCTGAGGGATTGTATTTTACGTCTCTATTAAAAACTAACACTTCCTTCTCTAGGTCGTTCTATTCTACTCTAAATGTATTTGACTAAAAAATGTGTTCTTAAGAATCCATTAAAAAACATAAAATACCAATATTAAAAATAAGTTATATGATATCTAATTCAAATATGTGAATGATATTAAGTATATTTCGATATCTACTGTTTGCCATTCTGACTGTCAAAACGCTTCCTCCATTATTTCTAAACGTTTTGGCTTTGACATTTCTAATCTCTTTCCCACATCCGTTTCTTTCCTTCTTTCATCCTGAGAAAAGTTCACATTCAATGTCTCTTTCATTCTGATACTCCGGTTCCAAAGTCTTTAATAAGAACTCTTTATTTGGGCTATACTTGACGTGTTTGAATTTCCAATCGGCTACCTTTTTTTCAATTTTGTACGTGTTTTTTTTTGGATCCTCTTTTAAATTGGTTTTTCTTTCTCTGTGTTTGAGAAATAAAAGTAAATTACATTGTAATGAAGATTCTCAGTAGGTCTCAAATACGTACTTGTGCCTACTTTTGCTTTTGTGTTAAAACTACTATTGGCAATAGGCTACATCTTCGGAAACAACTTCGCACTTGGTACACCACTCGAAGGATTTAATATAACAAGGTCGCTGCTGATCTCTCACCTATCTTATCAGGCATCTTCATTTGCCGTTCCAACTCAACATCATCGCAGGTGGTCCTGGGATTTTTTAAAAGGGAATAAAAAATCCTTGTTATACCTTTCTGATAACAGGGGTAACTTGTTATGTAGTCGTTAAATTAATAACCCGCAAAGCCCAAGCTAAAAGCCAGTTAAAAAAAAAAAAAATCCTTGGTTATGCCGTATTTCGGAAGAGACGTAAAGAACGGGGGGGGGGGGCATGTGCGGTTTCAGGTACTCGTTAATGATGCTCATCCTAGCTATTTCTAGTAATTTGTATCGAAATTCCAGTAATCCAATTTTTCAATGATTTGTGACATTTCTTACATTTCATCATCATCATTACATGGCGCTATGGTCCATGAAGGGCCTTGGCCTCCTCAACAATTTTCCTCCACCTTGACCGATCTCTCGCTGCTCTTCTCCATGTTCTTACCCCCAGGCACTTAAGGTCTGCTTCCACATCGTCCAGCCATCGCATTCTAGGCCTTCCTCTTCGTCTTTCTCCGTCTGGACGTCCCTCCAGAATCAGCTTTGGGAGCCTTTTTTTGTCCATTCTGTGAACGTGCCCCAACCATCTCAATCTTGCTTTTTTAATACAAGAAACTATGTCAGGTTCTCCATATAGGTCCTTAAGTTCTTGATTCCTTTTAATGCGAAAACAATTTCCTTCCTTGGTTGGGCCATACACTCTTCTAAGAATCTTTCTCTCCCATGCATTCAATAATCTCTCATGCTGTTTGGTTAGAGTCCACGCCTCCCCACCATAGGCAACGACAGGACGAAGTATCGTCTTATATACCCTTATTTTGAGACTACGGGGTTCAGCTCCATTTTGGAACACGTTTCTGAGGGATTTAAAAAAAAAAATTCTGTACAGATTCAATTTTCAAACGTTAAAAGTATGGTCTAGGGTCTATTCGTTAGCCATACAACCTTCAAGGCTCAAGATCGTGGGTTCGCTGCACGGCAGGTGGATTTTTTAAAGGCAGTAAAAAATGCTTAGATATGCCGTCTTTCTATAGGTACGTAATATGGGAACCCCCCGTCTGTATAATGTCAGCTACTCGTTAAAGATGCCAAATTATATCTGGATAAAGAATTAGGATAGGGATCTTTAATTTGCCCCTACAACCAGAATTTAGGTCTTCCACCGTAGCATCGTCCTTTTTGCCATAGCAGCTATTAATGAATAAACAAAGACACTTCAATTCGTTAACTTTAAATGAATCCAATGTAAGTTTTTGATGTGTTCTATTGTAGATTTATCTTTAAGTTCATTAGTTTCTTTCTTGTTGGGATTGAATAGTTAGATCGGTTTTCTGATTAAAAAAGTTTAAATTATATAAACTTGATCTTATTCAGAAGAGTTAAAAATGTTATATAACTCGAATAAAAAAAAAGTTAGAAGAGGGTTGTGTTCTCGTCTTCGCTAATGTGGCATTTTGTTCCTTTTGTTTGAGAGCTGGCCACCGCCGCTTTCCTATACTCCACTTTTGTTTTTTCTGTTTCACCTCGTTTTCTTCTCTCCCTCATTAGTCTGGAGTGGGGCTGCCGGGCACTTTTAAACTTGAGCCTTCTACATTGAAGGGCTTAAAGGACTTTTTAAATCTTTATGTGCTGTTTATTCCCTAAACATTTACTCATTTTATCAGGCTCCTTATACGGAGTTTTTCGTTTTTTTGTTTAAATTTGGGATTACTACTCGCTATGATAAATTATTTTTTAAATATTGTTATTACATTATCACTCTCTATAAAATCAAAACGTATTTCAGTTAATTAATGTACATGAAGTCATGAGAGACTCGCTACAACGGTGATGATAGACGCAGATCAAATCGGCTTACAGGTAAATGAGGAAAAAGCCAAATACATGATGGTAAGCCGTAAAGTCCATCCCAGAAAAAGGATATGTGTGGACCGCAAATCGTTTCCGAAAGTAGATAACTTCAAATACCTTGGTGGTGGAGGTTATTATCTCAACGAATGACCTATCAACCGAGTTAGACCAGCGTATAATAAGCGCAAACAGAGCATACTTCGCTCCTTCAAGAGTATTAAAATCCCGAAGCATCTCTAGAAACTTAAAACTAAAGGGTTTATAATTCTGTAATAAAGCCGATTCTGATATACGGGTGTGAGAGATGGGCTCTCACCGGCACCCTGGAAAGCAGTAGAGAGAGATGTAAAACGAAAATCCTTCGCACGATAACCGGAGCGGTATAGGATGGGAGTCTGCTCTCTTGGAGGAGAAGGACCAACAAGGAATTGCTCACAGAAACTGGTCAGGCGATATCTCAGGATATGAAAGCAAGAAGGCTAAGATGGGCGGGGCATGTAGCTCGAAGTAATCCGTCAGGACGCCTCCACACAACTATGAATGGCACAATAGTTGGCAAGATACCACGTGGGTGGCCAAAGACCAGATGGATAGACAGGGACAACAAAGATGCTGAGGAGCTGCATGCAGCAGACTGGAAATACGCGGCCCAGGATAGACAGAGGTGGAGGAGGCTGGTATTCAGTATATACCAGTACAAACACACACATACACACACTCACACACACACACACACACACACACATACACACATGTATATATGTAGTACAAATGCAATTTGAAAATAAAAGAGGGTTAGAAAAAAATGCTCTACATTATTAAATCATATTGCTTTAATAATGTATTAAAGTAATCGAGAGAAATAAATTAATGTAGAAGAGGAAAAATCAAAAGAGACATAAAATGATAGTTAATGAATGTAAAAATTTCAAACAAATTAAACAAATAAAAACAAGCAAGAAAAGTTTTCTTCTTCTATCCAGGCGTCTTCAGGACAGAAGGTGAATAATAAATAGCAAAGTAAATACAATCAATAAATATATCTGTTCCCAATTGTATTGTAGTTCATTTTAACCATTGTTTAAATAAAACAATTGTAAAACAAGTAGTTATGTATGAGTGCGCGACAAAAAATCAGAAACTATGTTGAACAAATCAGAAATTATGTTCAACTCCTCGGAAAGAAAAAATTAAGAAGAAAATGGGGCTAAAATGGGATATGGAGAAGAAAATGGAATGAGAAGTTGATGGAGAGCTTGGCATGTTAAAGAAAGCGAGAATTAGATGGGACAAGTGGTAAGAATGCAAGACCACATGATACCAAAGATACTCTATGGGAAATCACACAGCAGACGTAGTAGAAGACGTCGGATCAGATGGCTAGACGTTGCGGAGGAGGACTTAAAGCTGCTGGGTGATCGGAGATGGAAGAAAATAGCGCAGGATCGCAGAGATTGGTTGGCTGTGGTGGTGGAGGCCCAGATTCATGCAGGACCATAGAGCCAAAATAATAATAATTGTAGTTTATTAATAAAAATTAAATAATTTTTAATGGTTTATTAATAAAAATTAAATATTACTCGTTGTCAAGAAAAATAAATCAATAGTACAGAGGACCAAAAGTTCGAAAGATACAAGAAATACTTGCATGAATGTAAAAATTTCATAAAAAAAGCCTTAAGTCTCCCCAATAAAAACAAGAAAAAAAAACTTGGATGTATAGCCTGTTCAGGCATCTTCAGGACATAATGTGACTGATAAATGGCAAAGTTAATACAATAAATAAATACAGCACATCATCAAAGTGCATATGGCATTTATGTCTTAACTTGAGCTATAATATATTATTTTAGATATACGCCATAACATAGAAATATAATCAGTAATATAATATAGTATAACATATTATAATTATTACGACCTTTAATTATAACCTCTTCTTTAGGAATAGGAATTATATCGGAAACAGATACGTTCAGGGTACAGTTCACTCACTATCTAATATATAAAATTGTCGTGTCACAGTGGTTGTAACAAAACTCCTCCGAAATGGCTCGACCGATTCTTATGAAATTTTGTGTGAATATTCAGTAGGTCTGAGAGTCGGACGTAAACTATTTTTCATACACCTAAGTGATATGGGTCGGTCATTCTTATTGGTTATGCGTCGATCGTAGCAGCGACGCTTGATGATGCTGCATTTCTGATATGTTGTAAGGGCATGTCTCAGTAGTATAAATCCAAGTTTGAAACCGAAAAAACGGACGGGAATACTTTTGGTGGCCGAAAAACTTCGAAAGTGTCGGAGTTTTTTCAGTTTTTGGCCTCTATCTCCTAATCGGTGCGTTTTAGGGGGAAAAACATAAATAACCATTTTTAAAGAAGATGAAATTTGATTTTTGAAATTTTTCATACCCCTAAGAGATATATGTTTCGGCTATTATTATTGATTATGCGTAATTTGAATCCACCAATTATGGAATGGTACACGTTTGGTCATCAAAAATATCACCGGGAATGCTACTGAAGCAGCAATGTTGACAGGAATTTATGCTATGACCATTAACAAGTCTCAAGGCCAGACAATGTCCATTTGCGGTTTAGACGTAGAACATCCATGTTTCTCCCATGGACAATTATATGTTACATACTCACGTATTAGTAAACCATCTAATCTATTTGTATTAGCAAAAGACAGATTAACAAAAAATATTGTGGATCGATTAGCACTCAATTAAATTGAAATTAATAATTATAATTAAAAAAATACTATTAGCTATAATTAAAAATCAACCAAGATATACCTCATTCATTAATCTAATGTTTATATTTTATCAGTTAAGAATTTTGTATATTATTTATTTATTATATACTATACTTAGATATAAGATGAATAAAATGTGAATTCAAAAATCTATTTAATTCATTTTTTCCATTCACTGATTGTTTCTTTAAAATTCAAATTTTAACGTAATCTTTTTTAAAACTATTACAACAGCCACTGCAACGCGGGGTCGGGTCAGCTAGTTATATATATATATATATAATACTATTAAATAAGATAATTTTTATTTTAAAGTGTGAAGGACGTCAGCTATTTAGAAAAATACATAGAACTAAAATAGAGATTATTTAACTAGTAGTGAAGTAACGATCAGAAGTAAGTACACATGACAGGGTCTGCTATTAGTAGTGAAGTGGAGTAAGACTGTCTGATGTTACTGTTCTTTTAGATCTAACCTCAGCGAACTTTTACCAAGTTTTCCCGTTGCTTTGTTCCCAATCTTCTAAAATGGATTAGGTATCCTTTGTGCTTCCTCCTTCCTAAGCCGCCATTACTTCTTCCTTACCACCTGAAACTCTCTGCATTAAGAAATATGCAAAACAGATCTCATTTTGATTAGATGGAAAAGCTTCCATAAATTGCCTTGATGTATGCCATCAAGTGAAAATTATTACTTTATTATTTTTGTCTAATGGAAAGAGGAAAGTTAACTTTTTGTTATTAGGTCTATGATGTGTTAGTAGGTCATAGAAATGCAATTTAAAGGTTAACCATGGTGTGTAATGTATATAAATAGATTATATAATAAGACCTTTGTTTTTTATTGGGGTCATTTGGTCAAAATTGAAGGAATGGTTTTAATGTCAAAACATGCTCTGACAGTTTGGAGACGGATTGGTTTTGGAAATAAATAGACTTATTCGACGTTTAAAATGATTTATAGTTTCACCAATAAAGGAGGAATTACTTACAGTAAGTATGCTTTTTTTTTTTTTTTATCACCCCTTGATGCCTATATATAATTCTATTCTTTACTATATATAATTTTAATTTGTATGTTATAATTTAGCTCTTAAGAAGACCTGCAATGTGGGTGAAACGTTTGCTTTCAAATAAATAGTCTCCTTATTAAAGATAGATTTTTCTGACCTCCACTCGGGCCAATTTCTTCCTTATATAAACGTAGGATCTACTAATATTATACAAGATAAAACATTTTACTATCATATCTTTATTTTAAAAAATTCTTTGAAAACATTTAGGTAACGCCATTTTTATTTATACACGGAGCAGAAGAGCTCATGGTAGAGGGTTCAGTTGCTGTGCTGAAGGTCTCTGGTTCAAATCAGACTAATTATTTTTATTTTATTTTATTTAAAGACTAATTATTATTATTTTATGGCTGAGAAATTATTTAGTCTGTTAACAGACACGGATGTGCCCTGTGCGATTTCGATACCTTCTAGGGGCTCTCCCAGCCACTATAAATTTGGGGTGGTGGAAATGGGGTTGAGCATGATCTCGGACAGATCACTTCCCTGGATAACTTTTTTACTTTTTTCCCAGAAATAGAACAGACTCCACCATTCAAAGAACCCAAGAAAGAAAGTTTTTTTTAAACTTTTATTATCATATTATTATAAAAAATTGCTTTTTCATACACCTCTTCATGAATATATGTTACCAAAATTGACTTAACTTTGTATCATCTACTGCTTGGGAAAACTAGTGAATCAGCTTCAAATAATTTATGACCCGAATATCGTAAAAACAAATATTTAAAAAAATTGGTAAGAAAATTAATAATTTGTGTTATTCAAATAGGGTATCGTTTATAATGTAATGTAAAAACATTTTTTTTTAAATAAGTAAAGTATATAATTTTTAAAAATCCAATTATTCGTGTGCCTGTTAATGATGTATCTAATTAATTTTTCTTTGCCAGGCGCTGACAGCTCCAAAGATGGCTCGGAAATCTATGGCATCGTCAAAGGCAGGCAGATGCTTCCAGTTAAAAAGAGTAAGTCCAAACATTACTTTATTATTTACTTATTTACTTTATTTTTACATAAATTACATAGCAATTATAATGTATATGATCGGGCGTAGGAGTTATTTCACTAGCCTATGTTCTTCGAGTTAGGATTTAACGAAATGCTAAATAGCCATCCAAAAATTTTTATAGGGACACTATTCTGAGGGGTAACTGATATATAGATCCTCTTGCGCCTACTGACCTTGAACAGCCTTAATTCATAGATCTAGGTCTTGAATTAGAGTGAACGTTGGGTGGAAGAGGTACTTTTGAATCAGACACAATGAGGCTGCCTATAGAGCTATAGGCACCATGGAAGCCTAAGTTCGAAGGAACGTGAGGTTGGGTGAACTTCTATAGACCGTTTGTACTCCAGCAAACAATGTATGTATGCGAGACCACATACTTAGACTGCATTGGAGGGACGAAGTTCTTCATTTTCTATAGCACCAACTGAAAAATAAATAAATTGTATGCATAAATGAAATAAAATAAAAATACTTTGTTCTGAAGATGTTTCAATTTATCAACGAATGTGAAAGAAAAAAATTCTAAAATAATATTTTTATAAGTTCAATATGTATACAATATATAATAATTGGAATTGAAATTATAAAAAGTTTTCATAACATAGTAATATTATATTTCACCTATAACATATAAATCATCTAAATTTTGAGGAAGAAGACAATTTTTTTTAGGGAGATCGGTTAATATCCTCTCCTTCAAAAGAACAATGACAATTCAAAAATTGACATTTTAGAGTTAAGGCTTCAGTAGCAATTGTATTGGTTGAAGCTTTTTAATTCAGGAAAGACATATCTAATATTTCATTTCCGAGATGCTTTTTTTTTTTTTAATAAAGTCTTTTTTGCGTTGTATCATGTTACAATAACGACAT
Organism: Troilus luridus; assembly: GCA_964056705.1. Classification (NCBI taxonomy): domain Eukaryota; kingdom Metazoa; phylum Arthropoda; class Insecta; order Hemiptera; family Pentatomidae; genus Troilus; species Troilus luridus. The sequence continues at coordinate 85,596,219 of OZ057413.1, forward strand.
AAGTTGAAATAAAAAAAGTTTCAATTTAAAAAAAAAATTCTAATGGTTAATAAAATAATTTTAATACCACCAGTGCAATAAGAATGCTTTGCTTTACCAATACCAACATTTTTATTTTTTTAACTGACATGGAACATTTAAATACCTTTATTGAAAAATTAGTTTTTACTATAATTGTTTTTGTGGAAATTAGAATTCAGAAGTTAGTTGTATACTCGATTTTCTTATAATTAAAATCAACTAACTATTATAATTAATAAATAATTAATATTGTTCTGTTATGATTTGGTTTTCTGTAGTTTTTATTGCCGTTTTATAGATTTATTGTTATTTTATTCCCCGATACCTTTAGTTAGATATTGAATTACGAATAAAGTTTCTATCCTCTAATCAAGTTTCCCTAAATAACTGAATTTCCATCGGGAACAGACATTCCGAAAGGAAATACCTGGCGTACCATCGGCGGTATGATTGCTTTTTGATTGAAAAGGTGGAGACGAAACTAGTGACTGAAAAACAATTATAAACCCGATTGGCAGGGCTCTATCTATCATCGTTGTTGATTTTCTTTTCGTACGACCAAATCGGTAAAATAAATACCGAATTTGCTATTCAAAAAATTATCGCAGTGAATCTTAATGTTTAACAAATATTTTAAAAGTAATAAAAGGTTGCCTCTCTCATTTTGAGTTATAGCAATAATATCCAAGACGCCTTTAAAATGAAGGTTTTAAAACATGTGTTTCCTGTTTGTGAACCAAGCAGAGATTGTTGCCTTTCTAAAGACTATACAAATATTTATTTTTTTCATCAGCTTCTCTCATTCTCCGGCTCGGCTATTTCTTCCTTGGCGATCTGATAAGAATTGTTTCAATAATGTAAGGCATGCCATTTGCTATAACATCAACCGTTCTCGGAAAGAAAAAAAAATTAATTATAGGAGCTGGGTGGTCTCTATTCATATTAGGTAATCAGGAATCCGGAGATACTCTCGCTAATATTTTTTAATATTTCCTTATTAATAAATAGTTTATTTTTCTTGATCAAGAAAAACATGGCTAGAATGAGGAAGAGAATATATCGTAATTGCAAAAGCAAAGTCACGTATCTCCTTGTCAACTTTAAAAAGAAAAATTATTTGTTTTATTCTAGACAATTGTTTTTTGTTTTTTTTTGCTAATAGCTAGAAGATGTTTTGATTATATTCGAATTAAATTAAACTTATTCGATGATGTACATTCAGCTTGAAATTAAGGAATACATTTAACTAACAAAATCAAAAAAATAGATAAAACTAATAAAAACAATTCATATAATAGTCAAATATTTTTTTCAAATAATATAAATAATATCTTGAGATTTAACAAAAAACAAAACAAAAAACAGTTAGTAATAAATTTTTGAGAATCGTCAAATCGAATTATTTTAACCTTGCCACCTCTGTTAGCTACCACAATCAAGAATTTTCGCACAGGAAATTGTTGGGCGTCTTATCGAAACGAAGCTATTCACGAAGATTCAGCTTGATACTAATCAAGTGCAAAAATGGACCATGGATCCTGGACAATAAGTGTTGGAAAACCCGAATGTTCGATGTCTTTATCAAAACCGCTGTTTTCAAACTTGCTAATAATAATAATATTTTTTTACTAATAACCAGAAAATATTTTAATTATCTTTCAATTAGATTAAACTTGTCCTATAAAGTAATTTCAGCTTCAAGTCAATGAATAAATTTAAGAGATAAAAGTAATAAAAAATCATCAAAGAGTTGGAAAACCCGAATGTTCGATGTTTATATCAAAAGTCGCTGTTTTCAAACTTGCAAAATCGGTTTCAAATCCAAATTGGTGAGATTATGCTTAACGCAATCCTATCATTTATTTCTTGATTTACACCGCGTAGTTTTTGTAGTAATTCAGTAATTATTCAAGGATTCTTTGGTTGCAAAAAAGGTTTGAATATTACAAAATCCTCGACTTCAGTATTAGATACGGTTTAAATATGAATCAGCGAAAGCGAATTCCTCGTGTTTTCTTAAAACCCAAGCCTTAACGTACAACTGATAGTGAACTATCAGAGCATCGAACGAAATTAACCAACAGCGATTATTCGATTATGAACTGAAAAATAACTTATGAACTAAAAGTATTAAACATGAAAAAGTTCTTCTGTTACACGGATTAAAACAGCTATCTATCTGAAAATGCGTATGCTAAGATGTAAGATATTTTTTTTTTATTGTACGGTACAGAGAATGCCATCCTAACAATAGTCGTAATGAGGAAGATAGAAGTTTTCGAAATGTTGCGATATAGAAGGATATTGAGAATATCTTTCGTTGATAGAGGTACGAACGAAGAAGTTTTGGGAATACTCTCAAAAGAAAAATAATCATAAACTGAAATAAAAATGAGAAAACTGAAATATTTGGGCCAAATTATGTGAGAAGATCGAGATATCAAATGCTGCTGGTAGTCATGCAGAGAAGAACATTAGGAAAGCGCGGCGTAGGAAGAAGAAAAATGTTGTGGCTCCGCAATCTGAAAGAATGATTTAACTGTCCATCAAACCAGCTCTTCAGACCAGCAGTTAACAAGCTACAATCATGATGATCGTCAACCTTCGACAGAAAATAAGTAACTTGTTACAGTTAGCTCAGAGACGGAGTTATGCACCCTCGTAACACTAACCTATATTTCTTTCTTTTAAAAGCTATTTAATGATTGTGTTTCAACATAATTGAATATTTTCTATGAAGCACATATCTAAATATTTTAAAAATAAAAATATAAAATTAAAAAATTTGCCTCCTCTTCCCGGGGAACCAAAGTAGGTATTAAGCAGGTCATCGCTCCAGGAAATACTGCACATACTTTGAGAAAGGATTGCAAAGCTCTCGATCGATCACCCACGCTCTCCCAGCATTTCTCCTCTAATTCTCCCGTTTCTCCCCATTTCCCGAGTTGAGTTCATGTGAATACTTTTTTAAATTTTTTTTTGTTTACAGAAAATTAACCTAACAACAAATTTGGTAATTTTGCATTTAGTTTTTAAATGAATCAGCCCATTTAAAAACGGGGAGTAGTCCCACGATACAAATATCCTTTACTTTCACTAATTCGCAGGATATGTCCATTCTTATCCTTTGGGAATTCAAAGTATAGAACTTTCCGTAATATCTTCCGTTCTTTAATATCAAACTTTTCAAATCGGCTCTTATTGGTGATATCTAGTGTTTTCACTCAATTCAGTGCTTCCAGTTAAATCACTGTTATCACAATGTCTTATCTTTGAATATTGGACGTATAATTATAAATGTTTTTGTTGAGATGGAAATCTACTTCGACGTTGTCTTTTCTGAACTTTGTTGCTTTTTTCTCGAGGGGATTCCAGCTGATCCACTCCCCAAGAAACTTAAACTCCTTAAGTAGCTCTATTTTTGTGTCCTCACTTTAAAGAATTTCGGTATCTAATTTTATGTATTTAATGTTAACATAAAATAGTTGCCATTATCGTTGAAACAAAACTCTACATGATCCTGTATTCATATAATAGAGGCTATATCCCTTAACGACCTTTGCTCCAACAACTCCGAAGCACAGAGAATGTTCCACACACGGGAGCTCCACAGACGCCTGGTATTCACCATTGTTCCGACACAGTCCATTGTCCTTGCTTGTAATTAAGCACCTTGACCCGCCGACCGATCGCTTGTTATCCCCAGTAATTATTTAACAAGTATCGCATGTCGATGTGTATTTTTTTCCAAGAGTGATTAATTGCATATTGTTCTTTAGAAAAAAATTGGGTTTTATTCTGTACTGTTCTTTGATATAAATACTGATCTCTAAAGCTGATGAGTAATAAAATAAATCATATGAGAGACCAATCAATCATAAACTGCAATATTCCATGGATAATAATGGAAGCCCCATTTAAAATATTTTGAAGGGGATACAAAATAATCAATCACCATTGATTAGGGAGCGGTGTAGTTCAGTGTGTAGAGCGCTGAGTTGCTGAGCCGAAAGTCCTGGATTCAAATCTGGTCGTAGCTGATAAATGATTTAATATTTTTCATAAATACAGTCATAGTTGATGAACAAAGAATATCAGCAACAAGAAGTATATCTCCGGTAATAACAAAATAATAGAATGGAATAGAATAGAAAAATAATTTTATTCTGGGACCAGGTCCCTTTAGAATAACAGAGATGAACAGAATTAAATAAATATTTATCTGGCCAAAGGCCTACATCAGAATAAAACAAAATTTACATAATATCTTGAAAGTAAATAACTAAATAGGTATGTTTTAGTAGAAAATCATAAAATTAAAAATATGTTTTAGTGATACAAAATTAAAAAAACAGACAAATTTACAAATTATAAAAAGAAATAGGCTTATGGAAAAATAAGTGAATAAATAATAGTAACTAATAATAAAAAAAATTATATCATTATGAGTGAGGAATATTTACAGTAGTTCATCAATCGATAAAGTTGAATATATCTATAAATTATTTATTGATTATAAAGCATCTGACTGGGAATTTAGAAGGTGTAGGAAAAGTTTTGATTTAAATGAGGTTAAAGAAAACGCATGACGGATATCGAGTGGGAGTGAGTTCCAAAGGGAGATACAGCGGGCGAGAAAGGAACACTCGAAAGTTTTGGTTCTATGGGAACGGATATAAAGATCGGAAGGCCGAGATCTTGTGCCCTGGGATTGGATAGAGGATTTGAATTGTAGGAAACTATAGATATAAGATGGATGTTATGAGTTGACCGTTTTATATAAGTAAGAACCAAGGAAATAGAGTCTACGGATAGAAGGGAAAAGCCATTTTAACTCATCGTAACGGTGGGACATATGAGACCTCCACGGGGCGTCTAAGACAAACCGAAGCGTACAGCTCATAATTCACCTCAACCTCTCCTCGAGCCTGTTTGAGAGGCCACCATATGCCACACAACCATAGTCAAAGCGAGGAAAGATAAAAGAAGTGATTAGGAGCTTACGGATAGGTAGTGTTAGAAGATCCCTGGAACGGTGGAATAATTTTAGAGACCTTATTGCTCTCGGGAAATTTAGGCAACGTGGGGTTTCCATGGTTGGGGATTGGTCGAAAATTCCGAGGTTTCTAACAGACGAACTGAAGGCAATAGGATGATCATTTAAGGTTAACTGGGGACACTTAATACATTGTAACACTGTCGGGGGTTAATACATTGTAACACTGTCGTAACAGCGGAATGCCTCTTTGCCAGTGTATGTTTATCGATGAGATATAGTCTCAAAAAACGCGAAGTCCTGGAAAGATGAATTTCGATAAAAATGAAGGGTGCAGTTCAGACTGATGAATGGGACTGAAGTAACAAGGAAATCTATCTGAAAGTGGAAAGAATCTCAGAAACTAAGACTAAGGAATTAGATAATAATTTAACATTACATGCTACAGTCGCACATGCTAGAAGGAAATTAATATAGAAGCAGCGTAAAAAATATGGAATGGTTTTAGAATAAAGGAAGACCAGAGAAGGCTGGACGAAGTTGGGCAAAAGAAGAAAAAACGTGCCAGAACGTATGGAGGGCTGTTGAAGACAGAGAAAAGTCAGGCAGAAGTAAAATGAAGAAGCTATAAGGTGACCCGAAGTGGTGAATAATAAAAAAAAAAAAAACAGTCATTGGATTCCCTCTTGGGGCTCACTCAGTCCCTTAAAGTGGTGGAAAACGTGGCGGTTGAGCATGAACGCCCCCAAATCACATCCCTGCACCTGTGGGTTAGAAAGAGTGCCATGTTCTGAAGCCAATACCCTTCAAGGATTATACTGATTAGTTTTATTTATTTATTACTTATTATTGAAATAATGTCTACTGTATTGAAACAATTACGTTGTCATAAAACTACATGTTTAAGCCGATAATCACAGAGATTAGCCTGTCGGAATCAAACTAAAAAACCTCTTTGGATTTCCTTAGAAGGCACTAGCCGATTTGCTGCTTCTACGGATTCAATAACAATTTAGAGAACGCTATTTGTTCGCAACTTATATTTTAAATACATTTTTTATCGATTTGAATTTTATTAGGTTATGTCCATTTGCCAAATCCTAGACATCTATGATACAGTAAGTTGAAAACTCCATCGGTTTACGCATTAATCTGTGAACAAATCCATATTCATTAACAAATTAATTTAAAAAAATTAATAGAACTACCGACTTTCAAAATATATTTATAAGACCATTCAAATTTATACACTTTCTTTTTACTGCGTATTATAATTTTATATTTTATACTTACTGATATTTTTGCGTTAACTGCCAACGAGTGTAACTTATTATGTAGGTGACGAATTTAAAAAAGTAAAATAATTTAAACTAATAGATTATTTTTTATATAATAGATTGTTTTTCTTACCCTTTATTTATTACTTTACAAACTAATACAATATTATAAACAATATATTATTAAATTGGCAACTTTACTTAAAGTTTAACATTGTATGTGGGAAGCAAGATAATTGATTCATAACAACCCTCGATAAACATTTGTTGGAATAATTCTGGGAAGGATGAGAAAACATGTTGAGCATATTTAAGTAATCAATATTCAATATTATTTTATATTAGGAACAAAAATATTTGTTGAAAATTCAAAAATTCATGAATGATTCAAATACAGAAAGAATGAAAATCCAGGAATGATTCAAATACAGGAAGAGTGTCTTCATATTATAACGTTTTTATGACTATTTTGTTTGTATAAATGGTATTTTATATGTTTAAATAAATTGTCTTGATCATTTTCAGATGATAATTATTACATTTGTAAAATAAAAATTATTATAGATTATTTTTATTTATTGCTTTTGAAATAAAAAAGGTTTTTACTTTTGATTAGTATTGCTTTATAATGTTTAATATAATGAACACCTTAATTAAAAATCATCAAACACGATTGTTTTTAAAGATTCATAATTAAAATGCGTTTTTATAAAGATTTCATCAATAAAGAAATCATTGTTTAAATTAAAATATATTTGACCTTTTGTGGATATCTTAAATTATATGTTTTTCTGCATTGTTTGCATATGTTTAATAACCTCGTGATATTGGGCAAGTCAGTTAATATTACACTTCAAATGAAATTTTTAAGAATATCTTTTAATTTGAAATATCGAAAAATCGTAAATAACCAAAATACCTACAAATTATTATGTATCTTGGATAATATTAGTTGACTTATACTTATATACATGGGGGAGAAATGGTGCCGGTGGAGGTCTAAGAAAGAATTTAAATTGAGATTAAATTATTTATTAGAAACATGCGTTCCGACCCGCATTGGAGATTCAGGGCTGGATAGACAAGATATAAATTTATTGAAATGAAATGGAGAATAGATGAGAGAGTAAATTGACTTGGTTTCTCATAATTGTTTTCAGTAATTAATACCCCATTGTTCTAGTTCAAATACTTAAAATGTTTGTTAGTTTATTGAACGTCACTTTATGCAGCCATAGCTAATGAGACGATGGTACTGTGGGTGCTCTAAGTTTTGCCTTTAATTAGGATAAGGATTTTGAACTAGTACCTTACGTCGTAGGGCCTCGGGGCTCCCGTTTAATGACCCTTCTGAAGGATAGCATAACCAAGGATTTTTACTTCCTTTAAAAAATCCTAGGGCTACCTGCCGGGATACGAACCCGCATGTTTATTTTTATATATTACTTTGTTTTCTTCATTTTTTCTATTTCATTCTAATATGTTTGTATCTTGTCTATCCACCCCTGAAGATTGCTTGCAATGTGAGTCAAAACGTTTTCTTTATTATAGGAACTCTTTCTTTGGCATCCATATGGACCATCTTCTTCCCCATATAACTTTATAATTACATATTTGTCATAGTGTTTTTTTTTTACGCACATCATTTAATGTAGTTTAAGTATTACATAAAATGGCTTAATTGTTAATGGTGATGTACGAAGGTTGACTGATTTGGCCTGAAGTAATTCTAAAATTTTTGGTTTAGTTTAACTGAATGAATGAATGAATGGAATCGATAGAAAAACACTCATAGAGACAGGTCATCGAACTATAATTGAGGATGAATGCTTCCTAGCTGGAAGTAGGGCAGGCGGGGAGCTGTCCGGCGGCAAATTGTTTTAAATTATGTAAATCTCGATAATCTAATTATGTCATTAAAGGTTGTTGATAAATGCATTAAAAATTCAAAGGCTGCTAAAAGCAACGATAAGTTGATTTGAAATTGTTCCGGTTCTATCAGGGCTTGTCAATATCATTAAGGAAGTGACTTCGAAAAAAAAAAGTTTGACTGCTTCAACAGTCACAAAATGGAAATGTATATTTTTGTCATTAACGTCAAAGTAAAGTAGTTTATTATCACTTATATCTTCGCTAAATAGAAAAAATAAATAAAAGAATAAAAAAAAACTTGTACCACTAAAACCCGTGAACGGGTCTGGGGTTCAGTAAATGATAGAGACTGTACTGTTTCATGGAAAACGGACGGTTGTGGAAGGAGGTGATTTGTCCTAGATCATGCTCACCCGTCATATCTTCCCCCTTATTTTGGGTACCGACTTTTTACAGGTGGGGTGAGTCCCAGGAGGGTCCTAGGTCCCATATTCTATCATTTTTATTAAACCTATGCGTTGGGTTTGAAGAGTTTTCCCCTTAGTTGATGGGGATCATACTAGTTTTTTTATGTATTAGAAAATATTATTTATTCATGTGTGATGTAATTATTTTGCCGAGGGTGGAAAATATACTTTAGTAAATTTAGACTTAATTAAGACAGTATTTAAATATTCAGTCAGCGAAAAGATAAATTAAGTGGGAAATGAAGACCAACTTAATAATGCAGGATTCTGAGGCTTGTGCTTGATAAGTTCAGGACTGAAATCTTCCCAGTCGGAAGAGGCGTTTACTTCGAGGATGGTACCAGAATATTAAGTTATCACCTTTCAGGCCTCCGCAATAATTTTACTTCTGACAGTTTGTATCATCATTGCGTTTTGATAAAAGGGAGAATAACCGGTTTACGATTTGCACTTCATTAAAACTGAGTTGGAAAGTATATAACTACCCGAACAAATTTATTTTTATTCAGATTTATCCTAATGAACATTCTCAACATTGATTTTCTGCAAAACTATACTTCTTTTTGACGTGAATACATCTTTAAAATTGCTTCAATAGTGGGAGGCAATTGAAAAAAAAGAATGATAACAAAATCGGGGATACAGTTTAGTGTTGCAGATACATATCTATCATCTCCATCCTAAACTCAGTTAGACCACTGGATAGCTAAAGGATTAAAGAATTCATTAAGAGAAGTGGAAATTGTGACGCATCGCGGTGAAGGATGTAGCGATGCCATTTTTTATATTTTTTATTATTATTATTTATTTATTGATATTTACATCTGTATTACAATTATACATCAAGTAAATAGGCTAAGTAATACATAATGACAAGTAGAGAAACTACCCACTGGTAGTACTCAAATCACAAGTTCAACTAAGAAGGTCACGTGGCCAACTTTTTTCAGACGCATCGGAGGATTATCGGGAAATGAAGAGGAAGCTAGGTTTGAAACTAGAGGGTTAGAGTGGGAATGAAGTTTGTTAATAAAGGATAGATACCGTGTTCGGGCTAAATCAGCAACAAATGGGATATTAAGGTCATTATGGATGACTTTATTCTTAAGAAAATAAGGAGCATTGTTGATTTTACGAAGCATTTTGGATTGTAGGGATTGGATACGAGAGGAATTCGATGGCTTAGTGGAGCCCCAAAGCGCTACTCCGTACGTATGATGGTCCGTATGATGGTCATAGTTGGGTCTTTTGTAATTAAATGAGGGCTTAGAGTGTTTGTCTGCTAAGTGTTAAAGTAGCCTGAAACGTCGAGCGGTTTCAAGAATTCGTACTTGAAAGGTGTGGATACAAATATAAAAAGAAAAAAAATATTAAAGCCAAGTTTCACATTAAATATTAATTAAGGTTATTCAGTTCTTTCCAGTTGGTTATAATATTACCTGCTCGTGTCCTGGTGCGGTACGTGAAGTTTATTGATCTGGATATTACTTAGTCCTGATAGTTAAAGCAGAATTGGTAATTAAGCTTCCCACGTCTCGGTATTCAAACTGTGATGAATTTTAGGAGTTACTAAGGGGTGCATTTTCCCTCCAATAAATAATCTCTGAAGAAAAAACAAAACAAGGTTAATTTAACAAATATTTACTATTTATAATACTCATATTAATGTACTTACATAAAATATCTGATAAAGAAGATAAGCATATCGTGGTTTACCTTGTAAGGAATTGTCAAATATATTTATATAATTGTTAATTTTCATTAATATTGTGTTAATAATCTTAAATAAAATAAGGAACAGTATAGATCAGTGAATAGAGTGCTGAGTTGCTATGGTTCCAGATATTGTAAATAAATTGTTTAATCTATAGGATCCATAGACCCTTCTGGGTCTCACCCAGCCTCTGTAAATTGGATACCCTTAATTTGAGGGAAATCTGGCGGTTGAGTGTGGTATGTCAAATCACCTCCCTACTCTACCATACACTGAGCCCAGTGTAAAGACCCTTTATGGTTTGTAGTGGAACAAGATTATATAAGTAATAAAATTAATTAAGTTCTATCGTTTTATCTTTTTTGAATCTTGCAAAAAACCCAAAAAATAATGGTTGGTATTAAATTGGTAATTGGTATACCCAAAAATTAATGGAATTCATAGTAATAAATTCATGATCAAATATTACATTTTTTCAGGATGCATCACTTCTTATTGCTTTAATAGCTATAGATATTTTCTTTCCATCATATCTAACAGAGGATAGGTATTCACATTATTTTGGGGTACCGTCCTAATTTTAGATACTAGAAATAGTAGTAGCCTCTGGGAAAAAAATTATGAAAATTCGAAAAATATATTTTTTTAAAACTATAGCATAGTTCTATCATTCTCGAAGAGTATCTCACATTATGTTTTCGCCATGATACAGGGCTGGAAAAAAGAAAATTATCAAATGTGGCAAATTTTATTCGGCTTAAAAATATATATATATATATATATATATATATATATATATAAAATTTGGTTTTGATTGGCTTTAATTTAATATTGACTTCTCTAGCATTCAAAGGTTGGATAATGTTCTTTATTTCGAATTTTTTAAAAGGGTTTCCCCATATTTAGGTTTCCTTCAACCTACCCAAAATTTTCAAACAAGCCATTTTTACATTTCTAATGTCTACTATACTTTCCTTTACTCTTTCTATAACCCTTTTCCGTGGTCTTCCTCGCCGTTTTCTCTCCTTTATATTCCAATATAAAATTAAATTGGGCAACCTCATTAATTTTTCTTAGAGGGGCATATATTTTGATTTATACATTTTGAAATATACTGCTACAAAACCGTTAAATTGTATTGTAGTGAAGAAGGTAATGTATTGAAGTCCCTTACTCTCTCAAAATCTACTTCTGGATCTAACACTGGCTTCACAAAAAGGTTAAACACAGCATATCAACTGTATGAATACAAAGTAAGCGATAATAAAAAAAATAGAGACCCAGGTTTCGCTTGTGTGCTGTCGATAAAGTTTAGTCTAAAGTCTAATGCTTTGTATTTGAAAATATTTATAATTTTTATATGATTATAGTTAATAAAGAAGCTTTCTAGTTGCGTGAGCAACTATGGAGATTGATACGAAAATTTAATGCATATTATTTTTATGCATATTAAAATTAATTTGTTTTGTTGTGAGAAAATCTACATCTAAAAATTATACAACTTATCTCTAACTAACATTTTCAACAAATGTTTGCTATATTTTCATTATCAAATTTTAAAAATAATTATGCATAAATTGTTATTGGATTTTTAAAGGTATTATAACAGTAACAAGAGTAAAACGTAGCGAATCCGAAAGCTCAATGGCTATATCACCAATCTCTGCTCTCAAAATTCCGTCCACAGACAACTACCAACACCCAAATCCGCCAGATCACTCCTAATGCAAACCTCCCACCGACGTCTCGGTATACCCTTAGGTGGTTTACAAGTCGGCTCAGCACTTATTAAATGTTTCGAAATTCGTTCGTTACTAAGCCCAACAACTTTACAAGCCTGTCTCTAAGCTGAAAATTCTACGTACTAACTTTTTTTCGAACACTAGGTCTTATAGACATTCCAAATATCCAGAGCTTCGTAAATATTGTATAATGTGTGAGACAATTGGATGATTATTTTTGGTTCTGTTCTTTGAACATAATTAGGTTAAGTGCGTATATCTAATATTGCCAATGTGTTATTTTCCATAATGGAAATGCCTATTGAGTTCCCTCTATTTTTAACTTTAATCGCTTAATGGTTTTAACTTTAATCATCCTTTTGTTTCCATCGCAATCCATAAAATAAAATCTTTAGGTGCGTCAGGCTGCTTGCTTCGTTAGATTCAATACGCAATGCTTGTCAGTATTGAGGGTATAGTATACCCTACTCCGTGTCTATTTCTGTTATTTCAATAGAAAATTTATTAAATTTAACTTATTTAAATTGTGACAACTTTATTATAGGCGGGGAGTATTAATAAATAATAAATATTATATTTTCTGCTAGTAATTAAAACACTCCCTGAGATGAGAATCCTACATGTAGATGATGATGATGTATTTTGATTACAGACATGTTAGATGTATGATGATTACAGATAAAATTCAGAAAACTCTGTAACGACTTGTTCATATTGCTACCTCTACGATGTGAATATGTATCGAGATCATCAAAAGTCTACAGCATCTTATTGAGACGGCATTATTGCTTATATGAGTTTATTAAAAATGCCTCAACCCCCTTTAAAACCTTTAAAACAACCCGAAAAATTCTTTTATCTGCATCGGAAAAGGCTCCCAAACATCATCACATTGATTTGAAATACTTTTAAATTATAGTTTTATCAGTTCTAATTTTTACAATATTGTTTCATCAAAATGAAATAATGAAATTAATCAATATTTCTATTGATAGTCTCTATGCATATATCTATATGCACTGTCTATAATGGAATCAAACTGCAGTCGAGGACTGTATGTATTATGTATTTTCTATTAAAAAGTTATACATATGCACATACTTAAATTTATACATAGCTATTATATTCATATACGGGTGATTCTTTTTTAACAGTGCTTATTATTGTCCTCAACTGTTTGCTCTCATCAGCCATCCATTATATGTATTTAACATATTTCAACACTTTTCTTAAAAAATTAACGTCAAAAAGAAGACAATTTTTAACTAATTCAACAATTATCAGATTGAGAAAAGCTATTTCATCGTAAACAACAAAATGTACGGACAAATAAATCACTTCCTAGACAAAAAGAAACATTCGAAATTCGACAAAATTCAATATGATTTAAATAATTACTTGGAATCGGAGCAAGCTAGATTAGGGAAGAAACGAATACAAATATGTTTCAGAGGTAATAAAAAAAATAAACGATGATAAGACTATAAATAAAAATTAACAGCTTACATGAAAAATTATAACGTTTAAAAATCAAGAAACCTGATTCCCTATCACCTAAATTTAAAGTTAATAAGCTGTTAAAAGACAAAAAATTGGCAAAACATTATCAAATAGAGGAATAATATGCATTAAAAAGTTGAAAAGTTTCATTGTAGAATTAGATAATTTTGAATAATAAAAGTAATATGTACACACTGTTAGTCCATTATATTCATAAGCCCTCTTGGTGGTGATAAACTTATGGTAGACTGCCTAGTGGGATTTTTCCTGATTAGTCTACCGTTCCAACTTAACTAATTTGTCCCATCATAGCTGATTAACTACCTTGCTAAAGTCGGACTCAGAGAATCAAACGTGGGCGGGAGGCGTTTGAGGTTGACGCGGACAGATAGCTCCGCCGTCGGTACCGGGTATCGAGCCAGTCGGGCCCCTGCGGCAGGACCGGGATGCTCATCCGGTGGAAGAACAAGGAGAAGGCCTCTAAGACGGCCTCCTCTTCCACTACCGGCAAGAAGAAGAGGAAGTTCGGCAGGGAAGGTGAGTTCGTCATCAACAATACGTCCATCAGCCACTTGCATCGTCGTCATTGCTCATAATTAATACCTAAACAAATTATTTATCTCTTCATTCATTATATATTTATTTTAATGTATAAATATCCCAAAAAAGCAAACTTAGTCTTCTCAAAAATCATTATTACTTAACGACTTTTCTTTCTCCACATACTCAAAACTAGGATTGTTCGGAGTGGATGGTATGTAAATGAATAGAGAATAGATAATAAATTAGGAACATGCGCACAAGATTCACTCTCTTTTATATTGTGCTGCATCCTGCATCACATGCACCAAAGTATTATTTATTATTAATTGAATTTTTTAAACAATTTCAATTCAAATTTTAAGATATTCGGACTTTGGGTTGACGCCCCCTCACTTGGGTCCTATAACCTACGCCCTCTGCCCCTCCCACTCCATGTTTTTACTGTTGCCTTGTCTTTCAATGAATAATAGAAACATTATTAAATAATTAATTATTAAATATATATGAAACTCGTTATCTCAGGTATTTATTTAACTATTAAAATATACTTTTTTTTCAATTTTTTTAGTTTGGTTGTGAACCACACAAAAGTAATATACACATAAACCATATATTATATGAGCTCATCCCTACATGTTTACAGATTTCCTATTTCTATAAAATTGCCAATATACATTTTTCAAAATTTTCAGCACACTTTTTATAAATTGAAACTTTTGATCTTCATGTTGACTTGGCATTTAAAAAAAAAAAATTAAACAAGTTTTATATTTAAAATTAATATATTATATATTGCCATCGTAATCGCTCTTTGAAAATCGTAAGGAAGAATACATTGCGCAGGATTGTCACTTTAATTACTGTAAAATAGTTTTTCTTTTTATAAACTCGTTTTTTAACTCTTTAAACATTAATAAGACATACACTTTGTATGTATGATATTGCTTACATAATATATATTACATAATAAAGAAAATATATTTGATGTAGAGCAGTAAGACCGGTTCAGCGAACTCTGGAACCTGCCCAAATCCCAACTTGTGCCTTCAGCCACTCCCTTGCTTTACTGATTTTATAGAGTTTAGTCTTTTATGGAATAACCATTGTCTTTACGATATTATTATAATTATTATTATTCTTTCTTTGTTTCTTAGTAATATTCTAAAAATTAATTTTTTCAAAAAAAAAATATAGTGCCATCCTGTTAATTAATTTTACATTACACCTTGTGAATTTAAATCTTTAATATATATTTTATTGATTTATTATTATTAATCGGTGCTTTTATTATTATAACGTGTGAAGTTAAAATTTTCTGATCATTTGAACTATATTCTAGTTTGTTTGAGTAACAAAAATTGACATAGTATTGTAATATATATATATATATATATATATATATATATATATATATATATATATATATATATATATATAAATTACCGCATTAGTACAAACCATTATTCGCACTAAATTGCATTTGAATAATCAATAAAATTTAAATTAAGTATAAATGCTTGTATTATTGTTTTAACGTTAGTCCCATTTAACCACAAATGGCTTAACCCCATAATCATAAACTGCTTGTTAATGTAAATTAAATTTCCACATCAATAACTATAAATGTATAGTCTGAAATTTATTTTTGATTATGTAATTAACTTAAATTTTCACTAGGAAATATTTTCTAATTTTGTTTTCTTAAAGGCTTTATTTTTTTCCCCCGATTTGAAAGCATATAAATACCAATTCGTCAAAATTATTCACTGCCTCGTGTGGACGAATATTATGAAATAAATGTTTTGATGTGTTTTTAATATATTATTTAGCAAGACAGATTTCTAAACTACTCCTCCTACTTACGATTGGGGTGAGCTGATTAGAGCCTTGTTCAAATTTAGAAATTTTTTTATTATACGGGCCGTGATTCTAATCCTAAGACACACTAAGCCTCGTTTGAAAACTGAGAGCTCAGTGGGTTAGGAAAAATCAGGTGTTTGAGTTTAAGGGCGACCTATATGTGAGCAGTTGGCCGGTCAAAAAACACTCGAATTCTGCAATGGAAACTCTTTGTTGCGTATGGAAACTAGGGAGGATCTTTTCATTCCAATTATTTTATTATTGGAACTATTTCATTCCCTAATAATCCTCATTCAACTTATTGATCCGAATATTTGTGGAATTTCTCTGTTATAAAGGAAGTAAATCATTTATAACATTTACAACACGGGTTAAATTAAAAAAATGACAAAAAATAAATAAACAATTCCATTATCTGGTCCAATGCAAAATGAGAATTCATAATTATGACCTTTTTGGTGTTTCAATAAGACACAAACTCTTTTGGAATGAAGGAGGCGAATATATGTCCATTTATAAGTCTACTGTGCAGTCTTCTTTAATGCTTGAGATTCTGGAAGATTTGGAGAATGCCCAGATAATCCAGATAATTACTGAATATTTCGTAGTCTGAGTAATTTGGCATCACTTCAAAGGTAAAACAATAGACAAGGTAACCTAGAAAATGGTGATAGTACTATCCTTACAAACACTAAAACCTTTTAAGAAATAAATCTTTACAGTGCTTCAGATTATCTTATAAGAAGATAAGCAAGTTACAGAACTATATACATAATCAAATGGAGCACATCCCTCCTCAACAGTGCAAACCTGCTCATCAATCAGAAGCACTATCCTCACTTACATGAAAATACACACACACGCACATATTTATATATTTAAAATTTATTTGTATTTGAAAAGAAAAGATATGTCCAGGACCGGGACTCTAACCCGGGTCGCCCACGTCTCTAGCGTAGCGCTCCCCCAACTGAGCTAACCTTGCTCGCATCTCGGTCAGACAGATCCTTTCTTTTCACTGATCTCATATCCTCGTTTTCTCGCAATTTGCGATGTATACAAAAATATTTAAATTGAAAATATTTAAAAATTATAACAATTAATAAAAAATAAAATAACATTTATTTGATATTTTATTGATCTTTACTATAATAATATTAAAATACACATTTCTTCACTATATTTATAAATCGCGGAGACATGGACGTATGAAATATTCAGTATGCCGACATTTTGAAAATATTAAGGATCATATAAATATTGGAGCGTCATAGATCAAAAAGATGATTCTGTAACATGCTGATCTCGTTAGTTCATCATTTGAAATGAAATGGAAATTTAATTTGAAAATTGATGGGCATGTTATTCGTAAATGATAACTTTACTTAAAATTAATATATTCAATATTTTTAAGTAAGTATTGGTTTTCGAAGGGAGCGGAGTGGCTCAGTGGTAGAGCACGGAGTTTCCATGCCGGAAATCCTGGTTCAAATCCCGCTTCAGGCCATGACTTTTATTTAGTCTGTTTGCAGTGGGAGATGGATGGTATAGGATCTAGGACCCTCCTGGGGCCCACCCAGCCTCTATAAAATATTATAAAAATAGGGTACCGAAAATCTGGCGGTTGAGCGTGACCTAGGACAAGTCACCTCCTTGCAGAACCGTTGTCCATGAAACAGTACAGTCTCTACTATGTCCTGAACCCCAGACCCGTTCACGGGTTGTAGTGGTACAGGTTTTTTTTTATTGGTTTTAGAATGTATTTTAATAAGGAGCGGGGTAGCTCAGTTTATTGAGCACTTAGTTGCTATGTTGAAGGTATCGGGTTAAAATCCAGCAGTGGTAAATAAATGATTTAATCTGTTAACAGCCACAGATGGATGCTTTAGTATCTGCAGACCCATGTGGGATTCACTCTGGGTCTATTAAGTGGATACCCTTAATAAGTGTAAAACCCTGGCAGTTGATAGTAATCCAAATAACCTCCCTGCTCAACCTCTGTCATATAAGCGGTAAAGTACCTATCATGTACCGAGCTTAAGACCGTTGATGGGTTGTAGTTGTGCAGGGTTTTTTTTCATAAATTTTTAATAGCTCTAAAAAAATATTTTTAAATTATTAAACTCCAATCCTTACAAGAAATACACATGGCCATATAAGGCATATATAATTATATAAGTTTTGACAAATAAATAACATTATAATTTAAAAAAGCTCATAAATCATGATACTTGTTTATTAACATAAAATTTTGTTTATATTAACCTGTATGTTTAAGATGTCATAGAATTAAGTTTTCGCATTTTAATTTTTAATGCACGATGTCCAACTGGAGTTTTAAATTGTATTTTTTATGAACTCCTTTTCTCATAATGATCATTTCATATATTTTTTGTTCTTTAAAATATTGCTTTTGTATTGTTGAGCTCTTCTTGAAGACAACAGTTCAGGTGTGCCACTTTATACTGCTATGGTTTTCGGACGATGCTACGGTGGGAGCCCTAAATTTTCTCTATCCAGGTATAATTAGGCTAGATATCTTTAGTCATTTCCTTACCCGCACGGGCTTGGGAACCTCATTTTACGTCTCTCCCGAAGGACGGAATAACCAAGGATTTTTAAGAACCCGCGATCTTGGGCATAGTATTTCTTACTAAGTAACTGATAACTGACTCCTCCAGTTTTTTTTTAATCCTGAAGTAGAATTAGGAGAAACTGTGATTGATTCCATTATTAATTTAAATACAATTACTTTAGTTTTGTTTGTTGTAAAGGATTTACTTAATAGAACAGACCGTTGAGATCCCAGAGCGCCCTGATTTGGACTCCCGAATAACTAAGGTACCGCGTACAGTGCAGAAGGCAATTGCGTGCCATTAACTAATTGACTTCTTGGCTTAATATTTATAGGCTTCTATCTCTTTCCAACCTCCTGGTTTCATTGCGAACCTACCGTGCACCCTTTCAGTTTCATTATAGAATAAGAAAGCACTTAATGTTTTAGTAATATTTGTCCCAGCATTAAACGTTTATAAAAAATTTAAGTTATTTATTTAATCTATACTTTAACTAGGGAGTAACTCCTGGCCACCAACTCCCATTTATTTATTAGTAACCGCGTAATAGCTACTTAACGCTTAAGTAGAGGTATCCAGATATTAATCCAGAAATTCTAGTTCACTTTAGTCTTTATTTCGCAGTGAGCCAATTAAAATATAAATATCCGCTTTGTATTTGTCTTGAGATATTGAGATCCATTTAGTTGTTCTCTTGACTTAATCTTTTTTTATTTGTAGTACAGACCTTAGGATTAAATAAATACTAGGGAATACAAGTCTGAGTTGGCCAGATCTTACCTCTCATTCTGTCCAACTTTGTTTAGTATCCTTCTTGTTTTTAAGACCCGAAATATTTAAAGTAGTGTCCTTATTTTTTTTTTGTTACTTTTTTTAATGGGTGTACTTAGATTCTCTCTTCATCATAAAGCTGATATGTTTTATGTAGTAGTCCCATGGTTATGGCCAATAAGTCCTTGGTTTTTTTTGGCATAGGGTGTTGGTTAATTGTTCTGTTTTCCCACTGCTGATTGACATTTTTTTAATTTTTTGTTTTTCTTTGCTTGATATGGATTTGTTTCATTAATTTAATTCTTTTTTTTTACAATGTATTTATAGTAGTTGATCTCTTGACTTATTCTTTTTTTTTTGTAGTGCAGAGCATAGGATATTATAAATACTTGGGGAATACTGGTCTGAGTTTGCCAGATCTTACCTCTCTTCTGTCCAAACTTGTCTAGTGTTCGTGTTGTATTTAAGATCATTAATATTATAAGTAGTGTTGATATTTTTTATTTCTGTCGTTTTTTAAAGAAAGGGTGTACTTAGATTCTCTCTTTTCATTAGGCTGGTACGTTTCATGTAGTAGTCCCTAGGGTATTAAATAAAATAATGATTTTTTTTATTTTAGATCTGTTTTATAGATAAAAAAGTTAATATTTTATAAGAAATATAAATATAATTATATTTATATAATTGTGTGAATATATAAAAAACAACGACGTACATTATACATGTATAAGAAACATGTGTATTTATTATACACTTATACAATAGAAATATATATAAGAAACATTATAAATTATATAAACACATATTCACAACATTCCACCCATCAACACAAAATCATCAAAGTTTTTGATTATTTTTCTATCGTATTCCCTGTTACTCGAACTTCCTAGGAGAAAAAAATAAATCGAGAACTGCTCAAGAACTTTTGATCATTTCAAATACTTCATAATTCTTAAATCAAGATAAAAAAAAAACACTGAGGTCAAATTTACTGGATGCAAAACTGCGCAGAAAAAAAAACCCTGTACCACTACGATCCGTGAACGAGTCTGGGGGTTCGGCACATGGTAGAGACTGTACTGTTTCATGGACAACGGTTCTGTAAGGAGGTGACTTGTCCTGGGTCACGCTCAACCACCAGGTTTTCCCCCTTATTTTGGGTACCCTATTTTTATAATATTTTATAGAGGCTGGGTGAGCCCCAGGAGGGTCCTAGATCTCATATGATCCATCTCCCGCCGCATACAGGCTAAATAAAAGTAACTGCCTGCAGCGGGATTTGAACCAGGATTTATAAGAATAATAAAAATGTCTTAGTTCACTTCACTCTCTATATTGAAGTAACAATCCTAAAATCGAAATACTGGAATAAGATGTAGCTTGGTTTTTTTTAAGTAGATGCATTCAATATTTTCCATTTATTTTCAAAACGGAATTCTTAAAGAAGTCAGGAAAAGTGGCTTTGTGATTTGCCAATTTTTAAAAATATTTACAATTTAATTGATCGAGTAAGAGCCTTAGTAAAAAGAAGTTTCTTGATTGTTAGGTAACGCCGTTAGAATATTACTTCACTTAAAACTTTTTATGTAATGGAAAGATAGAGAGTATTTTGTAGTACTTATAGATAGTATTTTTTGTAGAGAGTACCCCCTTTTTTTTCTTTTTTTTTAAATACCTTATTTTTGCGAAAGTGCCGTAATATTTATATGCAGGAAGTAGCCTCACTCAATGAACCACCGATTTCAAATTGATTCTACATAATATATTAACTCAAAAATATTGAAAAGGCGATCCAGCTTTCGTTCCAAGCAGACCTTAGGATGCGAGAGAAAAAGAAATGATGATGTTTGATTTTGTATCTTGTACTTGCCGAATTAAAGTGAGAGTGATCGGAGAGGTTATGAACATGTCAAAAGAACGTGTTTGTTACATATTAAATCAGATTTTAGATTTAAGTTGGATGCCGCATAGACATTTCCAACGAACATTTGTTGACCCTAAAACAAAAACACAGTCCAAACAGTGGCCTGCTAAGGGGGGACCGGCACCAAAAAAAGGAAAACTGTTTTCTCGGCTCGGGGAGGGGTGGCGACTGTTTTTTGGGATAGTCATTTTAATCTATTATCTTTATAAAGGAAAAACCATTACAGGAGCATACTGCGCATCATTACTTCCCAAGCTGAAGGCAGAACTTGCGGAAAAACGGCCACATTCGCAGAAAAAGAAAATCCTGTTTCTCCAAGACAACGCACCGCCTCACACCTCAGCGGTTGCCATGGCGAAAATCCACGAATTACGGTTTGAACTGCTTGACCATCCTCCTTACTCACCAGATCTAGCCCCAAGCGACTTCTTATTTTTCCCTCATCTAAAAATTGCGCTAGGAGGACAGAGATTTTCGTCAAATGAAGAGGAAATCACCTGCGTGAACAATTATTTTCCAGAGAAAAACATAGTACTTTTTGGGCGGGTTACAGAGATGGGAGCATCGCTGGGAGAAGTGTGTAGAGTTACAAGGAGACTATGTTGACAATTAAAAAAGATATTTCAGGAAAAATGTCTGACCTAACAGAAACTTTTCAGACCACCCTCATAAAATGATATCGACGCTTTTTCCCGCCGAACTTTTATTTTTCAGATTTTATTGAAGGAAAGATATAAACTTAAAAAAACTCGTTTTGTTTTTTCCAAACGTGGTCGTTAAAAATGTTTGCATTAATTATTTGAGCTGTTGTTTTTGAAAGTGGTATTAGTCCATTTTTATCACTTAGCAATTAGCGAAGATTGATGATTCTGACCATAGACACCATTGAAATTTTATTATGAAATAATAATCATTGAAATTATTTAAAAGAATAAACAATTCTTTTAGATCTATATCTTTGGATATCCAAAATCATCATTTTTCATTTCATGGTCTTTTCACTCTGAAATATGCCAATTTTTTATATTCCATCTACCAACATACCTTTGTGTTCATGATATCGGCTCTAATCTTTTGAAGCCAATAAAATACATTTCGGTTTGAAGCCCTATATCTTCAGTCTATCCGATTTCGATGAGGTGGTCAGAGATGGATCCTATGGATTCTTGGACCCTCCTTGGGCTCACCCAGGCTTTATAAAGTGGTTACACAAAATAAGGGGGAAAATCCGGTGGTTAAGCGTGATCTAGGACAAATCTTCTCCCTGCACAAAAACGGTGCAGTCTCTACTACGTACTGGACCCAAGAACCTAGGTTTGTAGCGGTACATTTTTTAAAAATAATTATCATTGGAACAACCCATGAAGGGTCTGGGGTCGAGTACATTGTAAGAAATTCTGGGAAATATAATTAATTTTTACTTTGTATTTCCTTTCAGTTATATATTCCTCACTTTCTTTTATATTAAACATAAAAAATTATCTTGCCTTTCCTGCCGCAGAGAAGAAATTGATTTAAAGGATTCTGCCAAGTTTTAATTTTTTTCTTTGGGACAAAAACAAACATTTGAGGACTGAGGATCTTTATCCAGCAGGGCGTATCTTTTTTTTTCGTTTAATGAAAAATTTAACTTTTTATATAAACTTTTCTAAACAGTTTTTTCCTTTGTTCTTTGACATGAATTTAATCCCGTTTAGAAAAAAAAAATTTTCTTGCTACTGTAATCTCAAAAGGTCAAATGCAGTGATGAAATAGTTGATACAGAAAGATATTCTACTTAATCTAGGCGATGAAGTCATTCATTGAATAAAAAACGAAACGCATTAGTGATAGTCACAGTAGCACCAGCCTTCTGTCAGCCCTGAAGATGGCCTACAACGTAGGTCGAAACATCGGCACTTATAATAAATAAGTTTGTCTTATTTAGGGTTTTTTCGACTGCACCCCCAGACTATCTATATTCCACATAAAGTCTCAATCATTTACTGGACTAAATACCTTCCATGTGCAGTGTTATAGGGGTTTTCTTTAGTTCTTCGTCGTATAAATTTCTCCGGTCTAATACAGTTTGGAACAATATTTATGTGCGTGAAATATTTATGATTATGTATGTAAAATTTGAGCGTAATTAAAGTTATGCAAGTTAGGAATATGCCTTGAATGTTGCAGCATCTTGTTCTCCAAAATTATCTTAATTAAGTGAAACTATTTTCACGTACGAAAGTGTAAGGTACTGTTTAATAACGATTGTGATTAAATTGGTTACATAATGTACAATAAACTTGTCAATTCGTAATTAAATAAGGTCCTGAGCCTGTACTTTGTCAAGTACTAATTAAACATCCCTAATCCTGATTATATCTGTATAGGCTAAATTTAAGATTCCTAACGAAGCATTGTCCTATTAGGTCTACATAAAATGACGCCAAATAAATAACCAACAAAGTGTTTGGATATTTCTTTTTAATCCAAAGTTAAAAAAGTTTGTGAAAAACTTGTCAAAGGTGTTTTATTTCCGTTTGGATGGAAACGCCAAATTTGAATTTCTCTCAAAGGATAATTCCACTGGGAATTCCGGCTGATTTCATAGGATTTTTGTATTCCGATTTAAGCAACCCTTTTTAGCCATTAAACATTTGTGATAAAATATTTTTGTCTTTGAATAACTGTACCTTTAATATAGCGTGATTTGTGGTTATTCTTTCGAAAATTTACCGAATTTACATTTTTTATAAAATATAAGATTTTAAAAGATAATAAAACTTATTAGATAATATGCTGTTAACTTTGAAGGATGAACAACTTGATTAAGTTTATGAAATGATGCGTTGAATATTCGGTCCTAAATATTATATAATTAAAATTATAGCATTGCAAAGGTTGAGATGGGCTTGTAAAGTTGTTGGTAACTTAATAAAAAACTAATTCCTAAAAAGATATTTAGCGATGAACAATGTTTAATATTGGTAACGCGCCGAGGGGTAGACCGAGACATAGTTGGGATGATTGTGCTAGAAATGATCTAACAGATTTCCGTTTGAGTATTAATCCGTTGACATGTTTGTAAGCAGAGATTTGTGGTCGACATTCAGTCCTCGTATTTTCCAAGTACATTATAAAATTATATTATTAGAAAATATTCTTTAATTTTACTTTCTGACTCGAATTTTTAAAATAATTTTCATATTCAATAACTGTAACTTAAATGATATATATATATATATATATATAGCCATATATCATATATTTTTTTCTCAAAATGAAGAGGTAAGTTTCTTATGATTTGATTTTCTAATCGGGAAACAAAGATTATAGTGATTTAAAATTTGAATCTCTTAATGAACTGGTCACATTCAAGCTAGTTATAGAAGAATTACACCAATTTATTTAAAATACTTCCACAATATGATTTAAAGGTTTTCAGGATTACATTTACAAATAGAAATTGTGATTTTTTTTTTTTTCTTGCTTTTCCCAAATCTAAAGTTACCTAAACTGCAAACTCTTTAAGATAAGATCCGATTAAGTTTTGGACAGAAGTTAAACTGACTTTGTTACATCACCCTCTGAGTCTTAATCTAACTTGGTTTACCGCTTCCTTTTATTGTTAACTTGCAACTTCCACTATACTAATTAGAATAAAGATTTAAAAATAATGTTCTTTAAAACAATAATGTTGTTTCTAAATTGTCTCGAATTTAATTAGTTATGGATTATACGAATTATTTCTTTTGAATATTATTTTGTTAATTATTATTACTATAGCATTCGAATTAATTAATGTCAGTCTCCAATTATATAATTAAACAATATTCTTAGCCCTAAAGCAAAGGCTTGGTTCTTAAAATGATTTCTACTTTTTACACTCATATAGTCAGGCTAGAACCTCGGTGAATATGTGACCTTGGCTGTAGACAAAAATTTATTTTCTATTTATTTTCTGACAAACCAGTGGGCACCCTTCTTGAGCACCTTCATTGAATTTCAGAATGCTGACTGCCACATCTTGTCAGAATCTATAATTGGTGTGAACTTACTTGATAGTCATCCAAACTCCCTTCTATAGTTTTACTCATGTAGAGGTTTTTTATTGAAAATCCTGTACTACTACAACGCATTGAGGATATTGGGTTCAGCAAATGCTATATACTTTACTCTTTCTAGGATATAAGCTGTGAAAGTCCCAGGTTCAAATTCGGCTGTGGCTGATTTTATTTAGTCTGTTAATAGCCTAGGACAGATCTTATGGGATCTGACACCTTTCTGGGGCTCACCCAGCCTCTATAAAGTGGGAGGACAAAATAGGGGGGGCTGGCGGTTGAGCTTAATTTGTGACAATGCACCTCTTTTTCCAATTAGCTGTACAGTTCCTTCCACGTACTGAACTCAAAGTCCTTCATGGGTTGCAGTGGCACAACAGCCCTACCTCAGTAGATTTTCGAGCCTAACTAGAAGAAGAACGAATCCATAATTAATTTCCTGTCTAACCTACTGGGTTTCATCTTGAGTACAAGTAGCTTCATTGAATTTGAGAAATTGTAATTACAAGGTACCACATCTTGTAAAAATATAGTGGTATACCGTTGGTATGAACTTACCTCGTGACGAATCAAACAATCTTCAACAGTTTTATTCATTTAATAAGCAAAAAACATGTATCACTACTACCGGAAAATGGTATTGGGTTTAGTTATGATATGGTCGGTACTATACTATTTTAATGACAACGGTTGTGCAGGCATGTTATTTATCCGAGATCACGCTCAACCGCAGATTTCCCCAATAAAGGGTACCCACTTTATAGAGGCTGGGTCAGCCTCACGAGTGTCATCAGACCCCATTCTGTTATCAGAGTAATTTATCTGTCATCTGGATTTGAACCTGTAACTTTCAGCCCGAAACTTTGAACCCTACAATACAATTTTTATTTTATATTAGTTAACTTAAAAACCGCAAACACGTCCTTTATTTTGTATTTATTGTTTCGGATCACCACGTTTTATAACAAAAATATTGAAGAATTTAGTTACTTATGATGCCTTGTTAGTCCTAATACCAAGAACATTTCCATTTTCGCAGTGCTAATTAGTTATGAAACAACAATTACCTTTGGAATATTTGTCGTCCGACTGGACCCTACTCCCCTTTGTCGCCGCCCCATTGTGAATATTCTCATTAATTTTAAATGCTACCCTTCCTCCGAGTTTATTGGACGGCTTTGTAAAGGAAGTTCTCCCAGCCCAGTTCCTAGCTCCTAAATAATAATCTCCGTTCCTTTAAATACTCTTCAGGGCCATAGAAGAGATAAAGGTTAACATCCCTATCTTAATTATAGGCTAAGCATAGCTGTATTTACATACGTGCATAGCAACATACTGGCAGTACAACTCGATTCTCTCTGAGTTGCGGAAGACTGTCCATGAAACTACATTTGAATATTCTTTATTACTTATTGGATATTACTTACCATTCTAAATGTTTTAAATTTAATTTATATAGATTTCTCCTGAGCTTCATATTTTTCTATCACATTCATTTTTAATAATACCTTTATTTTATTTTATAATTTAAATCTTCCCTACTTTTATATCTGGTTTTCTGCAATAGCAATATTTTAACGTGAATACGCCTTTAAAATTGCTTCAATAATGGGAGGCAATTCAAAAAAACGAATGATAACAAAATCAGGGGATTCAGCTTGATGTTGCCACTACTTATCTATCATCTCCATCCAAAATTCAATTATACCACTGGATAGCAAAAGGATCAAAGAATTCATTATGATAACTTAGGGCTGTTAATCATCGCCCGCGGTGGAGGGGGAAGCGCCGCCGTTTCGAGGTAATTTTGCTGCATATCGAGATTTCCAATTAGTATAAATAACTTTTGACTCCGAGAAGCTACGACGGTCGTTTAAGGTTCAATCGTCCGGTGTCTTGAAAATCTATAAATTGTATATAAAACAACGGTGTACAATAGTGACAGTATATAATAAGGCCTTATTTATCAAAGCCTTGAATGATTTTAGATTACTGGCTTAAGAATAAATGAGGCGTACAGTATCAATAGTGAACAACTCCGAAATCTCTGGATAGGCAAAATTTAGGGCTCCGACTGTAGCATCGTCCGATTAGCCATAGCAGCATAAAGTGACATAAATGAACAAACAAACAACTCCGAAATCTTAAACCTGACTTTTTAGTAGTTGAATGTACCCTGAAATTGATTCTAATATCCTAGTTTTACAAAACATTATCGAGCTTTTTTTTTCTATTTTTGATAATCCAATAAAAAATTACCGCACGTAGAAGTCTTAGGGCTCTCAATCATTTTGTTATTGTTTAATACTTATTAACTCTGAAGCAATACATTTGTTAATCATATATTCGTTGTTGGCTTTTTGAAGATTATATTTATACTCATTAAAAGATTATGAAAGGCCACGCAAATCGCATTTAAGTATTTTTAAAATGGATGGGTTTACAACGTTTCCTGTATGTATTTTAAAAGCCATTGTAATTGTTATATAACCTCATGAATTGGCCGGAATATTGAATAAATGTAGCTTGTATTTTTCATTATATTTCGATTTAATGTAGCATGTAGGTGTTTTGTTAAAAAGAAAATGTCATACATTTTCAACAATTACAAAGTAAGTTTCATTGCGATTTTTTTCATGATTCTTTTTTCATAAAAGATTTTGAGATTTCCGCATCAGCAATTTAGCTTATTTAGTATGGAGCCAAAACAATTTATTTCTCCGTTGTGTATTAAACATATGATTATTATAGACATCGGGTTAATTTTATGTCAAAAATTGTTAACGTTTGTGTCATAATATTTTTATTTTGAGGGCTGGTATCAACTCCGGTAGCTTAGTTGGTCACTCCGGTAGAGTCCTGTCACGGTAAGACAGAGGACCCGGGTTCGAATCCCGGCCGGGGGGATATCTTTTCTCTTCAAAATAGAAAAATTAATTAATTGATTCGAAATAAAAAAATGGTTAACTGCTTTTTTACAGTACGTATATTGCATGTATACACACGTTGTGTACCCATGGCAAGGAAAAAGTGAATCTAAATGATAATGAAACACGTTATTATTGTTAAGCTAATGAGGCTCCCACAAATCATACTTGAGGAAATAAGCACTAGGGAAAAAATTGGAACTTTGGCCTTGGTGACTGCAATCCGATGTAATTGAAATGTTTAATTGATAAATAATAGGAATGTTATTGATAAATTCAAATTTTAAAATCACGTTCATATATGTAATGGTTTAAAAAAAATCTGTACCAATAATATCAATAAATGGCGTTGGATTCAGTACATGCTAGAGACCGTATTTTTTCCTAGCTAGCTGTTGGGGAGTAGGTAATTTGTCCGAATTACGCTCGATTGTCAGGTTTTTCTCCAAATTAAGGGTACTGACTTTATAGAGGCTAGATGAGTCTCAAGAAGTTCCAAATCCCACAGGATCAATTCACTCGGTATTTAGTGCTCTGTAATCCAGGACATACTAAATATATAAGAGACATAATCATTGGGGGGAATCTCTTTGATACATTAGACATACATGACATTTTAGATTACGCTGAAGATTATTATGATTATCCCCACAATCGCTAAATCTTTCTTTCTGTTTGTAAATAGATCTAAACCTAAAACTTCATTCCGAGGCAATCTCCATTTCTAAAGGTTATAATTCTCCCGTTTATCCGTAGACAGAGACGTACCCTCCCAGCGGGAGGCTGGTAGCGGCTAATAACCGAAATGTATTTAGCAAGTTGAGAGAAGTTGGTGTGACACGAGAAAAGCATAAGTCCCAAGTTGCTTTACACGGGTGACTCAGACAGTATCTGCTGGGGTCATCTCTGGAACAGGCTTTCTCCCCAGTCCTTGCGAAGCTAGTTCACCGCGATTCCTATCATCCAAAGCGGTTCTAATATTATAGTCACATTATAATATTAAATTATTGAAATAATTACAAAAACTTTATTGCTATTTGAAATTAGCATAAAAAGAGATGTATGTTATCTCTCGTATGTCTTTTTATGTTTGTTTGTTTTTTCTTCCGGTTCATAATACGTATTACGGTTTATAAAATAGGAAGATCCCATCCATAAATACACTAAAATTACATTTACTAATATTTAAAAAGAAAATTATTGATATTTACAACTATAATATAATAATACTACAGGTAAGTAGACTGAATTATGCTGTATGACGTCATAAAAAGGCATGTAGAGAACCAACTGATAGTACCCAAATAACAAATTCTACATTATAAAGTTATGAGAGCATTTTCTTTTCAAAAGCCTCGGAGATTTGTTAATTAACAAATATTAACTATTTCACCTTTGTTATTTAATAGATAGAATTGATTCATTTCATTCCCTAATAATAATATTCATTTAAACCTTCTTTTTATAGCCAGTATGGTGGATTTAAAAAAAAAAGTTGTATGTAATAAATAAACTTTTAAATTTAATAATGAATACAATATAATTTAAATTTAAAATTTACACAATATTTCAGTTTAAAAAAATAGAAAACAAGACTTATAAAATAACCAAATATTAAAAATTAAGAATAGAAATTTAAAGTACTGGATTTGAGGGGAAAAAAAGCCTGATCCACTAGAATCCATGAAGGGTCTTGTGTTCATTACATAGTAGAGACTGTACTGTTTCAAGGACAACGGCTGGGGTGGGAGGTTATTTGTCCGAGATCAAGTACGACCGCCAGGTATTTGGTACCCTATTTATAGCGGCTGTATCCTTTAATAATATTCCACTGAACCCTGCCGAACAGGTACATTACCTAGGACTCCATCTGGACAAACGTCTCACTTTGAGTCCTCATACAAGAATGAAAAGACAAGAAACGTTTTCGCCTACTTCAACACTTACTGGACAAACGCTCTAAGCTCCCAATTAATTACAAAAGACTCATTTACATGACAGTTATCAGACCTATTGGGACATAAGTTGAGCTTTGGGGCTCTGCTAAAGCTTCAAATTCATCTCGTATCTAATCCTTACTATCCAAAATCCTTCGTAAGATCCTCAATGCTCTTATTATGTTACAAACTCATCTATCATGATCTTAATATCCCATATGTTGCTGATTTGGCCAAAACTGGATACCTATCCTTCCATGACAAGCTCCATACACGCTTGAATCTGGTAGTCTCTCAACTTGCTTCCCATACTATTCCTGATAACCCTCCGAGGCTTCTGAAAAGAGTATGGCCTCAAGACCTTCTACTATAGAACTTTATTGGAGTGCTACCGATGGGTAGTTTCTCCACAAGTGTTTTTTTTTTCATGTCATATTGTTCATATTAGCAGATTTACTTGTTGTAATATTATTATAGTTGTATATATCAATAAATTAAATTTAAAAAAAATATTTATAGCGGCTGAGTCCTTCAGATCCCACAAGGCCCAACCACGACTGATGATAGATAATATAAATCAATCTGCCACAGCCGGATTTGAACCCGGAAGCTTCAAGATCAAGTATAAGTATTTGGGAGTATACCTAGATAGCGAGGAAACACTTGAGACTGATAAAAAGGAAAAGACCACTAAAGGAAAGAAGGTTATCGGAATGGTAAACTCCGTACTGTCGAGCCAAAGTGTTTCTCTAACCAAAAAGAGAATTTTTCATTCCTTTTTTGAAGGTGTAACTCATTATGGTTCGGAAATGTGGGTCGTTGGACCAAGAGATGCACAAAGACTGCAAGCTACAGAATATAATTGAGAAATGATTATTATTTATTTCGATGTATTTTAGGAATAAAATATATATTCTTGTATTTAAACCCTGGCATTCGATCAGAAGTTTGCTCTGAAACTTGTGAATCCACTTACGTTGTAATTTTATTTTAAAAGTTGTAAAAAATTTTGACAATAATAACAAAGCATATCTGTAATATCATAATGCGAAACTATTAATCGTTTGTTTATTTCGTCTAACGCGCCTCATTTATGCTACGGCTAATCGCACGATGCTACACTAGCAATCCTAAATTTGACCTGTCTGGGTATAATTGGATATTAATATTTAACGAGTGCCTAATATCGCACAGGACCACCATTTTACGTCCGCAACGAAGGATGGCATAACTAAGGATTTTTTACTCCCTACATTATAATTAATTTGTTTACTAGTTAAAATTATTTAAAAACACATCTCACATGTATGAGATTATTATATCTGCGATTATACAAATTGATTTCTTTCTTCAACTTCTATTGTTTGAATGAAAGGAATCCTGGAACTATTCAAAAGGTTTATCAACTTCTCGATTAGAGTGTGAAATTATTCAATTTGGGAGTTGTAAAGCATTAGTCGCTTGGGTTATTCAATTAATTTCAATAACAAAAGATATTCCAATGAAAAAAGGAAAATTAGAATAATTAAAAAATCCATTCAGTTTTGGAATGGGTAGAGGTCGACTGTGCTTTTTCGACCCATGAAGGATTACGAAGCATTCACGAGGAGGTACTGTATCTTGACCACGATTGGGTAAAGGAACAACGCGGTCAGCATTCTTGCGGTCTAGCGGCATAGCCCACTGAAAAATTTGGAATGGGTCTGTTCCCGGAAGGTTTCCCATCCCAAAGGAAATCAGCTGTAGTAAGAAATGAAAGCAATATTCTATCACAGTGGGAATAGAACCCTAGCGAGATAGTTCCAGTGTCAACTTCACATTTTAAGTTAACAAAGTAGTACCTTATATTAAGTCGTTCTGGATTGTATCTGCTGGAAAGAATATATTTTTAAAATGTTATAAATTAGTGTATTAAATCATCTGTATAGTGAGAAAGTGGTCGAAAAATCTCAAAATAAATACGTTATACTTTTCACTTTCGAAATCATAAGATATTAAAAAAAAAACCTGTACCACTACAACCCATGGAGGGTCTTGTGTTCGGTCTTAACTGCTACTAAGACAGGGGTTGTTCAGAGAGATTATTTCTTTGAGATCACGCTCAGCCACCAAAGTTTCACCCATTTAAGGTTATCCACTTTACAGAAGCTGGGTCAGCCCCGGGGGATTTCCAGATATCATAGGCTCCATACGTGGCCTTTAATTAATTAATTTATCTGTTTTAATTAAATAATTTATCTGCCACAACCGGTTTTAGAATCTACATAAGCTTGAATATTTGAACTTGTAGATGTTTTCTGTGTAAAAAGACTATATAGTTTCCACAATTATGATTAGAAATTTTTCGCAATGTTTTCATAATTTAACGTTACTCGCACGGACTTTAATAAATATTAAAAAAAAAATTATAACTACATCCCTTAAAGGGCTTGTGTTCAGTACATAGTAGAGACTATACAGTTATCATCTTAGGATCAGGGTTGTGCAGTGAGGTGATTTGCCAGAGATCATCTTCAATCGCCAGGTTTTTTTCACACTTAAGGTTACTTACTTTATTGGGGCTGGGTGATTCCTAGGAGGGTTTAGGAGAGTTTCCTACAGGGTCTATCTATACCTGTTAATACAATAATGATTTATCTCTCACAATTTGTACATGGGATCTTTTGCACACTTCACTCCCTAAGATATTTTGGGTATGCCAGATTATTATTATGTAATAATAATATTCATTACACATAATTTTCTGTTTATGTCAATGAAATGTATTTAATGAATAAACGTCGACTCTCATTCAACTGACTTAAACACTTCAAAGATTCCGGTCTCCAAGGTAGCTCCTTCAATTTGCATCCCTTATTTAATTTTCCCGAGAGATGATTTTTTTTCTTCAGCCCTTTTCGAAATCCATTATATTTTATTACTATGTCTAAATTGATTTTCTGATCCTTAAATGTTGTTATTTCGCTTGTTGACCCCGAGCTGAATTAGGGGTTAACAATTTTCAGTATTTTTCTCTTCTTTTCCTTCCTAATATTTTCTTACTATTATTATTTACTGCTTATTTTTTTATTATTTTCCTTTCGAAGTACTGTTGCTTTTGGTTTTTATGAAATATTTTTCTGAGATTTTTATTTTATCTTAGTAGATTGTTTAAAAATAGATATTTTATGTAAAATAATATTTTACTTCTAAAAAGTGCATATCAAATAATGGAAAAATAAGACATTACACCACAGTAGTGAAACCAGAATGCCTCTACGCAAGTGAAGGCCTAGCACTAGAGTATAGGTTAGACAAACTAGAAGTATTGGGGAGAAGAGTTATGAGGAAAATTTTGGGTGCTAAAAAAACCACAGAAACCTGAAAATTACGAAACAATGATGAGGTATATCAAAACATAGTAAAAATAACAGAAACGATCAGGATAAGAAGACTAATGATTTATGGACATTTATACAGAATGGACGACAACAGGCTATCAAAACAGATCTTTAAATATCTTTGGAAAAAGAAATTAACTACAGGCGGGATCCAAGAAGATTTAGAGATTTGCACGACATAAAAGAAGAAGGTGCATTCAGAAAGATAGTGTTGGACTTGGGATTCCAGTGGTCGGAAGAAAGAGAAAAAAGGCATGGCGGAAGGATGAGGGAGTATTGGAGGAAAAGAAAGCAACAAATGAGAATAATTTGAAATTGGCAGGTGGTCCTAGTTGGCCAAAACGAAGGGGAAAAAATGTACTTCAAATTCATTACCAACGTTTCGCTAGACATCTTATTCTGAGCCTGGCGAAACATTGGCATTGGATTTGATGACACGGTCGAAAGCTAGAGGAACCATGGAAGAATGGATTAAGAATATTAGCAATTCAAGAGAGTGTTTATTAAATATTTATTGAAATATTGTAAATTAAGTTAATAAATATTCTTTACGAGGGAATCGTAATAAGATGTTAATTGTAAATCTCCTCAATTTTATATTATAATAATCTAGAAACTTTATTGAATTTCTGTTTTCCTTAAATTCTTCTAATAATTTCTCTTTATATAATGTTTAAATTTTTTTACAATAATTACTCCTATTTTATATTTTTATGGGTTTAAAATTATTTTTTTTAAATAGTACACTAGAAATAAACAAGGATTATCCTTAGCAATAACGGTCAGCTAATTATCATTCAAAACAAAAGTAAAGAACGATATTCGATTATCATAGGGATAAAAAAAAATTGAAATTTCATTTTGAGTTAATGCACAGTTAACTTCATTATATATGAATACCTTTACTTACACACGTGTTTATAGACATTATTCCAGATTGGTTATAATATTATTTTTCCTTTTTACCTGAAATGTGAGGTAAAATGATTTTTATAAATACTGCGTAAAAATGAAAATGATATTGCTAATTTTGTAGTATTTACTATGCCTAGTATTTATTTTACTATGAAAATTTCCAAGTTTTGCAATGTAGTATAATTTATAATAAATTTAATGCTTTTTACGATAAAAACAATACTGAAATGCTAGGAAAAGTAAATACAACAAAATTTGGAGTATCCCTATCATATAGATTATGAATATCTATTGCATACAATTACTTCTTGGAAGACAGACTCCAATTTATTCCGCTCGTTATATTATCAGGTTTCTCAATTTATGAAGAAATTCAATTTAATACGAGACTGTACAAAGAGACTTTCCGACACACGATATGTCGTTAGATTTCCCAAGGAGTAGAGAAATCCTGGAAAAGCTTTCCTCTTATGCCAGTGTTAGGTTACATTTCTTTTGAACATGTGGATGAAGAATGGAGGCGCCAACTTAATATTGTTCTTACGTCAGAGTGTTCAGTACAGGAATAGTATAGTTGAATTAATTATTCGTTTAACGTAGAATAAATGTTCGCTTATAATTAAACGGAATTCCGGGACTGGTTCATGGAATTTCAAGAGTAAATGTAACTAAAAATCGCTGTAGATCCTTATGGTTTCCAAACTTCTTCAAATATTTCCATGTTTATATTTTACGGAATGGGATATTGAGGCTGACAACAGGGCACCCTAAATACTCATAGAAAAAAACTTGGAAAAAATTAGTAGCAGAAAGTAATGTGTCGCCCATGAATTAAAAGTTTTACATTGTATCGTTCTTTTAAAATTCTAAATCAGGTTTGTGTTAGAAAAGGTTTGGTATATTGCACTCAGCGAACGTTAAACCTTTAGAAACGACGATACATTCCCGGATAACTGCATATAGCATAGCTCACCTTCAAAATTAGAAACTTTACGCTAACAAAATCTTATGATTCCTTTGGAAACGTTAGAAAATATTTGAAACTAGCTCTTAGACTAACTCAGTTCATCTTTTTCTTTTTCAGGGTTCCATTTACAATTAAGGTGTGTTGATTTAAATAATTCGAATTCGTTTTATGCAAGTGCTTATCAAGAAATTATATTTTGTAATTCGTTTCAACAAGAACCTGTACTACTACTACCTTTGAACGCGTCTGGGGTTCAGTACATGGTAAAAACTATACTGTTACGCGGACAACGGTTGTGCAGGGAGGTGATATGTCATAGATCACGCTAACCGCCAGATTCCCCCCCCCTTATTTTGGGTTCCTACTGTGTAGAGGCTCGGTGAACCCAAGGAGGGTCCTAGATCCCATATGATCCATATCCGGACGCTAACAGATCAAATAAAAGTTTTTTCAACAGCGGGATTTGATCCAAGATTTTCGGCATAGCAACTCAGTTCTCTCTCTACCACTGAGCCACTCCGCTCCACTTTTTAACAAAAAACCAATCTTATCATAACCTTATCTAATTTTTTTTTGAGATCGGAATGTAATATAGTTCCCGCACAACACTCCAGTCCTATAAATTTATTACACACCAGATTGATTTTTTATACAATAGAAGAAATACTAATTTTATATTACACGCATCCTGTTATTATTAAAGAGTTACTTTGATTTAGTTCATAAGTTTGGTAAATAATGTTCTATTCGAGACCAAGGAACGAGTCGCATTGAAGGAACCACCCCCTGGGAGTTAATGAGTAGGCTGCTTGCTAATTAGCGATGTCCCGCTTTTCAACTATGTTTTCCTTTGAAGCTAATATACGTCGAAAAAGAAAAGCCATGACAACAAAAGGTCCCCTTCTTAAGTTGGAGGAACTGAATATCAAAGGGTTCTCCCAGTAATGTTTGAACTGTTCCTTGAAAGTAACTGCTACCTTTATTAAATAACTGAATACACATTCCTAGAGGTGAACTAGATGCTAATTAGTTGTACTTTATTTTTAAACAGCCATTTCTTTCTCGGTTTAACTTTGTCGTTTTTCACTATTAGGTATTACTGTTATATAAAGCTGCTATTTTGAATTAGTTTGTCTTTTGAATTATAAATTAGTGGGGTTAAAATATCCCAGCTGCTAGTGACATTAATTTAAAAGTATAATGATAATAGTAATAAATATTTATACGAGAAATTATTGAATTTTGCATTTTGAATTATGCACCAAATATTTGTATTTGAACTTCCTGGGACTCACCCAGCCTCTATGAAGTGGGTACCCAAAATAGGGGGAAAATCTGGCGGTTGAGAGTTATCCAGGATAATCATAAATCACCTCTCGTTGTAAGTCTCTATTTCATGGGTTGAAGTGGTACAGCTTTTTTAACTTTTTATTGTATTTGTGCTGTTCTTTTGAAAACCTCCACTAGGGCCGTTTATACATAATAATCAAAATACATTGCGAAGATTTATTGCTAGGAAGGTTCAATAAAAGAAGCCGATAAATCGGAGCGACGTGGGCAACATAAAAATTTGATGGGTACACAATTTTCACCGCTTCGGTTAAAAAAATGAGCTGAAGTGAGTAATATGTAGTGGATTATTGGTTCTGACATAGAGTTATAAGAAAAATAAAAGACTGGATACATCAAGAATAAGAAAAGTACAAAAAAAATTGTCTGCATGCTGTAAATAAGTTCTCATGAGTTTTAACTATACTAATTAAAGTAATGGCCAAATCATCTTCTCATATCCTCTAAAGATTCACAACTAGAAATATCGGACGATACAAATCGCTGAGGAGACAAGTGGTACTTCGAGAGATATGTCACTTGCGCAGTCTAGCTGGTATGAACCTTTCTATTTTACTTCTGATTTAATTGAACTGTCAGTGCGTATCGTATATTTCTTCCATTGAAGACACTCGTAATAAAAATACTAAACGTTACTTGAACATTAATATTTCAAGTCTCGTTTACTCTATGACAATTTTCTGTAATGACAGTGATGTAATGTGACAGTGTGGCTTTGTTATTGTTACAGGCTTATTATAAACCATCTGACAGTGGAAAACCCGACGGATGTATACCAACTGTATAAATACTTGCTGTTTGTAGGTTGTCTTAAATAAATAAGGTAAATGCTGTCATGAAGCTATGACGGCTATCGGCTATTTCGAGGGGCCATACAGATTTATTGATGTTTATGTATTTAATGTTTTAATTTAATATGGTTCAAGAGTAATGAACAAATCACAGGCCCGACATGAATAAAGCATTTCAGCAAAATTATTCTGCTGGAATATGAAATAAAAGCTTAAAAAATATGTTTCTCGAAAGTTTAGTGTTATTTTTGTTCATTGTAATTATAATTTCTAAACAGTCCATTTTATTGCTATAATTAATTCATTAAATCCAGCAATTATTGACGATCTCCCTATCTCTAATAGTTTACCTTTTAGCCTAGTGGAGATACTTTTATAAAAGTTTTTCCTTAATACTTTTTCAAGCGAAAAACGCAAGATGTATCAAAAAAATGTATTTTTAAAAACGATAAATAAATCTAAAACGACTCCATTATCGCATACAAAATGATATCTCTACAAAGCTAGAATACCAATTTCAGTTGGAGATCGGGAGATTGCCAATTTCGAGGGGAATACTTGACCTCTATCAAAAGTTTGTGTGTTTAATGGCCGCAGAATTTGGTGCTCCAAAACTTTCATTTATAAATTTTTCTCTTAGCCTACTCATTCCCAACCTGCGGACTCAGAAATAGTAATCTATCTCTGTTTTTGACCACACCAGCTATCCAATTTATTAGAGGCGAATTCGTTGTTTTTTAATTCGACGTATTATTATTTTTTCGATAAAATACTTTGTTTAGAAATTATAATGAAACAAAAACAGTACTTAAAAAATTATACAACAATTTTTATTTATTTTTTAGATTCCACTTTGTATTCAACCAGAAGCTTGTAACTTTCATGCCATATTATACACCTTAACTTCAACTTAAAATATGAGACGACTTTTTGTCGTGGTAGTCCGGATTATTATTTAAAAATCTATAGTAACATTTTTCCCTTCTGTAAAATAATAAACCCGATTTTAATTTTTAATATTTTCACTTTAATATTTTTAATATTATTAGTTGTACCTTTTTTCGCGAGGAATTGATTGGGTTTTTCTGTCCATTACTTTTGTTGCCAAATGTTATTTATATCAAAACTCTAAGTAATTACTTTTTTTTAAACTTTTAAATATAGGAACTTTGTATCCTGGCTTAAAGGAAATAACAAATCATATACTCGTATATCATATACCATATAATTATTTGTTTATTATTATTAGTTTATATTATTAGGAGGAGCGGATTAATCTTCCGGCTGTAGCAAACATATTATTTTATCTGTTAGCTACCTTGGATGTACTTTAGCCATTAGAACTATGGAGATTGAGTGTGATCTCGACCAAACACTTCCCTGTACAACTATTCCCCTAGAAACAGTAAAGTTTCTATCTGTACTGAACCCATGGGTACCTTCATGGGATTTTATTATTAATAATACATTTTTAAAACTATTGATCTCTTATCTTCTTATTTTTCTTTGATTTAACTTTATTTTAATATGAACTAAATAATCAGTTTTTCATAAAAATTTTGTATTAAAATAAAAGAAGGTAAGAACATTGTTATCTTAGATTGTCATATTGAATTAGTTATTTATGCTCTACCAGATTCTCTGCTTACCTTTGTCCATGCCATTGTGTATCATTAATTACATTCAACTGTATTG
The DNA here is from genome assembly GCA_964056705.1 of Troilus luridus. Lineage (NCBI taxonomy): Eukaryota > Metazoa > Arthropoda > Insecta > Hemiptera > Pentatomidae > Troilus > Troilus luridus. Next base: position 85,635,484 of record OZ057413.1, read on the forward strand.
TATTTTATTGGGTTGTCACACATGAAATGACCGTTTTTAGAACCAGGAAGAAAATAAAAATTTGTGATCAAATCTAACATAATTTTTATTCTAAGTATTTACTATCATTTTCGATACACTTCTGCCAACAGCTTACCAAGTTTTCTATCCCAGATTTGAAAAATGTTGAGTCACGTGATGAAAGGAATTCAGAAAATGTATTTTTAATGTCTAAATCATTAGTAAACAATTTTCCTCGCAAAAAGTTGTCCAAACTCCGAAAAAAGTGGTAGTCTGTAAGGGATAGATCAGGGGAATATGGCAGGTGTGGTAAGACTTCATAGCCCAACTCCTTATTCACTTAATTTATTCACTGTCTGTATTGAGTCATGAGGTCTTCCGAAGGAGAATAGGTCCTTTCCTGTTTACCAGTACCGCCTGTTGCTTGATCAAATTTTGATGCAGTTGGTCAAATTCTTGGTAGTATGATGTTGAATCAATTGTTTTTCCCTTTTGTAGAAAAGATAAATGAATGACCCCGGGCATAGACCACCGGACAGTAACCATTACCTTTTTTCGGATGGAGATTCTGTTTTGGCATGTGCCCAGGAGGCTGTTCGACATCTAACCATTGACCAGATCGGCGTCAATTGTCAAACATGATCCACTTTTCGTCACAAGTTATTAAGCGGCCGAGAAATACTTCGTTTCTTTGACGAGCAAGCAAAGAAACACATGTTCGTTGAGCTCGTGTGGAACCCAGGAATCGATCTTTTTTGCCTTTCCGATTCATTTTAAAGGCCTGGAAACTGTCGTACGACTTGTGCCTAGCTCTGACGCATATTCTCTGACTGTTTTATGAGGATGTTCTTCCACGGCATTCTTAAAATCTTCGTCCTCTATTGATGTTTAAGGCCGCCCACGAAGAAGATTTTCTAATGCTGTATGTCCTGAGGAAAATTTTCTAAACCAATGACGGATGGTTCTTTCATTAGCACTTCCTTCACCAAGCCCAAGATTAATATTTCTTGCTGCCTGGGCAGCGGAATGACCGAGTTTGTACTAATAAAAAAAAATTGTTCGGAAATCCGTGTCCATGGCCACGGTTAAAATTATACTAAAATCTGTATGCCTACTTGGGAAAAAACAAACACAGTTTGCAAATAGAGGATTAACAAGTGCTTATTATAGATAGTAAATATTTTGCTAGGAATCAACAGGCAACGCTTTAATCCTCTATAAAGATTAAGATTTAAAAAATCGGATATTTCATGTGTGACAACCCAATACAATAGATTTTTAATACAGTTAAAATTTTCAATAAGTACATTTTATAAAAATATATTCGCAACACAAGCACGGTTTATTATTTTTAATTCAGCTTCATTACTACTCATTTTTAACGTTTAATTTATTTCACAACATTAAGAAAGGATTGGTTTCGTATATACCTATTCTGTGTAAATTGGAGTGAACGATCTTTCTGAAGCCATCTCAAAGTTCGATATAAAAGACGAAAAAACATTAAAGGGGTCGCTAAGGGCCGGGAAGTGATTACAAGTTGTTCCCTTTGCCCAGGACCAGGTGAGCTAAATACCTGTCATCCTCTTTTAATCTCACCTCCCGCCAAAACTAATGATCTCCGATCGTGTTCCGACCTTAGGGCCTCTTTGCCCTCAACTCCCTCGAACAAGTTCCCTCATTGCCTATCCGACACCTCGGTTTTCCCTCCCGGGTCGTAAGTTTGTTGGCGATAAGGGATAGCAGCCCTCGAGGTTCCTCCTATCGATCTAGGAGGATATGCTTGAATAAATACGCCCTCACGGGCTCCAGATGGAGATAAACAGGCGGATACAGTTCTAGGTTGTTACAATGATTGAGTAGGGTAGGAGGCCCTAAGGTCGACTTGGGAGAGATAAAGGAGGATACTTTGAGCATTATATAAATTGTTCTTGCTACTATATATATATATATATATATATATATCTGAGGTAATGCAATGAGAACTTTATACTACGATTTAGGCGATTGTTAGAATAATTACTGTAATAATTAACTGCTAATTATATTCGACATTTAAAGTCGAACATTCTAAAGAAAAAATACCTTTGTTAGTTTTAATAGTTAGACTATTCTCATGATACCTTAGGGAACGTTGTTAAGCCCTGAGATGTTGTGCATCCCATATTCGAATCTGTTAACAGCTATAGCCTATGAGATCTACAGATCATTATGAGGTATATACCAATGAGCCGCTCCGCTCCCTATCACTTAATAATGGACATTTAATGTAGAATATTCCCAAGAGAATAAACTTTTTTTTTTTTTTTTTTTTTTTTTTTTTTTTTTTTTTTTTTTTTCCGTCCTTAAATGAAATTATGTTTCCTTCGCGTTGATTATAAAAATACTGTTTTATTGAAAATTTGAAAATTTATTGAAAAACGTGGAACATTGAAAATTTTTTTTTTTTAAATTGTCTACAGATCTGACGGAGAAAAATCACAGTTATTTGGTCAATACCTTTCCAAAATTTTTCATCCACATCCTGAAATAATTAACCCAAATCACATTGAATGTATAAAAGAAGCGTTAGATGCTCCCCTCCAAATGTCCCTTCCACCCAAAGCATTCCATCCTACAGAAATATCCAACATTATTCACAGATTACCTTCCCGCAAAGCTCCTGGGCACGACCTCATCACAATCCATATCTTAAAACACCTTCCTAGAAAAGCCATTCTATTCCTTACCTATATATATAATGCTGTACTCCGCTCCACATATTTTCCTGACCCCTGGAAATTATCCATTGTAAAAATGATACCAAAACCTAAAAAAAAAACAGAATACCCTTCCTCATACCGTCCTATCTCTCTTCTACCGTTCATGGGTAAAATCCTAGAAAAACTTATCCTCAAACGATTGTACCCCATCCTTGATGCAAATCATGTAATACCAGATCACCAGTTTGGATTCCGAGCATCCCACTCCACTATTCAGCAATGTCATCGTGTGGTGGATGTGGTCTCCTCTGCATTAGAACGTGGATCATATTGCTCGGGCGTCTTTCTTGACGTGGAACAGGCTTTCGACCGAGTCTGGCATCCGGGCTTGCTCTACAAACTCCGTAAATTCCTACCTCATACCTACTTTCTCATCCTTCAATCCTATCTCACAAATAGAACTTTCCAGGTAAACCATAATAATGTCCTTTCATCCCTCTTCTCCCAATCTGCTGGTGTTCCTCAAGGTAGTATCCTTGGCCCAATCCTTTATACAGTTTATACAGCTGACATCCCAACTCATCCTAATACTATCCTTACCACGTATGCTGATGATACATGTGTATTATCAGTCAACACCAATCCAGTTATTGTATCCCAAAGGCTCCAATCCCATATCACTGATCTTGAAGAATGGTGTCAAAACTGGAGAATTAAAATAAATTCTCAAAAATCCCATCAAATCACTTTTACCTTACGTCGTATCCCAATGACTTCCTGCCCTTCAGTATCCTTTAATAATACCCCACTGGTGCAGGTAGAACAGATCCGATATTTAGGGTTGCACCTCGACAAACGATTAACCTGGAATCCTCATACTAGACTGAAAAGACAAGAAACTGCTCGACGTTTCAGGCTACTTCAACACTTACTAGACAAACGCTCTAACCTCCCGATTAACTACAAAAGACTCATCTACATGACCATCATAAGACCTATTTGGACTTACGGAGTAGAGCTTTGGGGCTCCACTAAGCCATCGAATTCCTGTCGTATCCAATCCCTACAGTCCAAAATCTTTCGTAAAATCCTCAACGCTCCTTATTTTGTTAAAAATACCGTCATCCATAACGACCTTAATGTCCCATTTGTTGCTGATTTGGCCCGAACCCGGTATCTTTCCTTTCATAACAAACTTCATTCCCACTCAAACCCTCTAGTTTCAAACCTAGCTTCCTCTTCGATTCCCGATAATCCCCCGAGGCGTCTGAAAAGAAGATGGCCACGTGACCTTCTTAGTTGAACTAGTGATTTGAGTACTACCAGTGGGTAGTTTCTCAACTTGCCATTACTCATGTCATTTTGTATCACATAGCCTATTTACTGGATGTATTTTTTTTATTATACAGTTGTAAATATCAATAAATTAAATTTAAAAAAAAAAAAAAAAATTGTCTACTGTTCTGTTTGTAATAGGTCCATAGTTCATACAACCTTTTTTGTTGCTAAGTGGAGAGGCTAATTTGTACAGTCCTGAGTTACCATACCGAAGGTAGATAGATAGATAGAAATTGTATTTGTCTTTGGGGGCTTCCCCATACAAATAGAGCCCAGATTGGGTATAAATTACAATATTATTATTTTAACAATTTATGTACATATTTCAAAAATAAAAACAAAATAAAATTTACTAACACATTCTGGTTTTCTAAACATAAATAACAGATTAAAGAATAAACAATTACTGGTGCTATGATAGAAACAATAAAAATAAATAAACAAAATATCATTTTAAAGATAAACTAAAAACAAACACTTAATAGAAAATGGTATGATAAACAATTAAGCACTTTTTGAACTCCCATCATCTAATAATACTTACTCTTTATGTAACTTATTTACACTGTCGATATTGATTATAGCTTGGATACTTAGGTTATCAGAAGGTTTTATACTAAGATGAAGTGTTGAAGAAATTGTTGTCTATATTTATTGTGTGCTGGGCAGTGAAGGAGAATGTGATGTAGACTATTGTAGATAAATTGATTGCATGATATACAGGTTTCCTGTGACTTGAACAAAAAAGTTCTGTTTTTCCCATAGATTCTGATATGTTCTGGATTAGCAACCCTTAATTGGCTGACAAGTTTCAATTTCTTTATGTGAACTTTGAATGTGGGGTACATTTCGGGGTCGGGAGCATTGTAACTGCATAGAATTCTATATAAATGGTAGTTAGTTGAATTTAGTGTTCTTTGAATGTCGGCTGAGAAGTATTGGATGTTCTGGGTTCAAATCCCGCTTTCTGGCAGACTTTTATTAAATATATAAGCGTCCGGAGATGGATCATATGGGATCTAGGACCCTCCAGGGGCTCATCTAGCCTCTATAAAGCGGGTACCCAGGGGGAAATGTGGTGGTTGAGCGTGATCTAGGCAAATCACATTCCTAAACAACCGTCGAACAGTACAGTCTATACCACGTACTGACCCAACATGTGTCCGGAAATAGACTGATGCAACGGAACCTCCTCATTTTTTTTAATGCTTCCTGTGATAATTCAGCATAATAAAATTAACATATAAAATAACTTGGGTCAGTTTCGGAAAACACATGCAATTTATTTTTTAGATATCTGTTATTTATGCTATTAAATAAAATACTAGTAACAAATATGTGTACATTTTTAAATAACCTCAAAACAGAACAATTGAATCAGTCATTTGAGAAACACCTCATGTCCATTTTTGGCCAAAATTGAGTTAGACATATTAAATTGTTGGTGAGGGCTAGACAAATCCAATACGCATGTTTGAAAAATGTGTATATATCATTTGAAAAATAAAATACTGATTTTTATTAATAATTTGAATTGTTTTACCTTTAATTTCATACCTGATAACATATCGTTTAGTCAGTCATTTAAGAGACAACACATCTCCAACAACGTTTATAATTATTTTAAATATCAAAATAAAAATGCTTATCAAACCCCATTAGAAACATATAAAAAAATTCAAAAAATATATGATGTTAAATTATGGACCAGCTGATTTTTTTTTTTTATTTCCTGAAAGTTAACTTTTTTGGATATGAGGTGTTTCTCAAATGACCGATCCAATTGCAATTAAATTTGCGGATAAAAATTAGCAATGCTTTCCAAAGAATTAAGCATTTCAGCTGTTCTATATGGGACAGAATATAGGAAACATTCCCTAGTTTCCCTGAGATAATAGGAACTTGAAGCCATTTTCTTTACCCCTTATGTGTTCACTTAGTTGAAAAATGTTAATTATAATTTATTGTAGAACAAGGATGAAACCATATGTTAATTAGGATTTATAATTAGGTTAGATGATAAATTTCTCAAACGTATGTAGTTATTTTATATAAGTTATCATAATTACCGAATAAGTAATCTGCATGCGTTTTCCGAAACAGATTCAATTACTTAAACATCCATCATAATATGTGCGTGGTACCAGTAGAGTGGTGAGGTGTTATATTGAAGGTTCCAGGTTCCAATTCGGTTATAGTTAACAGTTAACAGTCACGGATGAAACCTATGGAATATACATACCATCCTGGGGCTCTACCCTTACCTCTAGAGTAAGTAACCTTAATTGGGAGAAAAACCTGTCGATTGAGTATGATCTCGGACAAATATACTCCCTGCAAAACCGCTGTCCTTGAATCAGTACAGTATCTACCATTGTACTGAATCCAAACTACATGGATTGCAGTGGTCTAATTTTATATTTAATGTGTATGTATAATATTTAATAATAAATAATCAGTTATATTATTTAATTGGAACAGTTCGAACCCTTAGAATGAGTTCCTCAATGAACCCTTTCCATAAAACCAACAATAATGGTGTAGGGATAAGTTTTCGGTATCAAAAAACGAAACGAATTAATCTAAAAAGTGTCAGTTGAATGCTCTTCATTCCAAAGGATATGCACATAATTTATATGTTGACAATATTTTCGTTTGTCTATTTATATTGTATATTTATACCCTACGTTACTTATTTAATTTGTTTTTGTATGTTTATAAAGGATTAGCTTAGAATAATCGTTTGATACTCGCAATCACAGATACCTTACAATTCGAAACTAACTAAAAATATTTCCTCAAATTTGAGGGAATCCTAAAATAAACGTTTATTGAAATTAAATTCCTCTAATTCAAAAATAAATATCAAGTGCGGAAAATCAGCCAACGTAACGAAAATCCACATTATGTAGTTCTTTTTTTTACCAACATTCCTATGCATAAATAGTTCTGAAGTGTTTTTCTTGTTATTGTGGTGCCTGCACTGCAATTTATTGCATTTTAAGGCATTCATTGGGTTATGTTACAGCTGATGTTAATTAACAATAACTATGATGGCGTTTGGGATTATGTACTCATATGTGCACTTATGCACTTCTAGCACATGCACTCGTGTAGAATTGGAGTGGATGAGTATTTTGAGTTTGAGTAAGCCCGCAGTATTTTACCATGAGCCTTCACGGAACCCTATTAGGCTTTTTTTATATGTTTAATTATTATTTTGTTTAGTAGAGCGACTTGAAGTATGTTTTTCTATATTTCTGTGATGAACGAAAGCATTCAGTGGCTAATAGTTTCTATAGTGCGAAATAAATGAGGCAGTCAATAAGCAATTTCTTTTTTAGTCGATTTAAGTGTGGTAATGAATAGCGATTGCTCAATATATGTAAATATGTCTAATTCGAGTTTGGTAGAATTTATTCTAATTATCAAAACGTTATAACTTAAACATTGCGTTATCACGAAGTTATAAAATTGTCGCTTTCCCCCACTGGACTCTAACCCACTGGAATTATAACGAAGTAGACACACTGACCCGCTTCGCGATGTTGGATGCTGCGTATGGAGCCTATGTTCTAGAGCGCAGGTCCGCCACCAAGATGGCCCCGCCAGATCAACAAGTGATCCCAGTCTGCTCCAAAATGTCAGGGCATGTTCGTCCTTAAGCAATGCGTCTCCTTGGGTAAGTTCATATTATATTTCAGAGCGCTGGGTAGTGCATGTCCCCTGTCAACGGTTGTCGAGTACTAGTTAGAGATGAGTGTGATTACACCAATTAGTGTTTGGTTAGTTAGGGAGTGAGTATAGTTGTGGAGGATGGTAGTAGTGGTTCGATAGCTCCTGTCCGTCGGTTGTCAGCCAGCTCTTTGTGTCCCTGTTTCCGTTTCCTGATTCCTATCTCTCTCTCTCTCTTCTCTTCCTACCCTCTCTCTACTCTCCCTTTCAATACTCAGTCATTCCTCACTTAGTTGTACCTGTTCCTCCAGGTAATTTGTTACCTTATCTGTATCTCCTTCCACATTTATTATCATCAGCAGCAGTTTTAATAATGTTATCTCAAGCTAAATACTAAATAAATATTATACTATAAGCTATCTCAAGTTTTTTTTTCTTGAGTTTGAGGGTTGATGGTTGCTAATATAAACTCGAAAAAGGTTTTAGTAGGATCGCGTTAAAAAAAAAATTGCGATTTTTTCTTGGATAAAAGAAAGGAATTTTCAAATAAATTCTTCATGTACGACTCATAAAATATACTATCCGCAAAAAAAAAACTATTCTCTTACTAATTTATGTATGATTTCAATTTGTATCTAAAATATGTTATCACCCTGTCTGATCCTCACAAAGTAGTATGCGTACATCTGAGATGTCTGTGGTTGTATAAATTCATCAAATACTATATTTCTAAATATGTATGCAAAAATAGTTCACGCCAATCTAAACTAGTGATACATTTTTTGAACAATTTTGTAAATTTTAAATTCCAATTTAAGCGACGATTCCGGATATTCAAAAATACTGTTCATTTCTTTAAGTTTTCACAAATTGATTTATGATTTTTATTTGTATCTAAATTATGTTGTATTATCGTACTTTTTTCTCTTTCGACAAAATTGTTCTGCACATGGTAGTTCATCTGTTATCCAAATCGTATATTTTAACTTTATACAGAATTGATATCCATTCTATTTTGTTTTTTAAATCGAGTGTTTCATGTACCCTTTGCAATTATTTTTCATTTATGATTTTCCTTGTTTTATGTTCCATCATACCGTATTTATAATTTTAGGATTTGAAACGAATTGTTACTAATTTCAGTATTATATAAGGTTCTGTTTAGTTTTAATAAGCAAAATACATATTCTGTATTTTTAGTAAACATAAAGCTTTCTTTAGAGTATTGATTAAATTCGTCTCTCTTCTATATTTATACTGACCCGTGGTTATTGCTATCCCTGTGCTTTTATGTAATCAATATTTAAGGGGTTTTTAATGTTATTTTTCACCGTTTTTTTCTGTTTATTTCGATTAATTTCAAATTAAAATTTTTTAAATATTCTTGAATCTTACTGTTTTATTACTTAAGTTCACCTCAATTGAAGTGGTAGCATTATTTATTTATTTATTTAAAATATTGCTGGAAAATGCATTTTTGCTTTACTTAGACATGGTTTAAACTCAGAACCCCAATCCTTTTCTTATTAACTTAGATCAAGATAAACTGAGATATATTTCAACTAATTTTTTCCACTTAATATAATTTACTTGATTAAATATCTTAATATTAGAGTATTAATTATTTATTAGTTATAATTTATATCTTTATCTCGAAATATAGATAGATAGGTAGAAATTGTGTTTGTCTTTGGGGGCTTCCCTATACAAATAGAGCCCAGTTTGGCTATAAATTACAATATATGATTTTAACAATTTATATTCATATCATTTCAAAAATAAAATTTACTAACACATTCTGGTTTTCATAATATAAATAACAGATTAAAGAATAAACAATTACTGGTGCTATGATAGAAACAATAAAAATAAATAAACAAAATATCACTTTAAAGAAAAACTAAAAACAAACACTTAATAGAAAATGGTCTATGATAAACAATTTAGCGCTTTTTGAACTCCCATCATCTAGTAATACACTTTATGTAACTTATCTACACTGTCGATATTGAGTATAGCTTGGATACTTAGGTTCAGAAGATTCTAAGATGAAGTGTTGAAGAAATTGTTGTCTATATTCATTGTGTGCTGGGCCAATATCTCGAAATATCTTTACTATTATTAAAACTGAATTTGTTACTCATTAAAAACGTGATAAATAGTCGATACATATATTGTGCTAAATGGTGAAAAAAAATATGTAGTTGCGTATATAATACTGACTATGTGGTTGTCGACTACATAATCATGTATTTATCTTGCTTATTACTAATTTTTCTCGCATTTATATATATTGATTTCTGCATAGTGTCCAAAATGAGAAGTATCAAATGGATTTTGAAACTTTGAATTTTAAGAACTATTATTTTATTACTAAACTGTTTAATATTTTCGAAGTGACTACAAAACGATTTATAATAATAACATATGCATTTGTCCTTTTTTAATTGCTATTATTTAATTAGTAAGGAGGATTATCCCAGTGTATTTTGGGGTCCGTTTAGTAGCTTATACTATAAAAAAAAAATAATTCACTGGCACCTTTGTATTGCTAACCCATTTAAGAAGAATTCGGTCTCAATCACTGCTATTGTAACACCAAATGGAATTTATAAGAAACGAGTAGTGGGTTGTATGACAAGGTTGTATTTACTTTTTTATCAAATTTTCTATTTATTTCTTGAATTGAATATATAGTCCATATCTAAGTTATGAATTCACATTTTTTAAACTTTAAATCATTCTGTTGGAGATGAGCGTTTTCCATTTATTTATTTTTTAAACTTTAACATTTCGTTACAAAATTTGAGGTATATTTTTATGGCACTGATGAAAATGAAATATGCATATATATATATATATATATATATATATATATATATATATATATATATATATATATATATATATACTTATACATCTTCCATATTTATATATTCTTATATTTATAAATATTAATTTATTTAATTACGGTTTTAATGTGAGTTATGCTAGTGTGTAGATGATAAACTATTGAGACAACAGAGGAAACATCAACTAAACAAGGGGAAAACCACATGTCCAGCTTATTTTTAGTGCTTCAACCAGTAGATAAAGACGGGAGTGTAGTAAGGGAACGTAAATCAAACTGAGCAAGAATTGTGGGCTACGGTTCATCGCAACGAGAATTATTGTGCCAGCGTTCTCACAAAGGTATCTAACATTGCAAACATGGGATCTCTACTGCCTATTCTCATAAGGAATACAAATTTATATCTGGTTACGTAATTTTTATATCTAACTATTTATTCAGTATCGTATATTAGTACAATATAATATTTAATAATATTAGTTGACCTTTTAAGAAGAAGAAAATGGTCCGGGTGGAGGTCAGAAAAAAATATCTTAAATAAGGGTAACTAATTTTTTTGAAGCCAACGTTTGGCCCCATATTACGGGTTTTCTTAAGGGCTAAATACATTGAGGGCTAAATACATATACAAGATACATACAAATTGAAAATAATACCTAGCGAAGAATAAAAATGCATATTGGCATCAAGGGATATGGGTGATGATAAATATAAAATATATACTCTTTAGGTAAATATAAAAACAGAGAGAATAGTTATAGAGTATTATCGAATAAGTAATAAAGAGTAATATAAATTGATCAAATGAATGTTATTCCAAAAGATAGTGGAGTAATACTATAATAATAATAGAGTAATACAAATTAATCTAATGAATGGTTTTGGAATGGAAAAATATTAAATTAATTTTTATTTTTATTTATTTAATTTTGAATTTGAATGTATCTTGTATATTTAGGCCTGAAGAAGACCTGCAATGCGGATCGAAACGTTGGCTTTAAAATAATTACTTAAGAGAATTTTTTTCCGACGTCCACGCGGACCATTTTCTTCCTCGTTATAAATAGTAATTTAAAAACTGAAAAATCACGCTTTAAAACTAAAAAGTAGAAAATAATTTTTAATATTTTTTGTAGTTTAATTTTATATTGACAACAGAATGAGAACTTTGAGAAGTGTGAATAGTTTTAATTTTATTAAATGTTTGAAATAGCTGAAGATCGAGACTCCGCAAAGCTGATAAAAGGGTATTAAAAATGTTTATACCTGCAATGTACTCGGTAATATATATATATATATATATATATATATATATATATATATATATATATATATATATATATATATGTATATATAATGACAACACGTGTTAGATACGTTTTGTAAAAATAAATAAACCTAAAGTGAAAATATTACTATTTTTAAATATAATGAATATTTCAAAACTATGTTTCCTAGGAAAAGGATACCTAATTTATCTACCGATTTCTCCTTTACAAGCCGTACTTCCTTTATCAACATGTAAACAATTATTATTAAAACTAATAGGAAAAATTAACGAATAAAAGATTAAAAATAGTTAATAAAACGAATGAAATACAAGCAGAAATTTTCTTCAGTGGAAAAGTGGTAGAGATATTGCGAGGTTCGCTTTAAAAACAGACAGTTGTAATGGAAACATAAGAGGATTTCAAAGCCAGGCACTGCAATGCACCTCTGCTGAATCACCCGGTCTTTAATAAATTGCCTCCAGTACTTTTTGTAACTTACTGCAACGTAAATATAAACTTATATTCCGGAATAAGTACTTTTTATATAAAACTTTAAAATCATTTTTCATGACCCAGATAACCTATTAAGGATTTATAATTTATTTTATTTTTATTTTTTATAATTATTATAATTTTTAAATATTTTTATTTTGAAGAGAAAAGATTTCCCCAGGACCGGGATTCGAACCCGAGTCGTCTGCATTTCCGTTGCAGTGCTCTGCCACTTGATCTTGAACGCAGTCGATCCGGGTTCGAATCCCGGTCCTGGGGAAATCTTTTCTCTTCAAAATAAAAATATTTAAATATTAAGGATTTATTTTATAAAACAGGAGGTTTAGATTTTATCTATTCAATGATCCAGTTTTAATTTATCTGGACAATAAAATGAAATAATTTCACGATAAAAAAAATCATATACTAAAAATAGAAAAAAGGTATTTTAATTATGTTTAAATATAAATTTTTATACAAAGCACGAAGGAGTTAAGAATTGAATTAAGAATATTCAATTAACCCGATAGAATTCTGTTATCGATCTCAATTTTTTTCAGACCTTGCAATTGAATGGTCCGAATTGAATAGCGGCAAATTGATCAGGAAAAACTGGTCCTGTTCAATATAAAGCAATTAATTTCCAAGAACACCTTGTTTTTATTATCAAAACTTAATAAAAAAAATTAAATTCACAATTTTGTTATGAAAAGCGAGACGTGACCGTGACAGATCTTAGTGAAGTAATAAAATAGAAATCAATTGAGTAAAATCGTAAATTTTGTGGAATATTGTGAAAATTCAAAATTTATTTTTTTAATGATATGGAATACATACTTTTTTGATATGGACTCATTATTTGATATGGAAATATTGTTGCTTGCACATCAGTTATCTCACAAGGATTTGTACTGCGTATACTCTCAACCATCAGGTTGTCCCATAAACCGAAAAGAGCTTTGCAGAAGGGTGAGCCCGAAACAGATCTCCCGAACCCATAGTCGATTCAATGCTGTTCAAACTCCAATATATATTATAAAACTACAATAATACAAGTATTTAGTATTGTTGCTGTAAAAGTAGTAATACCTAAATTATTTGAGTAAGTATTACAGCAATAAATCGGGAAGACAAATAAAATTATAATTAAGTAATGTCATAAATAAGTTAAATGTAATATAATTAAAACGTTTTATAAATGAGGCCTTCAGGACACTTATCAGACAAAATGGCGAAAAGGTCAATTTTGGAAATTTCAGAGTTATCCGCTTTTGATCCTGAATGCTTCAAATATACAACAATAAAGCAATCGGAAATAAACAATTAATAGGCACCAAAAGGCTGAATTATTTTTTATATAAACGTAAAATGTTAAAAAAATCCTTTTTCGCTATCACTGCATCCATTCGTGCTTTTATTTTAATCAATACATGAGCTATTCCATTAGTCCATTAGGATTTTTTTTTTAAATCGTTTATTCTTTAATTAGATTTTAATGATTATTTTTTCATAGTAAAATTTAAAAGGTATTTATGGTTTAAATATCACTTTTTGCTAAGTGCTAAGTGATAAAAGCACTTGCCCGTTTGCCCAAATATCAAACGGAAACCTTCAGATATAGCGAAAATGAAGAATGGTCTTATAGCTCTTTCAAAAATAATAGCTCCTATATCAGTATAGACATTTAAATAATATAAATACTTGGTTTGGATAATTTATTTTCTATTATATAATTAAGTGGGTGTTTGATAGACTACTGAGATGGGCAGGTCTATAAAATATTATAGACTATTACATTTGGACAAGTTGGATCTGAACTATATCATGGTTTACTTGACACTGATATAAATTCCGATATTATGATTTTTTTTTCAAAACCTACTTAACAAATATTAATTTAAACCTACATATAATAATTAGAAATAGAAACATTTTGTTTGAGTGGAAAAGAGTTGACTGGATAATTCTAATAATACTATGAAATGGTCAGGGGGTGTAGTCAATGATTACACAAAATAAGAATGACTTATTTTATTGTCAGAACGTTCCAGCCTATGATGTTGGACATCTACAGGGCTGGGGAAAGGAAAAATAAAATAACTATATAAAACATTGCAGTACCAAGGAAGAGTGACAGTTTATATGACATAATTGATAAGAATGAAAAGAAATACAGAGAATAAGATAAATTATGAAATAGCTGGTGGAAAATAATAAGAATAGAAAAATTAGTAAAATTACAAATAATAATATAAAAAAATTAAAATACCAATTCTTACCTTATCAATTCTGTTCATCATGTAAACTATTATTCTTCCTCGATACTCCAAAGTTTTATATAGTTATTATCTGTTTCCTTTTCCAGCCCTGAAGATAGCCTTCATCTTATGCCGAAACGTTGTCACAACAAAATGAGCCATTCATACTTTGTGAAATCATTGACTGCACCTCCTGACCATTTCATGCCATTATGGGAATTATCCAGTCAATGATTTTCCACTTAGACAATATATTTTTATTTCTAATTACTATAGGTTTAAAATAATAATCGTTATGTAGCTTTAAAAAAAAATCATGTTAATCGAACACCCACTTAATTACATCATAGAAAATAAATTATCCAAACTAATTTTTTGTTATAGTAGTCGATTAATAGGTAATAAACGTTCACTCATCGGATTGGTGTTAGAAGAATTACCCTGACGGTTCCATATCTGTCGCGTTCATGACAAAACGCGCTGGGGCTGCGAATCAATTGTTTCCGATCCCCGAGGGAGCTTATCAGATACTGTGTATTGAGATAGTAGGTCAAGAGAGATACTATCCGAGCACTCTCAATCAAACCGCGGGTCTGTTCCTGACGAGCAAGTTAACCGCTTTCACTAGAGCTTGCTCATGTCGGATCGAAAGGTCATGCTTTGTTCAGGAGATCGGGTCATTAGCAGAGATTCTTTAAAGGCAACTCCCTACCAGACAAGTTTATATATAAAAATAAAATAAAGCATAAGTCAGTTTGACATTTTTAACAATATTGATATTAGCTGTTGCGATGAAGGTTGACTCTTATTTGAAAAATTGGAATATTTGAAATAGCTTTGAGTTGCTGAACTTTATCGACTTGCTGAAATGCATCCTTTACTAATAAGAACTGGAAACCCACAATGGTGGGAATGCTAATAAAAAGTGTCAAAATTCAGCGTGTGCCGTTAGGAAAAAAATGGTAAAAACTCACAAAACTTAACCGCTTTGGATGCAAACTTTATTACAATATTAAGGGTACCCACTTTGTTGAGTGTGGGGGAGCCCCAGAAAGCTCTTCATATTCTAAAAGGTCCAGCTTTGGCTTATAAGCATATTAATGATTTATTTATATCAGCCGGATTGGAACCTGGGATTATCAGCGCATCAACTCAGCACTCTGCTCTCTGCCTCCATTCCCATCAAAACAGTTATAGGATTGGGAAAATCTGTTGGTTAGTGATAGTTAAAACAGCAACTCAGTCGGATATCCTATAGTATTTATGGTAAATTATTGTCACACTTTGATAAAGTATTTTTTTATTATTTGTAAAATATACTCAGACATAGTGTTATTAAATTTTCATCGGAGCTGTTTTAAATAATAATTGAGACTTAATTCACCTTACATTAGAGAAACTTATTCGTAAGTTACAAGATTTGACAAAACCTTTGTTGATCGACTTTAAAGAGCTTAGTAATTCTCTAATATGCAGAAACAATATGAATATTGACTAATGATGATGATTTTGATGCCTACTAATTTCAAAAGCTATATGACAACAAATTCTCACACTGTCAAGTAAGTCATTTTTTGACTCTTTGCCAAAAGGGAAAACAAATGTTTAACTACGAAAAACTTAAATGTTGTTAACCTATATTATGACTTATTTTGTTATTAAGTACACGCATACAAAAAAATAGATCAAAATTTATTATATGCGTGAAAATCGGGACGAAACATACGATGATATATTTTTTGCCAAAAATGGTTATTTTCGATTCACTACATTCCAAAATCTAAATTAAAAGATAATGAAAAATATAAACTAATCCAACGGCGACATGTAGTTTTTTTAAGTCTACTAAAAGCGTCGTTTTAGTAGCTTTTTTCTAGTCTACTAAAAATTTTGAATTTGGTCCAGACTATTTAAAATATCAAAAAAATATATGCTTTCTTTATCAGGGTCAGGATGTCATGTTTTGAGTGTTTTTTAAATAATTATTTTTTTTACATTAATTTTATTTGCTAAAACATTTTAGTATTAACATATTTTTTTTCGCCTTCTTGGACCTTTTTTTTTTCCACTGAGTGTAAGTGCTTGTTAATTTGAAGAGGACATTGATCGTTATCGTGAAGTGGCACCCTCACTAATTGCTCAATTATCGACCCAATATTTATACAAATAATAAAGTGTAAATATATAAATAAAAAATCGACCAAAAATAAATTAATGGGGTGTAGTCACATCGATAAAAATATATGTACCAACAAATGTATTATTTCAACTCCATTAACATATTTAATTGTTTCTTGATGATTCATTTCTCCAACTATTTTAATCAACATTGTTGATCAAATTTTAATCGTCACCTTACTTTGAAAAACGTATCCACAAAATTGACGTTTTTGACGTGTAGGATATACTATTTTTCATATTTTATTTCAGGGTTAAGAGGTGTAGTGCCTGCATTGCCTGGATATAAGTTTTTGTTGTTTTTTTATATGATTTTGTTACAGTAGGACGACGAAATGATGGCCCTCTTTCGTTTGTTTATTTGAAATATATACTGTACTATTTTTTAATGGGTTTCATACTATTAATTAATGTATTCAACAACGAATACTGAAATATTTTATTCCCTCATCAAAAACATTATTGTATATGTAATTTTTTATTAATTGGATTAATTGAGCAAACCAGTTTTCTGAACAGCTTGTTTTCGAATTAATATTAAGGAACGTTTTGGGCCGGTTTAGTTCAGTGGTTGAGCGCTTAGTTGCCCTGTCAGAGGTCCCGGGTTCAAATCCGGCTGTAACAGATTTTATTTAATCAGTTAATGGATGGATCCCATGATATCTCTCTATAAAGTCTTAGCGTGATAACGGACAAACTAAGATCCTGCACAACCTTATGTTATCCTTGAAACAGCATTCTTTACTGGACCCAAGATTCAGTAACCCTTCAGAGTTCGTAGTGATACAAGTTTTTTTTTTTATTAGCGGGAGATACACAGCTTACAGTTATTGTTTGAAAAGAACATTGTAGCCGGTGAGGTAAGGAAAGTTTTTTTAGTGGATATACCCTTTTTTTTTTAGCAATTCTACAGATTGAGTTTGAACCACCTTTTAATATGATTCCCAACATGTAGAGTTCCAGTAAAACAAGGTTATTAGCAATGAATGCGTTTCCACAACTCAGAAAATTAGCCTAGCCATCAATAAATGACATATTCGCCGATCTCCAAACACAGTAGCTACAAATACTTTCCGATTTAGGTTTGGAGAGAAGGAGAGTTGGGTCAGGTTGGAGCCAATCCTAAGGAATAAGTCACCTTCGAGGTCTAGATTGACGTGGCGCTTAACAAGAAGCAATGAAGGGGCTTAGCCAAGTAATCGATTGCCCCTAGCTCTACTCGAGCACGTTTGGGATGGACTTGCCAATGCATCTCATCTTGCTTTCTCTATTGATCCCCTCCATCAAGTGTAGCACATCTCCCAACTCGCTTGACTCTACAAAATGTTGTGTTTTTCAATCCTTTATAGACGTATCTCTTCCGAATTGAGTTAAAACCTTAAATATGTTTGCTAAATTATTTGGTGCCTAAAATAATATCTCATATATCGTGGGGTCAAAAGTGAATTTCGCTAAGTAAAAAACATGATCTTCAAATAACCCTGCTGAAAAAGCTAGAGTACATCATTGATTACGAAATATTGAAAAAAAATATAAGATATGACTTAGTGGGTTTCATCAGTAGAAATATCTCACGCTAAGTACTCTAGATTTTTCATCAGTATTTTCTCATCATGCTTATGACTTAATGTATTTCACTTGTAGCCCCACAGTATCTTCATAGCCATTTTGATATTTTCAATTCTTATTTCATTTAAAATATGACCCTAATGGCGGAGCTACTCTGCTTCTTTTTTATTTTTGATCATTTATAATTATTTCAGTCCCTCTGAGGCCTTAGTTATTATATAACGGGCCGATTTATTTTGATTTTTTTTTAAATGATCACGTGAGTTATACTAATTATAGTTTTATACCAATGATAATAGTCGAACGCCTCGATAAAAATGGTTTCCTAATCCATTTAATGTTCATACGTTATTTATTTATTATAGGATCGGAGTGACTCAGTGGTAGATCGCTGAGTTCAAACCCCATTCGTTGGCAAACTTTTATTTAATCTATTACCAGGAGGAGATAAATCCTATGTGATCTATCTCCTGGGCTCACCCAGCCTCTATAAAGTGGGTACCCAAAATAGGGGGGGGGAAATCCGGGGGTTAAGCGTGATATATGTATAATCACCTCGCTTCACGACCGTTGTTCAAGAAATAGAGCAGTGACTACCATGGGACAGATTTTATTTATTATAATTAGTCTATTTCGCAATACGAATTTCATATTGTAAATATTTTGGTATTAAATTTAAATTTTCATTCCTACATTTTCTATATTTTAGTATTGAAACTAATTAAATATATAAATCAAAATATTTATATTATACAAATATATTAAGTTATTCAATAAAACCACAACAGAACAAGTTTTTTTAATAAAATGAAATTTTCATTCTTTTTTTTTACTATAAAAACTTTATTGCCTAATACGATTTTTTTGTTAGTTATAGCTATAGAATTTATATATTTTATTATTTAATTCAATTAGATGTATAAATGGATATATATGATATAAATACATTAAGTTACAAAATAGCGCCTGTAAGTATGCTGTAGGGTGAAGCAGGGGTGTAGTGCGGGTCCGACTGCCGGCAGGCGCTTTCTGGGTCAGAGGGTGAGGCCACACCCAACCTGGGCTTCCCTTTTTTACAAACCCTGATGAGGCAGACTCACTTTAGACTTCCCCAATCAATAAAACCTAGCATATCTTTCCCTTTATCGTCTCTTATTTCTTGTACGTAAGTATCGTGAAAAACGTCTGATGAATATTCGAATTTGTACAGAAATTTGAGGGATGGGGCAACATGTGATCTAGTGGTTAGCATAACAACCAACTAAGCCCAAAATCGCGGGTTCGTAGCCCGGCAGGTTGGCCTATGATTTATTAACGGGAGTAAAATATCCTTGTTTATGCCGTCCTTCGGAAGGGACGTAAATTCGGGTTCCCGAGCCTATGCGTTGCCAAGTACTCGTTACTGATCCCTATCCTAATTATAACTGGATATGCTAAATTTAAGACTCCCGCTGTAGCATCGTCCGATCAGGCATAGTAGCATAAATTAACGTTAAACAAATAACAAACCAATCATAAGTGTTTGTATATTTATTTTTTTTTTTTTAAGTCAACGTTAACAAACCTTTGAAAATCTTGTTATAGGTATTTTATTTTCGTTTGTACGTGTTTTATTCCTTATGTTGGGAAACGCCATTTAGGTATTCTCTCAAACGATCATTCCACTGAAAATTCTAGCTGATTTCTTAGGATTCTTATATTACAATTTAAGTAATCGGATCAATGTAATTTTGTATCTCCCAATTTTCTAAAAAATCCTTGTTTAAGCCATCCTTTGGAAGGAATGTTAAACGAGGGTCCCAAGCCTATATGTCAGGTACTCGTTAAAGATTCTCATCCTAACTATAACTGAATTAGGCTGAATAACTGAATAGGCAAAATTTTGGACTCCCACGGTAGCATCGTCCGATTACCCATAGAAACATAAAAGCGACATTAAATAAACAAATAATTTTAGAGATTCTCAGCAAGTGATCTAAGTAGGAATCTGACAATAGTTTCACAAAAATCTGAAGTGGTTTTGTAATTTTTTATTGAATGTAGGTTTTTGTATTTTATATTTTTAAACTACATTTTAAATAATTTTAACTATTTAATAAATTCAGAATCGAGTTGTTATTTAATAAGGTTTAGCGAACCCGACGGCTCGATGCCGATACCACCAATGTTTGCTTACAAACTTTTGTCCCTAACCCAAATCCGCCATCTAACATAATCCTCCCATCTACGCCTCGGTCTACACCTCAGATGCTTCCGAGTCGGTACAGCGTTTATTAAGTTTTTAGGAATTTATTTTTATATTCGTTATTCTATTTTATGAAAATAAAATTGGCCTAATTTACATATAATTTAGGAATGAAGGCACATCAAGAAGACATTCAAATATATTCGTATAGATTATATCTGTGGCTTCGGTGAAAATATGGTTAAATCGAATATTGTCCAGAGAGGAGTAACCTGGAATCGTGTCACTCAGATCTTTAGTTTGTGTTAAAAAGGAGTTGTAACATAAGCAATAACGCTTTTTCAAGCCGTTTACATAGCCTCTTATAAACTACGAAAATAACAAGATTCCATTCATTCAAATTAGTTCTCTATTATTACTATTTTAACATATTTTATAAACGCAATTACGTTATTCTTCAACATTTTAAAATTTCAGCTCATTGATATCACGTTTGAACATAGGAAAAATGTGTTTGTTTTTTTCAAAGATGTAAATAAGATTTTTATATTAAAAGAATTGACAACAGGATAAAAAAAAATAGCTTAAAATAGGGTTGGGCGATACCTGATAGTTACTATCGATATATCGATAGGTCAAACCTATCGATGGTCACTATCAATGTTCACTATCAATAATGTCGACAATCGGTGGATCTTAATTACCCTCAAGTTTTGAAATTCTCGTAATTATGCTGATTTGTCTCTGTCCAGTATCGAGTTATTTTGAAATTGAACTCGCTCAAGGGTTCTCTTCTTCATAACTTTGATGCGCACCGGACGTGTCACTATTCTCCGAAATTACTAATTACATTATGTTGGGTGGTACACGTAGTCTCACACTTGTGCAAACAAACCAAATTCGCGGTATCCAGCATTGGCTCTTCTAGGTTTTTATAATCTTAACTTCATCATTAATTAAGGATCATTTTCCACAATTCTTAAACGTTCAACTAGAAATGCTAGTTTTTCTTTCGGGAAATATGTGGCTCAAGGAGCACACATGACTCTAGAAATTAACTATTTCGTTATTTTTCTTTTTTGAAGATTTGATTTGTTCATTGTTATAGTAACCATGTAAATTGTAAATACTTTTTTGAAATACAAATAAATTATTTATTTTTTCCCCATCTTTATGATATAATCTCATAATTTATAAGCCTGCAAATTTCAAATAGTAGGTAGGTAATTGAATTTAATTAAATTAGTTGAAATTCTTTATTGAATAGATTTGGTTGAAAGGGAAGCAGCTAGTGAAAAACTATCGATAGCATTCGATAGTTTTCAACCGGTAGTGTCGGCCTATCGATATTGCTGACTATCTACTATCGCCCGACCCTGCCTAAAACGTGATCAGTTATTATTTACTTAATAAACTCCTGCAAATGATTCAAAATCTATTTTTTCATACATTTATGAATACGTAAATGTTGTGCGATATATCATTCGTAGAGCAATGACACACACACACACACACACAAACACACACACACACACACACAAACGTAATTGAAGTTTGATATTTTAATGTTGTCTATACTTTGGAATGAGCAGTTTGGCTGCAGTCAATGTAAGAGTATCTGGAAAGGAATGCAATCAACGTAAATTAAGGGACCGGAATGCTGTGCTGTTTTTCCATTTCCCTCAATCACTCGGCTGATTCCGCTAAACCCTTCAGTCTTGGCCATTGTATCCGTATTTAATAAACGACCACTCATTGACGTCATATTCATGAAAGTGGAAAACAAGAATACAGTTAACCGCAGTGACAAAGAAGTAATTTTCCAATACTTTCCGCATCTTCGATTGTAGTGTTATACTTAATGTCGGTGTATGGATTTTATCTTTTTTAACACTAGTACTACGATGATTTACCATCTACCTGACTCTACCAACCGGTCAAAATGGCCGGTTTGTTTGTTTAATTAAACAAAATAGTAGAATTAAAGAAATAAAACTATAAATTCATAAGATAATTTAATTTTAAATAAAATAAAATATATTTCATTCAAATATTGTAATTACATAACATAAAGAGTAGTATTAATATAGCATAAAGAGTAGTGCGTGTTGCAACTTGCAACTATACACGGAAAGCAATAATACTAAATTGAAATTTTATATATTGCATATACACAAATTTACGCATAATAAAGGAATTAAAATCTAGAGATTTTATAGATGTATAAAAATTCCGGGAATACACAACATGTATTCATGACATTTTCATGACCAGTCAAAATGACCGGTTCGTAAATTTAGGTATAACACATTAATATCTCTGAAAATTAGAAGCGTAAGAACGAAATAATTTATAATATTATTGTAAACACAAATTTAATAAAACAATTTGACATTATCGTAAAATATTAACTAAGACTTAAAGAGGAAATGTTATAAATAAATGATGCAACCGGTCATTTTGACCAGTTCGTAGTTTTAGTGTTAAAGTAGTAACAAATGATGTATATTAGTTTTTATTTTGAAGAGAAAAGACATGCACCCGGCCGGGATTCGAACTCGGTTCTTCTGTCTTACCGTGACGGGACTCTACCAACTAAGCTACCGGAGTTGACCAGCCGGGGACAAATCTTTTCTCTTATCTGATCCCATGTCCCCTTGTTCTCGCAGTTTTGCGATGTATACACGAGAACGTATGTTCTTTGAAAATTACTTTAATTTTAGGAACTTGTTGACATACGTCATACTACTATTATAATTTTTTATAATTTATTAGTTGGTTGTTTTAATTATAATTTTTTTTTTGAAGATGAAAGATATGCCTCCGGCCGGGATTCGAACCCGGGTAAAAGATGTATATTAGTATTTCTACAAGTAATGTCAACTTCTTATTATGGTCTTATTATGAACTGCGGTTATGAGACGATTCTGGTTTCCTCAGTACAGTTAACTCATTTTGAACAAAATGCGACCTAGCCACTTATTCACCAGTGTTGCTGTTAATTAATGAAGTAAATTAAAAGTGCTGATATTTGAGTACTAATGAAGCTCGTTAAATAATTCTCGAAAGTTATTACCTTATTTTTTACTCAAAAACATAGTTTCCTGTTCACTACTACTGCCATTGTTATTTAGTCAAAATTACCTCCTGCCTTTAAATATTTATTCTTAAGGATGTGAAACTATGGATGTGTTTCATGTTAGTTTGAATTACCCTTCCATAATATTAATATTTTCGTGTAAAAGAGGAGGTAATGAGGTTCCTGTCCAAACTTCCTATTAATTATACGTCCATTACAAAACAAGTATTGACTATCATTAAAACGTCGACCACTTGTGGTGTACAGGTTTCGGAATGGAGAAAAAACCTTATGGCGCATACGTTCGACTGTTAAGTAATCGTTTTGTACTATAATGAAATATAATATAATATATCCTATAGTATAATAATATAATATATGATAAATATAATATATCCATTCCTTTAGAATAGAGTAAATGCATCAGTGATTGGTATATTAATTACTTAACAATTTAGTTAAAACCATTCGCCGACCTGCAAATCGTAGTGTTTCATTTGCTGGCACTTAGGAGTTTTAAGATATTTTGTTTTCCCTTCGTTTACATGACGACCCACTTCTGCTGCTTCCCTTACAAACCCTTAAAAAGCTCCTCCAAGCGTTACCGTACTTCTAGCTATTATGAGAACGATATGCTGAATGTCTCATGATAGGAAATCCGGTTCCTCTCGTTCTCTTTAAAATACAGCAAGTGGGTCTTTCGATCTTATAGAAGTGGCAGTCGGAAAAGATAGGAGGAAGAGTTGGGAGTAGGAGAAGAGGATATTAGTTGGACTAGGCCATCTGTTAGGATCATGTACTCTCCTCACGTTGGCCATCAAGTATTAGTTCCTCCATCTCCTTCTTCAACGTTAACTTCTTCTAAACTTATATTTTCTCTTATTTTTTTCGTTTTTCCTGGGAATCGAATAAATTATGGGCTTCCTCCTCTAAGATTTCTTTGTAAAAGGTATTCGGAATATACATATTGGTTTCTACTTATCTTGACTGTTAACGAAATATTATGTTTTGGTTCTTGAGTTTCAGTCAGTTATTTCAACTTCTTAAGGCGACGTTACAAGACTAAGTTAGTCTCATATTCATGCCTTGACAACTTACACGTGTCATTATATATTTATTTTAGCGTGCTATTTAATGTTTTTACAAAAAGCTCATTTTTTCACTATCAGGACGTGAATATGAGGCTAACCTAGTCACGAAACGTCGCCTAAAGAAGTTGAAATAACTGACTGAAACTTAAGAACCAAAACATAATATATATATATGTATATATTTACAGAGAGAGAGAGAGAGAGAGAGAGAGAGAGAGAGAGAGAGAGAGAGAGAGAGAGAGAGAGAGAGAGAGAGAGAGAGAGAGAGAGAGAGAGAGAGAGAGAGAGAGAGAGAGAGAGAGAGAGAGAGAGAGAGAGAGAGAGAGAGAGAGAGGGAAAAATCTACCATGTACAAAACCCAAGACCACTCCTGGTATGTGGTGGTACAGAAAAAAAAATTGTCTTCTTCATTTTATCTTTTTTTTTTAAACTAAACCTCTACAAACGAAAAGTAAATAATTAGGATATTTTGTTATTATTTGTAATTTTGACTTGATAATTAATACCTGTATTGTATTTATTTATTTAACGTCATTTCATGTTGCTACGGCTAATCGGAGGATGATACAGTGGGATTAATACATTTTGCCTACCCAGGTATAATTAGGTTAGGGATCTTGGTATCTTTTCCGCAGTTTGTCGCTTCGAGTTGAGTTTCATCAAGATTTAGCTGTTTATTCGTTTCATTTTTAATATTTTCCACACCATTTTACGTCCCCTCTGAAGGACGTTACAGCGGTATTTTTTTCACCTTATAATCCATAAAGGATCTTTAATCAAAAAAAGATGTTGGAACAAACGTGGTGTATAGAACACTAGTATAAGTCAATGAACTATCAGACACAGTAAGCTTCGCAGGTATATAATTATCTCAATAAGAGAGACAGTCAAAGAATTAAACATTTGCGGAGGATGGAGAGTTGGCACTAGAGGGGATCCGGACTCCGGACACTCTTGTTGGAACAGACAGGGAGCACCCAATTACCCACTTTTATCAGAGAGCCAGGCCTGAACAAACTTTGATTAGCGCTCAAATCCTTGATTAAATCTTAGCTTAAATTAGATCGCTAGCCTCTACTCCACAAATAAACTACACCTCTCTTATCAAATTTCCACATGATAATGCATTTCACTCTCCCCGCTTTTTATCTCTCTCTACTTTATATATCCATCTTTATAAATATTTGATATTGTAATCTCCTAGTTTAAACATCAAGCTAAATTGTTCCTGGAATTATTCTGACTTTTGAGAAAATTGCTTATCCAGTTACGTTATATACTCTTATTTTCCGTACTTGAATAACATTTATATAAAAATTATAGGAAATATAAATGTTTTCAAATTAGAAAGTATTTGTTTCGGTTTTTAATCTCAAATGATTATACCAGCCTATTACTGTAATGTATACGCATCAAATGTAATTTTTGGCCTAATAAAACGTACATATACTGAATTAAAAATTTTCTATTCATTGATTATAAAATAAACGACAATTTTTTTCCTTTTTTGATCTCTGAAGCACTCATGCCAAATTATACTGATTCGATTTAATCTTTTTTTATTTATTTTTCATCTTCTTGAAATGGATGTTTTTTTGGTTTAAGTTAGGGAGCGAAATGGCTATCTGGTAGAGCACTGAGTTGCTATACCGAAAATCCTGGTTCAAATTTCGCTGCTGGGAAGAGTTGTTTTTATTTAATCAAGATATTGTATTTTTATTTAATTAAGAAATTAATTATATAAGGAGGAAAAATCTGGTGGTTGGTCGTCAAGCTAAATTGTCCCTGGTATTATCCAGATTTTGTTTTAAATAGCCGATTTATATAATTTTTATTTTACTCTTATTTCCTGTTCTTAATGATGAATATAATTTACTGAAAATATAATCGTTTTCAAATTATGAAGTATTGATATTGATATTGATCTCAAATGATTACTCTAGCCTAGTATTAAAAAAAATATCTCTGCCAGTACAACCCTTGAATGGTCTTGCTGCATTGTAGAGGCTGTACTATTTCAAGGGGAACGGTTGTGCAAGGAGGTAGATGGCCTAAGATCACGCTCAACCTCCAGGTTTTCCCCCATTAACGACTTACTCCCCAAACCCGAAGCCCTCCTACCTTATGGAAGCCTCCTCCTTCCTTTCCTGTTGGGGTAGGAGAGTAGCCTGTATCCTGGAAGAGTGGAAGAGGTGGGACAGAGGAAATTGATATTCCACCTTAGAGAGTACGTAGAAGACACCCGTACGCTCTGCTGCCTCTCCCGCTCCGATGCACCTCTTCATCCGTTCCTTTACCACACACCTGCCCAAATACCTTCACAATTACTTAACCTAAATAAGTTGAGTTTAATAATTTTAGGTTTTTAAATTCACTTACCTATACTTGAAATCTAAGAAAGAGGGACAAAGAAGAAATTCTCAGATCCCCTGAGACTGTCTCGCAAAATGGAGTACATTCGCCCTAACGGATAACAAAAGCTATGGTGTAGTCTTTCTCACATTGTTAACCAAAAAGGAAAGGTTGTTCTTACCTGAGGGTAAGAGCATTCTTATATATTTTTTTTTCATGGGAAAAAACTTTACAGATTTGAAACGTTTCCGCTAACGCTGAATGTTGGAACAACGTCTTAAAGTATCCGAAAATAATAGGATATTCGGTCCACAAAGGGATGAGACTACGAGAGTATTTAGGAGATTACACAACACAGAATTGCGAAGCATACACCAGGTTAATATTATTCAAGTGATAGCGTCACGAAGATTAAGACAGGCCTGTAAAGTAGGTGGGAGAATTGCGTTAAGTAGAGATTACTGGTATACGGACCGAGCTTCGTGTTTGCTAAGCCTAATTACTGTTAAATACAGGCATAACGAAGTAACCAATGAAAGGGGATAATCGAAATGAATTTTCTATTGAAATATTAAAACCTAATATTAGCGCGATTGTTTTGTACTCATTGACGTCACTATATGCGTATGTGGCTTACCGGACGATGCTACAGTGGTAGTCCTTAATCTGCCTACCCAGATAATATGACATCGCACAGGCTCAGGACCTGCATTTTACGCCTCTTCCGAAGTACGGCATAACCAAGGATTTTTTATTCCTTTAAGGAAGTAAGGAATAAGAGGTAAAAAGAAGTAAATATATATATTCTAAGATATAAAGTCGTATAAGATAATGGTGAATAACTTAAAATAATTAATATGAGTAATTATATTAAATATGTTTTATTTTATAATATTTTATTGAATGTAAATATTTTCAGAGAAAGTAGAATTCTTATAGATATCAATGTGTAACATTTATTTGCACAAGAAAAAAATGTTTATTTTGTGATACTTTCTTCAACGGAAAAAAATGTGATGAAAAATATATATATTTTTATAAATTACTGGCAAAATGTGCGTAACAAATCAAAATATATTATGACTTTTGTTGAGTGTATTATGGATAAAAGGAAGAATATGCTTCTATTTCGTTATAAACTAACAATAACAATTAGTTTATATGCATACGGCACTTAGCATAATGGTGCTGAAGTTATTTAAACAAACAACTGTATGAAAATGACTATCAGAACGAAACTTACTAACAAATCAGTCTCTGCTCTTGAAAGTGCAGAATATGGTCGCAACTGGGTGGATTTTGGAAGGTATGATTCAGAAAGCAGCGTATTTCGAAGGAATTTTACTTAGTTAAATCATAAATTAAAAAAAAAAATGATGCTTCATATTGAAATGATGCATTTATAAAGAAATTTAATAACTTATTCTAAAGCAGTTCTGCTTACTGTTAATAACCAAATTCTTTTCTTCTTTTTTTTCAGGTAAGTTCTCCTTTTCAATCCATTATCTCCGATACCTTGAAGGTTCAGCTTCAATTCAGTATGTATTTATTTAAAAATTAGTATTAATTTATATTAATTAATCATTATGAGAAACATGATGCATTACCTAGCACATTAAAGGCATTAATAGACTTCCCTTGAGTACTAAAGCTGCCTCAATTTATTCTCGGGTTTTGCTCCAATAAATTGTGCACTTAAGTACTTTGACATAGTTGGTTACTGTGCCCTTAGCCCAAGTATGTAATGTAAAGGCTGACGGAGTTTGGTGCACAAGAAATTTTCTAAAGTTGTGTAACTTTATTGTAACCCTGCCTCAGTCGTGGTTCGCCGTTATTTATCATGATCCTGAATTTCTTCATTATATATGTTAAATGGGTTGTAAATGTATTTTGTAGAGAATGGAGGAACATAATGGGGTGTAAATAAATTTTATAATTTTTTTGTAACTAAGGTCTTAAATCTGGGTTAACCGCCGCAGACCATTTATCATTAGTAATAATAGTTAATTTCTTATTTAATTTTACTTTAACTATGTGTGGTATATATATCTTATATATATATATAACATATATCATTACAACTCATTAAGGTTATTTGTCTCAGTACATGGAAAAGCATACTGCTTGTAAGCCAGCTGTAGTGCTGGCAGCATTTAGCGTTCTTTATATATACACATATTAATAATCTTGTTGATTTTTAATTTAATTATTGCTACAATAGTTGATAAATTCTATAAGTAGATTTTGACTTTATAGTTTATTATTTCATACTTCCATTTTTTTTCTTATTTTATAGAATATCTATATAAGATACGAATATCAATAAATGATTCCACTCAATATTAAATTATTTTCTATATTAAATTTTTACTAACTAAAATACATTTTAAAACAATTAAGTCATTGACACTATAATTCGTCATTTAAAACATTATATTAATCAAAGTTAAATATATATGGAATATAATTATGTTATATTTAATATAGATATATTGAACACACATTAAATTATGTCATTAAGTTATATTATGTTATTAAATTGATAAATATTAATATACTTGTGATGGCTAAAAACTTCAATAACTTCTATCTTAGAAGTGAAACATGAAAATTGTGTCATAGAACAACAATTTTATACACAATTTAAATAGTTATTTAAATAACTGAATATACCTAGTTACTTCACATACTTCAGATTTTCACAACATAGTTAAATTGTACTATTATTTTGTTATCTTATTTTTCTGTCTGATCGTTTCAGCTCTCCCCTTACCCCTTCATTTTAGGATTCGCTTAGACAACTTTGTTTCCCAAGTTCAATATTTTGCGAGGGTGATAACCGACGACGAGAACAACGGTATAAATTTGTCGGTGGTGTTATCTCTTGTGTACATAGCCGTTAGGGGCTGTCATGACAGCGCCCTCTCTTCCCGAATAAACATGAAAAAGTATACTTATAATTCAGTTTGCACTCTGCCAACCCAATCCCTTCTTAAACCCTCTCACCCGATTTTACTACGAATGATATGTTTTAGCATTCAAATGTTTAACCTTTTTAAATTCCATTTCTCCTCATTTTTTTCTGTATAAGTTATTTGTTATTTATTCATTTAACGTCACTTTATGCTGCTACGGCTAATCGGAAGATGCTACACTGGGAGTCCTAAATTTTCTTTATTCAGTTATAATTAGGATAGGGATCTTTAACGAGCAGCAGGCACCGCACGGCACTAGACACCTTAGAAAGGGGCTCAGGACCCTCATTTTACGTCCTACCCGAAGGACGGCATAGTTAAGGATTTTTTTACACCTTTTAAAAAATTCGAGGGCTACCTGCCGGTCTGCGAACATAAGATCGGTGGCATAGTTTGGTGTTAGGCAAACCACTACATCTCAGGCCACCTATTATCGCGTTCACAACACTTTTTTTACGGGATAAAATGAGGTAGAAATATATATTCTGAGATATAAAGTCATAAAAGTTAAATTAGAATGACTAAGAGCAATGAACATAACATAGAATTTAAATATTTTCCATAAAATTAAAATTCCCATACATTTCAAATATATAATAATACCTACATGAAACCTGGAACATTTATTTGAACTAGAAAGACAAAGGATTAATTGTTCACTATTCGAAAGAGACAAATTATATGGTGGAATAATTATATACGATCCCCCATTTTACGTCCCATCCGAAGGACAGCATAACTAAGGATTTTGTAGTCCTTTAAAGAAGTAACTAAGGTCACCTGTCAGCTGCGAACCCCCAATTTAGGTACTTTGATCCTTCTGTATTTTAAAAATTTCTCTGGCATTGGTTGTCTTTTTATAGTGCCTTTTCTATTTCTAGTCATACAATTATTTCAATGCTTGTAAATAATTACAATTTAGGTTTCAACACCATAATTGTAAATTGTGCATTACAAGCCCTGAAGGCCAGGAAGCATTTTTCGTAACTTAGGTTTCTAATAAGTAATTATTATCACTGTCAATGAAGGAATTATTTTTTTTACCTCCACCCGGACCATTTTCTTATATTTATATAAGTTTTCTTATATAGTGTCCTAAATGTTGAAGGGTTTATTTTCTATTAGTGGGTTTGCAAATATTTTCAACACACTATGGTGTTAAACAACTCTCTCCGGTATTTCATACGTCATTCAGATTATATCTAACTAGGACTGAAAATGCAAAATGTTAAACAGCGCTAACTAGTTATATGCCTACTTCGTGGAGAATGAAATTTTCTGGGCTTGTATAGTATATATATATATATATATCTACTCGCACATTAATTGAGAGAACTCGCAATGTAACAATAATATAATACTCTAACATATTTTACAAAATTTCTTAAAGATAGAATATTATAAATTGTAATTTTGATTTTAGTATTAAATGAATTAAGAAGCTTTTTTGTTTCATGTATATGTTTTATTAAAACACCCGCAATGTTTTCTGCCTCATATCTTCCTATGTTCTAGTTACTTGAGGAATTTACAGCCATTACAGGATGTGAAACCAGTTTAAGCGTTTGGTCTTTTATAATAACTAATAATTGCACTAATCATTGCGGAACATTTACCGTTGTGCCCGCAACTACCTCCATCTCTAAAGTTTTAACCCCCTTCGTGTAAGTTACTTACTTCTACATAGTAGTAAATATATTGTGTATTCGTTAACTATATACGAGTATATATCGTATATATTTAAACAGACTTCTTCCTCGTGTACTCTGTTAAAAATATTTTATGTCAATTTTTATGAGTTTTATTTGACTACTTTTCTAACAAATCTTTATTTCGTTGTAGCAGGAGTTATAAAAACCATATATTTTTTCTTTAATACTGTCCTAAACATTGAACACAACATTGAGACACATGCTCCAAAATTGGGATTTGAGATAAAGCTTGTGATAACTCGCTCGAAGATTATCAATTCTAACGTGTCAAATAACTCTCTCCGGTATTTCGTTAAACCTATCAGTTTGAAAAGTGATTTGTTAATATTTATTAATTTTTTTAAAAAAAGTTTTTTTTTCTATTTATTCGTAATTCTATAGAATAGAAATTTAATAAATTTCAATCTGAAAACATCTCTTTGTTGGGGATTATTTTTCTGCAAATTAGACGCGATTTACGAAAAATCTAATAATCAATCTTAATTTATTTTGTTTATTAAAACTTAATTCAGATAAGATTTTTTAAAAGTGAGGTATCTGTACCCCATTCGCAGAATGGTGATGTAGAAAAACCTTAATTTTTATTGTTATGGCCATATGTAACCTCACGGGGTTAGTACTTATACACTAAGTATAATATCTAATATATATAGTCCTACTTTATAGAAAAAATAACGTTCATCAAAAATATGGTGTTTAATGGAAATTTTGTTTTGAAATACGCCTTTTGCTGTTCGTTGGCCGTAAAGGCGTATTTTCAAAAGTATTGTTGAGCCCTCCCTCAGCTACGCCTCAGAGACCTGGATACTATAACCGGGACTCTACTCCAGATTACAAAGTGCAGAGATGGACTTTTGGAGGTGATGCCTGAGGATCACCCTCCTGGAAAGAGTAAGAAATGTTAGAGAAAGGCTGGGCGTGACCGAAGAAGTTCCGAAGAGGATTGGAAGGAACAGGCTGCGATGGTACGGACCTCCCAGCGGATGCCAGAACGTAGATAGCCGAAGAGACTTTTGCTTTGGAAACATCCAAGCAGATGAAGAAGGGGAAGATCCCGAACCTGGTGGAAGGCCTGCGTGGAGGAGAAGATGGCCGGCAGGGGCCTGAGGAGAATAGAGAACAGTCGAGGGACGCTCTGACTTAACCAGACAACCCATTGAGCGATAAAACCTGCAAAAGTAAAAAGTAAGTTTACTACTTCAGGTTATTAGATAGGAGGATGCATGATTTGCATTCGTACCAAATGATGTGATTTTTTGGGTCAATATAAATTGGTTATATTGGTAATACAGGGTCACCTGTGCAGCATAGCGACCTAATAGGTCCAAGATCGCGGGTTTGGAGCCTAGCAGGCTGCTTTAGGATATTTAAAGGGTTTACAAATCCCTTAGTTATGCTGTCCTTCGGAAGGGACGTAAAATAGGGGTCCCAAGCCTGTGTGATATATGCGTGAGGTACTCGTTAAAGACCCCTATCTTAATTTTAACTTGATAGGCAAATTGTAGGGCCACCAATGTTGCTTGGTCCGATTAGTCCTATCTGCTTAAAATGACTTTAAAAGTAATAAAAAACTATATACTATATATAATCTGCATTATTCCCTTCATTTCCCTTTGTTTAAATACGCTTTAGATAATAATATTAAATATTTATTCATATTTCATTTGAATTTATGCATACACTTCATTCAGATAAGTGATTTTGCTCGTAAACCACAACTTAGCATTAACCGAAGAACAGGGTAGAGAGAGAGAGAGCTCTGTCGGCGTTTGGCTGTACTAGAGCGATGAGAGTGCTCTGTCGGGCTTGTCACGAAATAGATTGATTTATTGAGGATTTACTATTCTCTAATAATATTAGTCCCTATTAGAAGATAAATTCATATTATTTGAACTAGTGTGTTTTATTGTTTATTAAACTTTAGTAAATTTAATGACGTGATTTATTAATTTTATAAACTTATCTAAGACCCTCTCTCTATTCATAGAACTTATGATTCAAAACATTATTATTATTTAATTTTATTTATGGCTTTCTTATTGCATATATGGTTGTCCTCCTTATCTTACGAGCTCTAAACCCTTCTTTTTTTTATATAAAACGGATATAAATATTATTTTATAATTAAACTGTGGAATTAATTATAAAATCATTTCTAAAGTAAGATGTAGACAAATATGTATTAGTTTGTTGGCTAATAGTTCCAACAATAATTGATTGTTGGTACTACAACAATATCTAAAATTAAATATCTTTCAAAAGATAATTGCAGCAAATTTAAACCTGTTAGTAAATGATCAGAAAATCATAATTTATAAACAAATTGTGCTGAAATATTTGAACAGCTGACATGGGTATTTAGTTTCATACAGAATCGTAATTCCCTGGCTTTTAAAAATTTGAACTATATTGAGCTTATTGAAATTTAAAGTTTTAAATATGCTTTGTAAATTTTTGTCGTTCTAAATCGCAAGGCATTCATTTCGGCTTTGAGAAAAGCATATGACTACTGGCTGGATCAACTGGTGAGATTCTTTTATTTTGCAACAAAAAAATAAATACAAAAAAAAACAACTTAAAAACCACGCATTTGTAACCACCCTAGCTAAACAGTAGTGTGACAGTAAGTTTAAAATAAACGTAGTGTGATGAACAAATAATTCATTTATCCAAACAAGCGTGGGGTATTTGATGTTAATTGTTATAAATATTTTATTGAGTGATTATGGTAAAAATAGAGTCGATATGAAATTATCTTAAAAGAGACCCAAGCTTTTTTACGATAAAATGAATTATCTTTTGTTCATTACTCTATTCTTTTTTAATAATGGTATAAAATGGTCAATGGTGCAGTCAATGATTACACATAATAAAAACGGATTATTTTATTGTGCTAGCGTTTCGGCCTATGATGTAAGCCATTTTCATGGCTGAGAAAAAGAGATAGAAAATAGCTATATACAGCATTGCAGTTTCAAGGAAGAATAACAGTTTATATGAACAGAATTTATAAGAATGAAAAGAAACACAGAGAGTAAGATACATTATGAAATAAATGGTGAGAAATAATAAGAATGGAGAACATAGTAATATTATAAATAATGATATATAAAATATTATATAAAAAAGTTGAAATAACTGAAAATTATGATTTTTATATGTATTTAGTTCACCAGTTATTTAATAATTAATCTTACTCTCCGTATTTGGTAAAAATTCTTCCTTTTAAAGTTATTGAAAACAATTTCCTAATTTTTAGTTTTGTATCCTGTTGAAGAGCATTTTTTATTTGTACACTATTATTTATTTATTGTTGGAATTTTTGTGTATTTTAATAAAAAATGTTGACGGCCCATATAAACTAGATCGCTCTAAGAATTTCTATCGTTGGGTGGTTATCCCGAAAGGTGCCCGAGAAACGCTCCGTCGTGCAGATAATCTTATGTTGTCTTCCTGACCCCCACTTAATCCCAAATCCGATGCTAGGCTTACGATGACGATACTGTCCTTGTGCAGGTCTTGGCCTACATGGCCTGTCACCATAAATATTAAAAAAAAAAATCTTGTGTGCAGCATCCGAAATAGTCTTTGGAAAAAGGGGTGAGTGAATTCCAGTCACGAAAAACTTATTTCTTGAGGCTTGAGGTCCTTTATCCCCTCATCCACTGTAGATTGCCCTGTCTTTACCTCGAGTATCTGGGAAGCCAGAGGACTCGCAGTCATAATATTGTCAGTTTATTTATGAATAACTCTTTCCTTTACATGGGAGATGGTTGTTTCTTAGCTAGGAAATGGTTATTCCTAACGTAGCTAGGAAATCAGCTTTTCTTTGATATTCTCCGGTAATGAGGTAGTTAATAACAAGCTCCTTGCAAGGGTTTAGTTATTTAACTATTTATAATGTCAATTTAAAGTTCTACCTTGTTATCTTAATAGTATTTCTATTGAGAAAGATTTTTTTCTTAACTACTCATTTTTTTTTTTGGCTAAAGTTAACAAAGCATGTCTGAAAAACTTGTCAAAGGTGTTTTATTACACATTTTATTACATAGATTGAATTGAACCTGGGACTTTTAGCACAGCAAATTAGAGCTCGACAGATTGAGCTACCTCTCTTCCTGCAAATATTTTTATGATTCTGACAGTGATAATATTTATAATATAATAATAAGGCTTAGCTCGATGCCGATACCACCAATCTCTTCTTACAAACTTCCGTCCACGGGCCACTACCCAAACCCAAATCCCCCAGATCACTCTTAAAGCTATCTTCCCGCCTACGTCTCAGTCTACCCTCAAACGTTTTTCAATCGGGACAGAGCTTATTAACTTTTTAGGAATTCGTTCGTTACTAAGCCCAGCAAATTTACATGCCCATCTTATTCTTCGTGACGCTATCACTTGAATAATATTTACTGGATGCATCCTTAGCAATACCGCGTTATGTAATCTCCAATATTTCCCTCGGGTCTCATTCTTTTTGTTTTGACCGAATATTCTTTGTAACACCTCATTTTCGAATTCTGAAGACATTCATCCTTCAGCGTTATAGGCCACTATTCACATCCATAAAAAAGAGTTGGAATGATCATGGTAATATTATAATATTTACTATAAAAAACTATGTATGCACTACCTAATTACTATATTCGGATGGGTATCAAGATTTTTTTTCCAGCCGAATTATTAATTAAATAGTGAAAATTAACAAAATGTTTTGGAAGAATAGTTTCATGAATTGTCAATAAACATTTATTTGACAATAATTACTAACTTAAAAATGAAATTTAAAATAGCTGGAATTCCCCGTCACATTATTCTGGAACTTAACACTCAAACTTGGCCAGGATGCTTCGCGAATGAAATTAATAACCCAAGTTAGGTTATAGAGGCAACTTCTGAATCTATAAACGCTCGGAGCAGTTGTAGTTTCTGAGTTATGACCTTATTCTTTAATGCGTTTTCATAATTAGCATACTTTGCCATGCTCAACGATATGCATGAATAAACTGACTTGGAAATTACCTTAAAGTTAATTATTCTGAAATTGTACTCTATGGCTGTTATGAAAGACTGTTAATTGGATTTGAAATATCCGTTGCCTTAAATAATGAAATATAAATACCTGAAGTATGTATATGTTAATAAATAAATATAGTTATTTGTAGGGAGTGTAAGTATTCTACAATCTAAATTTATTTACAAAAAAAACCTGTAATACTACATCTAATGGGAGGTTCTTAGGTTCGGTACATGGTAAAGACTGTATTGTTTTCAGGACTACGTTTGTAGAGGTGATTTTTCTGAGATCACGCTTAACCACCAAGGTTTTTCTTCGATTTAGTGAGTCCGAGAAGGGTGTGCAGTTCCTACATGCTCCATCCTTTGATGTTAACAGATTAAATAAGCCGGATTTGAACCCGGAACCCTCAGCACGGCAACTCACCACTCTACACTTAGCTACTCTGCCCCCAAAATACATTTTAATATTTAAAAAAATGTGTTTTCAGTGTTATGTAAAACATCGGAGTTATAAATATATTTTTTTCTCGGAACTGTAAAATATTTAATTTTCATATAGAATAAACGACCGGTGAAGAGAAACTATGGAACATCCTTTTATTCTCAATCTCGCTGCTTTTCTAATAAAATAACAATTCATCATTCGTAAAGTTAATGTGTTAGATACTGGATTATACATTCCAAGTGGTACATTTAAAAAAAAAATTTTATATGCAATTATAGGGGCACGATTTTGATTGTGCAAGCCTTGATGTGATCACTGGAGCTTTGAATGAAGTAGCCTTGATACGATTAATAATCGACCAGCTTTTATTGATGAGTTGACCTTGATTGGTCAATACGTACTTGGCTTTCTTATTATTTCTTATTTCTGTATATCTTTACTTTTAAAGAACATCTGGATTTCTTTATATGATAGTGTTCAGCTGGAATGGAATTAATTGGGCATTTGGACTAAAATATTTCTATCTTTTGTATTTTTCTTTGTCCCTGTCACGGAAATCTGTACTGATCAAGTATGTGAAGGATTTGTTTATATGTGAATTGGTAAAATCATGCTTGAGCTTTATCAGAGAAAATTATTTGTTTTACATCGATCCTGTTGAGGGATAATAGGAAAACTTCCCAAATAATCGGCATTAAACAAGATTATTGACAATATATTATTTAAATATATTAAAATACATTTTCCTCCCCTCCAAGTTTGCAGTGGTAGGCAAGTGAGAGAGTTTCAGTGGATTTACTCTTATGTTGCTCAATATATGTCATACCGAAGTCAAAATCGGTTTGGCCCTGTTGGGGTAATGTTGATGTGCAAAGCTAGAACTAACCAAATATGATATTTCACTAATTAGGAATCCAAAATACAATTTATTTAAGTAATGAGCTGACTCTTTCCTGCAAACATAATTCAATCCCCATGTTCTCAGTTTGTTTTGGTATAATAGTCGTGCGAATGTTAGTGTAAACGTGGTTTTCTAATAAATAGTTTATGACTATATAAGGAAATAATTCTTTGACCTCTACTCGGACCATTTTCTTCTCCAAAAGTTACTATATGGTCTTAATTTTCCTAACAAAAACTTAAGATGCTTCCGACCATTACTATCGTTTAGACTACACAATATAATAAAACACTATATACCAAAACTTTAACTAACTTGCCCTGTGTCCTTTTAAATAAAAAGAATTTTGATTAATTATTTGCAATATTATTAGAAGATTAATAATAAATTATGGCTAAATAAATATTTTATGATTTACATTCTTTCCCCTTTGATTATGGCTGTTCTTCTTTGAACCAATGCAGATTTATTTCTTCAAATAAAAGCTATAAACTTTTGGTGAAATCTCATTTCGAAACTGGAAGAAATGCTGTAAAAAAAAATATGAGATTGTGAGCGTTAATTGATCTAGAAATACATCTATTGAGTTCCGAGTCAAAGTGATAAAGAATGTCAATAAAAGAAGCATTTCCAATCAAAGAAAATTGCTTCGACGGATGTTTTCCTCTAAAAGATCCTTTTAGGAAATCTTTCTCCCGTTTAATAGCGTTGCCGTGAAAGGAAAAGAAAAAAAATTGTTTCTTTTGGATCACATTCCATCTACCTTTTTGTAATTTTAATGGAATTGTTAGTTTTACTATTTTTTTCTATACTAATATTTAAAAAAAAAATTAAAATTTTAAGATCTATAGCTCTTGTAATATTATTATGATTATTCATTTCTTAGGGTAGCGATAACTATACACAAGAATGAGGGAATGGTGGAAGACGAAATCACCATTTATTCATTTCCTCCTTTAAATATTTTTTAATTATTTAATTATAATGCGGAACTGAAACTTGGCCACATTTTAGTATCTGTACTGAACATTTAAAAAAAAAATCTGAAAGATTTAAATACCGCCTGGCTGCAGTCGATTAAGATCGTACGTAGAAATAAAATTAATTATTAATTAATACTTCTAAAGAGTTTTATCACTGTTGCATTCTTAATGATAAAATTATCAGACCTGTTAAGTTTAGTATAGGCGATGATAGGCTACATCAACATTATAATCTTTTTAAATAATAATACTAAGAGAAATTATAACTTTTATATAAAAATGTTACTGATTACAGACATTTTCTTTTTATTGTAATTTTTAAAGGACTCGTTAAAAATATTAAAATTAACATTATCATTTTATTGGAATTGAAAAATAAGGACATATGCTACTAGTGTAATATGATGCAATATTCTCCTTGTCATTGACTACTAAAATCATGGCGATTTATGTTTTTATAGTTGATTTTAATACTTAAATTATTATACCAAATAATTTTGGTACAGCAAAGCCAAGAAGGTGCTGATGGGTTAAGTTTAACATCATTCCCACCCAAATTCATAAAAAAAGGAACTACGCCTTGTTTTAGAAAAAAAGGTTTCCACCAAATTCGATGAAAGATTGCAGGGAAACGACAATTTAGAAAAATTCTTCTTACTCATTATACAATATATGCAAGATAATGCTGTGTAAGTTGTTAAATACTTTTATTAAATAGAGATTAAAAAAAAATACGTTATGAAAAGATATAATGTCGTAATATTCTTTTTGTATAAATCAATGAACTTATTTATGCAAATTAAAAAAAGGAAAAGTTTTTTGTTGGGAAAGTAGTTTCAAAATTCGGTCGTATTCATATTACAGATACGCCTCATTTGATTTTTAACGATGATATAACATTATTACATTTTATAGATTATTCCCGTTATTGTGATTTTACTGTTTTAATTATTTTAAAGATTTTAATTACCCGTGACTCTTAATGCTTTTAGATCAGTAACCAATCGGTCGATATTCACTTCTTTCTCAAGCGTACTTGAGTGTTCATGATCATCCATCACTGTCTATCCTTTAATTATAAATCAGAAAATAATTAATAGATATCCTGTAGTATGAGCTTATCTTTGTTTATTATTGAAATGTATGGGAGTGGAATAGAGCACCGATATGCCTTGTCGAAGGTCCCGGGTTCAAAACCGGCTGTGGCACATAATTTATTTAATCTGTTAGCAGCCGAGGATGGATCATGTGGGATCTAGAGACTCACCTATCCTCTATAAACTGGGTACCCTCAATAGGGGAAAACTGATAGTTCTTCTTAATCTCGGACGATTCGCCTCCCTGGTCAACTACTGTCCTAGGATCAGTCTCTACCACGTATGATCTTCCATGGGTTGTAGTGATACAGGTTTATTATTGAAATTTATAATTCAATCCTGATTCTGGCATAAGAAATATTGTCTATTACCGTATACTACAATAATGGAACGTCTAAATTTCATAAACATAAAAAAAGAATGAATCTTAAAATAAAAATAGCAAAATAAAACGTAAAAATACGCATTAGAGTAATGGATTACTTATTTATAATAAGTAATTTCAATTTCGGACTAAGTTCCACTCAATATAGGGGTCAAAGCGTGTACTGTTGATCTTGTAGTATTTTTCCTGTAGCAACTTGAATGAAGGATAGAAATAATAATTTCCTGGCCGATGTGGAGGAATAATAGACAATACATTATTTTCGGATATCAGGCATTGAAACCGTCAATGGATGAATCCAGTAAGGAGAAAGTCGAAATAGTCATCCGCACTCCTATGGTAGGCAGATGATATGGTGCTACGGACACTATAGCACTAAGTACATCAACATTATTAAAAACCGGAAAGGGTTTATAATAAATGCGGATAAGACGAAATATACTGTTAGTAGCACAAACGACAACTATTATATTTGTATTTGTAGGACATCCCTTTGAATACAGTGAATCTTAAGCTTGAGGGTAAACGATAACTGATTTTTATTTAATTAGGAGAAATTATTGCTATTTTTCATTTTCATTTAATTTTGTTTTAGCTGGTGCTTTTTCTTTTGTCATTGAATGGCTCAGCGGAATATTTCAAGATATTACTCAATGCATAATTCATCAGTAGATAGAGGTATCTATCTACAGCAGCATAGAAACCTAAGGTCGTTAAGTCTTTTAATAATATGCACTATAACGATTTAATCTATGCTATATGTATAGTTTACTAAGATTCGACTATGGTATACATACATACTAAAGGTTGAAATAAATAACTCCAAATCTAAATTTTAAGAAGAGTCATCTGAGGATTTTTTCAAAAATAATTTAAATATTATATTTATAACCAATCGATTAATATACCTATCGATTTCGGATAACAATTAAACTGCACACTTGCAGAATTCAAGTTATTTCCATAACAACCGAGCTAATAATTTTCTTTATTTATTCATTTAACGTTACGACGATGCCACAGTGAGAGTCCTAAATTTTGCCTATCCAATTTTTTTAAAGAGTACCTGACCTCTTACAGCCTCGGGACCTCCGTTTAACGTATATTCCGAAGGACGGCACAACCACGGATTTACTACTCCCTTTTAAAAAATCCTGTCACCTTCCAGGCTACGAACCCGTGATCTTGGGCTTAGTAGGATATTATGCTACTGGGTGTAAAATGAATTAAACGATTACTAAATTCAAGATACTAAAATTTATTAACAAATTAAAAAGATTACAAGGAAATTATTTAAAACAATTAAATTATTAATATACAACAACAACAAATAAACTATAATTTTAATATAATATAAAAAATATCAATTTACAATTACAATATTCTACAGATTATAACCTAGGCCTAACTGTTATCTAATTACTAAAATAATATACGAATAATATAAGATATTGCTAATACTAAATAACTAAACTATTTATATAAATTTGTACAAATATAATAATACATGAGAAGCGAGGGATGGTTGACTGGATGATCGATGTAAGGAAGAAAATAGTTGGGGGTGCAGTCAAATAAGACACTAAATAAGTGGTTACTTATTTTAATTACGTGCCGACGTTTCGACCCACTTTGTGGGTCATCTTCAGGGCTAAGAAAGAAAAACAGACAAAATAACAGAACTATAAAATACATTGCAGACTAAGTATATGATAAATGAGAAAAATATATATGTAGAGAGGTAGAAATTTAGAAAAAAAAAAAAAAAAGTGAGGGATATATATGAATAAAAAATTACAGAGAAAATGTACAAAACGGTGGTGATGCCAAACTGTAAAAAAATCTTTTTGGCATCACCACCGTTTTGTACATTTTCTCTGTAATTTTTTATTCATATATATCCCTCACTTTTTTTTTTTTTTTTTTTTTCTAAATTTCTACCTCTCTACATATATATTTTTCTCATTTATCATATACTTAGTCTGCAATGTATTTTATAGTTCTGTTATTTTGTCTGTTTTTCTTTCTTAGCCCTGAAGATGACCCACAAAGTGGGTCGAAACGTCGGCACGTAATTAAAATAAGTAACCACTTATTTAGTGTCTTATTTGACTGCACCCCCAACTATTTTCTTCCTTAAATATAATAATAATACACTAGAGTTTACAACTACACATTAACACTTACAGTTCGCTAATTAAAGTCCACCGACCGTAAAACTCTTCAAATATGACAAACTGACACACAGTTTATTACACTTATCACACGGCCACTAACTGCCACTGTCACTGTTACTCACTTAGTACTTATCACAGACTGACTTATTACTGACTCGGCCGAAACAGCTGGCCTTTTTATATAGGCAAGATAGGTCGGGGTGGGGCACTTCTCGGAAGATCGAGAACCGCCTCGTCAGGGCGAGATGGTTCTCGATCTTTCTAATCTTATAATCCCTTCAGCCGTCCTAATCCTTCCGGGCCTTTCTCTCGGACCGTATCAATATATTCCTAAATAAGCATTAATATTTTACGAAATGGACTCATTTTACTGACTGAATTAAGGACTAAGGAAATATTGATAGCTTTGCAACTTCATAAGTAAACATGTGTTATTTTGAAATTCGCTGTCCTGTAAATTCTGTCGGCCCGGGCAGGTGTGACATTTGTCCAATATACAACCTTGGCTTTGATAGTAGAGCTCAAATTAAAGCAATATATAGTTTTCATTTTTATCTAAGAATGGTGAAATTAGCTCAATCAGGAGGGGGATGCTACCAGCGCACAGTGTTTCGGTTAGTAGGATCTAGCTGGACAACATTTTTTTCGGCATTTTTGCATTTCTTTCGACTAGTTAAGTATTGTAATTATAATAATTGGTTTTTAATTAAT
Source organism: Troilus luridus (assembly GCA_964056705.1). Taxonomy (NCBI): domain Eukaryota; kingdom Metazoa; phylum Arthropoda; class Insecta; order Hemiptera; family Pentatomidae; genus Troilus; species Troilus luridus. Next base: position 85,678,933 of record OZ057413.1, read on the forward strand.
TACCAACTGAATTTAACAGGATTGCTAGGACAATAATTAGAAAAATTAAAGAAACAATGTATAATTAAGACAATATATAATAATAAAACTGATAAAAATCCGCATTTATTCTGGGACAAGTTCCTTTATAATAGTGATAGGGAAAATAAACTATAAACTATAATTTCTTAAAGTAGAATACAATTGCAATTTATATTAATAAATATATTCGTTTATATTAATAAACGGAAATAAAAAATTAATGAATATAAATTAGGAGTTAGCTCGCAATAACGCATTAAATGAAAGAAAACATATAAATACCATAATAGTAATGAAAGAAAACTATCAATATTTACATTTATACAATTTGTATAGAAAACAAAACAGCAAAATAATTTAGAAAATTAAAGAAACAAAAAAACTATCATTACTTTAAAAATAAGTGTGTGTATGTGTGTGTGTAACATATATATATAACAGAATATATAATACATAAATGTACTACTGCTCATCATTCGTCCTTCCAAACATTTTTAATCATAAAACTAATTAAAGTTGTTTCGTTGTAAATAAATGCTAAATAAGAAATATAACGAACTGGAAGTTGCTTGCCAAAATCATTTTTATTTTCCTTTCAGAGTCCTCTGTAATGTTTTAAAAATTAATTTTGCTCGAAAGAAACTCTTAGAGGTAAGAGTTTCTTTCTTCCTTTGGGTGGATCAACCATTCTTCAACAAAATATCTTCTCGAAATAAAGTACTCTAAAAAAATGTTATACTCGAGTGTGCAGGCTAAAATGTGTCTTATTATTCATAGGAAAGGTGTAGCTATTAAATACAGAAAAATTAGCCCGGATACAAATGGGTGCTAGTCATTTTCATCACTTCAAAGTTTCAAAATGAGGGAAAATCCTTGATGCATTTAAAACAAAAGAAATGATACCGTTTGATTTTCAGAAGATTTTTTTAATTGGAAAAAAATACCACCTACGAGTACAAATATTATCGATATTCAACAATTGATTGATATAAAATTAGTAACATTATAATTTTGTGCGGTTGAAACGAAGCTTAGAATACAACTGATTTAGCCTATTTCTATGGATTCATTACTTCGGACTCTATTACTGGCGAGATGAAATGTGCCAGGCATAAACAAATATTACATTTCTAGGTTTTAAACAATTGTTTACGATGTACCAATAAAAAAATTTAGAATTTTAAACATGAATTTTGTCCAGCTAGCTCCTACTAATCGAAACACTGCGCAGCGTAACAAAATAATTAAAAATTAAGCCCAAATAAAGAAGGGTAAACCTAAAAGTATCATCCCACTTACGTCTCGGGATGGCCCGATTCATCGATCGGTGAGGAATCATGAAGGCCATGGTGAAGAAAAGAGTATACACAAGTTTGACAATTTTAGTTTTGTGACAAGTCGCCACACCCTGAAGAAGGTCTACAACGGAGGCCGATTTTGACCAATTCAATACATCGAAATAGTATATAATTATTCATTCAAGGATTACTGGAATATCTACGTTTTATATAAGAGATTACTTAATACACAATATTACATTTCTATCGGCCTGGATAGAAAAGATGGATATTATAAAACAGACTGGTTACATAATGTACTCATATATTATATATTACTGGTTTATTCAGAGACTACTTGCTTTAAAACTCACGCATAAATGTTTGTCATGAAGTTGCTGAATACTTGGAACGGAATGGGGATTAAGAAGTAATATATTTCTCAATCATTTTATCTCATATAATAACGATAAATGTTTATGCGAAATCACGTTAAGTATTATTTATCACGGATATAAGAAGAAAATAGTGAGTTCACGTAAACTCTAATAGTATTATCCCAACTACGTCTTGGGATACCACTAAGACGTTGGATAGTGAGGATTCATTAAGGCCATGATGAAGAAAAGAGTCTACAGTTTTTCACTGGGAGATTATTAGATTATTTAAGTTTCGTATAAGAGATCTTTTATAAATTACGTAGGAACTTAAGGTAAAACACTTGTATGTTACTGAATACTCGGAAGGGAATGGGACTTACGAGATAATAAATGTCGATAATAAACGATAAATGTCTATGATGAACCATGTTAGAAGAAAATAGTGAATTCACGTAAAAGTATCATCCCAACTACGTCATATACCACTGAGACGTTGGCCAATGAAAATTCATAAAGGCTATTATGAAGGTATAAGTCTATAGATTTTCATTCCGAGATTCCTAGATTACTTAAGTTTTATATTAGCTGTTATTTTTGAAGATGTTGTAAGTCTATTTGGATCTAAAAAATCGTTCATTGTTTTAAATAAATTTAACATAATATTGAAATTAGTATATAATATTTCATAATAAAATTTAAAAGATGTAGTGTTAAAAACATCACTCTTTGCTGAGTGCTAAGTGTTAAAAGCGAACTTATCTGTATACTTAATTATTAAGATACATGAAAAAATAACGTATCATATAGGAGATTATATGCATTGCGTAATTATATCTGCCTAAATATAAAAAAAAAGCTCTATATTATTAAAGAAGTTGCTAAGTTTTTATTTATCATGATACACTTAATCATCTAGAGATTACTTACTGCACAAATTCAGACACGGGTGCTTAAAAAAACTCGTATATTGCTGGATACTTGGAAGAGAATAGGGGTTCTGAGGTAATAAATAATCATATTTTTGCCTTTAAATAACGATAAAGGTGTGTAAAACCACGTTAGGTATGTTTTATCGTGACTATAAGAATAATATAGCGGGCTCACGTAAACTCTTTCACAATCTGGAAGGAAGAAAAGACAAAACCAGACTTTATTGGTTAGAGGTTCTTGTTCTCCAAGAAGTGTGAAGCTTTAAAAAAGAAGGTTCAGAAGAATGCCAAAGTATAATGCAGTTATCCCACTGTATAGTTCGTTAATTTATTCTAATACTAATTTGTACCGCTACAACCCATAGAGTGTCTTGAGTTCAGTACGTCATAGAGATTGCACTGTTTTGGGGACAACGGTTATACAGGGAGTTGATTTGTCCTAACTCACGCTCAACCGCCAGATTTTCCCTTATTTTCGGTACCCAGTTTATAGAGACTGGGTGATCCCAAAGAGGGTCCCAGATCCCTTAGGATCCTTCCCCGACTGTTTACCGATTAAAATCTGCCACAAACGAATTGATCCGGGACCTTCGACATGGCAATCGAGTACTAATCTACCCTAGTATAAAATTAATTTAGGTAGTAAACTCGTTATTTTCAAGTCGATAAGCTAATACCTGAAGTTTGTAGTACACAAATATGTATTTCCCTGTTAAATGGCCCATAGTGAAATGGAATATATTAATATATTATCCTATAAGCAGTTTAGGCTACCTTTCTAACGATTTACCCGAGGGATTATCCTTATTGTTATTCCCCTGTCTTCCGCCCCACTAACTTTGTCTATTTTAAACTCTGGTTTTATCAACCCCTGTATTCTCATCGAGGTATCTTTTTAATAATAATTTTTTTTCTAAATATTTGCAGCTGAAGTCATTTTGATAATTTATATTTTATTCCTATTACCCGGTAATCCACCTTATTTTTTATATTCCAAATATTATTCTTTCGTAGTACATTTTTTATTTTGAAATCTTTATATTTCCACAAAGACGTTTTTTTATTAGCATTTTCAAAATTTTAATGTGTAAATGCGCTGAAGAATATACGTTTACTGAAAATAGTTCTGAGGCATGTAAATCTCTATTTATTATATTTTTCATTATGTATTACAAGAACTTTGAGAACGGGAGACTGAGTGGTAGAGTTGCTGTGCCAAATGTTCCGGATTCAATTCCGGCTCTGGCCGCTTATCTCTTAGAAGCCGGGTATGTATCCTTTTGAATCTGGAGACCCGTGGCTTTGGAGACAGCCTCTATAAACTGGGTACCCAAAATAGTAGGAAACCCGTATGTGTGTGTGTGAGGTCATTTATTGTTATTTAATATAATGAATTAATATATAACAGATTTGTTTGATAGGTTACTGCATTATGGTTTAGTGTCATTATTTATTCTGTTTCTTGGCTAAATTATTCATTATTAGATATATTACTTATTATTTATATTGTTTTAGAATTATTTGTTATAATTAGTTTATTAATAAGACATCTGACTGTTATCTAATCCATTGATTGTGGATGTAATGTCGCAGAATATTAAAAATATTGCATAACTCCTCATTATAAATGCAATAGAAAAAAGAAAGAAAAATAAATGGTGGAGAATAATAAAATAAAATAATGCAAAGATCATTCCCTGTTATTATTCTATATAAATTATTGTAACAGTAATAATAAGTATCATTCCGCACAGCTATCACTTCGAAAGCTAGGGCGTAATAACCCCACTGTTGATCGCCCCACACCTGATCCTAATCCTGGTAGGAACTGGCGGTTGAATTTGATCTCGGACAACCGTTGTCCTAGAAAAAATAGAGCCTTTACCATTTTTTTTAAATTACAATTAACTTTACCTATCATAATTCAATTCAGCTGCATCAAAAATGTTCTATATTTTAAAAAATAGTTATATTTTCGATTTAATAAAAAGGGTTTATAAAAAAACGCTAGTTATTCTAAGCATAACCTGTATCACTACAATTCATTAAAGGTCCAGAGTTCAGTAAATGGTAGAGGCTGTACGGTTTCTAGGTTAAATGTTGTGAAGTGAGGTGACGTCCGATATCACACTCAATCAACAGGTTTTCCTTCAATTAAGGTTAACCACTTCATAGAGGCTAGGTGAGCCACTGTAGATCCCTCAGAGTTCATCCGTGGCCGTACAGAGTAAATAATTTATCTCCAACAGCCGGATTTGAACCCGGGACATTCAGCATTAACTAAGCTATCTACACACTGATATTCTCAGTTATTCTCAAAATGCTAACATATTTTAGATACTTATTTAGCTATTTACGATAAAAGAAAATCTATAAGACATATCTTTAAAAATCAGCATGATTCAAACAATTTTTAAAGATTTTAAATTTCTTTTAAATCTTCAATGTTTACTGGAAGGCCGTCATTCGATCTGTTATGCAATTCCACAATGAACTAAAAGATGGTTATTACATTGTTGATAATTATTTTTAAAAAACCTACGTAATTACTATTAGTGGAATATACGTAATCCTGCTAGTGGAATCACTAATTAGTAAATGAATTGTTTGATTATAGAAAACAAATGACTAATGAATTACGGTCCAAAAAAACTTACAGGAAATGAGACGACTTTAAAATATGGAACTAGAGCGAAATGATCTTTTTATTATATATTTATGTTATATATTATCCACCATGTTTTAGATAAATTTGTAAAGAAAAACAACTGGGTCTGGCGTATGGAGTGGCTTACCATACGGTTTAATGTGGTTAACCACCCACAGAATTTTAGGCAGGAGGAACGGTATTTGAAAACCGACCCGAAGAAGACTTTCAGTTTCAATTGACTTCCAGACCACCTCTGCTCTTTACAGAAGAAAATCCTCGTTAAACTTTAAGAGGTCTCTCAGTTTCAAGAAGTTAGAAAAAGTAAAAAAGTTCGATCTGCGAATACCACACGAACTCGATCAGTGGCAGGTTTTTAAAAGGAATTTACTGCGAGGTTTGTAATTCATTGTTTGAATGGATATTAACTTGAGTTCAAATGTAGTTTTCATAAACTTGAGTTCTTCTATTTTCAACCGGTAGTGCAATCGATAATTATAATCAATAATTTACAGTAAACGTTTTATGGCGTGGAGTATCACATTGGAAATGTGTTGTATTTTTGGACCTAGTTTAGGAACACAATCAGCTTATATTACGTGGATACCTTCTCAGTTTTTGAACATGCAGACCAATCTCATAGAGTATTATTATAGCTGATCTGGACTTTGATAGAACCCATTTAGGGTTAGTGGTAAAAGAAGAGCAACGGTCACTACAAGCCTACATGGGTTCATGCTCAAAGCCCCATGTGGCTGGAAGTAGTTTAAAATTCATGATCTTTTTCAAATGGCAGGAATGATAGGAATTTCATTATTCAATTGCTCTCTTTAATCTTATGGGGGCACATTTACAGGAATCACATTATTAATTCAAATTAAATTCATTATGATAATTTATTTTATTTTATCTGTTATTACTTTTTAAATATTTTAAAAATATGTTCAAAGAACATTCTTCCCCTCGGATAATTCGCAAAAATGCGAGAACGCGGGGACTTAGGATCAGTGAAAAGAAAGGATGTGACCACGACCGAGAAGCCTGCTTGATTAGGGCCAGGATAGCTCAAATGGTGGAGTCCCAGACTAGCTATCTTGGATGACCCGGGTTCGAGTCCCGGTCCTGGACATATCTTTTCTTTTTAAATAAAAATAAATTCATTATGATTTTGATTTGTTGGATCGTTGATGAAAACTTGTTTCGACTTGTTGATTTAAAGAAGAATTTCGAGTACAAAACATTTTGTAGTTGTATTTTATTATTATTTTAGTTTTTATTTTGTTTTATTGATTGCATCTATGGTGCCCTCATTTGTAACTATCTCCATACCCACCTCCACTAATTTTTAAAACTTATTATTATTAGTTTTTGTCGATTAATCGCCATTTATTGTAGGGAAAGAAGTAGCTATGTGGGTAGGAGCGCCGAGTTGCTATGTCGAAGATTCCGGGTTCGAATCTTACCGTGGTAGATAAATTATTTAATCTGATAACTGCCACGGATAGAAACTGTGTGATCTACAGTCCTCCTTGGGCTCACCAGCCCTTTATGCAGTGGGAATACCTTAAATAGTGGGAACAGCCTAGCGGTTGAGCGTGATTTAGGACGTCACCTACATTCACAATTTAGAGACACTAGAACCTCTACTATGTATTAAACCCTGGACCACTCATAGGTTGTAATATTTTTTTGTGTTTTTTTAATTGGTCATTTATTTTCCATTATTCCTACATTTTTGGCAAATTGAGCTATATACTTGAGATCAGGAAGAATTAAACTAAGGTACTCCTCCATCTAGTATTAAATGATTTCCAGATTCTTATGTCTTTTTAAGATTGTTATAGTTTTTTTGTATGGCTAATCAGACAATTATACAGTGGGACTCCTAAATTTTGTCTATCCAAGTAAAATAGGATAGGGGTCTTTAACGATACCGTACAGGTTCGGGAGGTTATACGTTCCTTCCGAAGGACGGTATAACTAAGGGCTTTTAATCTCACAAGGTCTAGCTTGTTCATACTTTTTTCTGATTTGCGGAGAATGGCAGTCTTCCCAATCTAGGGTACGCCACCACCTCGAGATGCCTACATAGCTCTGCTCTTCCCTTAGACAAACACAGTGGCCTAGAGGACGACATTCCGATGGCCTAGGAAATATCCCAATATCCTTTGACGAGAGACGGTGGCGCATAGCGGAGCGCGCATGCGCCGCTCCACCCCGGGCAGTCTGTGATGTGCTCCCACTGCTCGCACTGCTGCCGCTCCCCACCGGCGCACTCCCCGCCAGTCTCGAACAGTACAGGTATCGAGGATATCTTGTCTTATCTAGTATCTAGTATCTGGGTATCTAGGTATCTGGATATCTAGTCCTAGGTCAGGTCTTGGCTATCGATTAGATATCTCGTCAATGGGGTTCAAGACAGCTCGTTCCTTTAAGAGAGCAAAGTGCACTTTGATCTTTGACATCCTCTTTTTTTTTTCTTTTTACTTTTTTTTTTTGGTAAATATACTTTTATATTAATTTATTAAAAAAAAATGATTAAATATAAAAAATTCCTATACCTCATATTGTTATTATAACACAACCACCTTCTGAACTACCATATGAAAGTTTTAGACCACTTCTCAACTAATATTGAAATTACAATATTGGTATAGCACATTCTATTTTTTTTTTTGTATCGAATTCAAAAATTTGCTTTCAATCCTCAAAAATGTTTGTTTAGACATTATGATCAAGAACCTTTAAGATTTGAATAGTGAAATGAATCCTAGTTTCTTCAAAATAGGATAAAATAATTGAAATACATCGTGTATGTTAATAAATTAATGTTAATATCTTACTTCAATTATTCTTAATTACTAGTCATTTCATCGCTAGTAGTTTTCCTGTTTGGTTTTTTTGTCCATCAAAAAAATTCCTACTAATAGACCAAAATTCACTGATATTTGACACTTTTTTTTTTTATAATTTTTTGTGATGTATATAATTTATTATTTTCATTAAAAAAACAATAATAATGATTAAAATAAAGAAAGATATAAATAATACAACAACCTTCTGAACTGGTCTATGAAAGTTTTAGACCATTTCTCATCCATAAAGTTACCAGATTGGTATATTATTTTATTTCTATTTTAATTTCTTTTATTTTGAATTCGAATGCACAAAAATGTTAGTTTGTGTTTATTTCTTTCAATTGAAACAAAAACTCTAGGAACATGTTTATTTATTACAACATATGTTGTTTTTTTATTTATATCTGTAATAAATGCCTTTGAGATGGCGTGCATAATTAGGTTATCGTGAATGCAGATTAAATATTTGCTATCGCAATTTCATACGGCTAATTTTATTCCCTCTTAATTTATTTTTTATTCTCTCTTTATATTTTTATTCGATCTCTATTTAGTCTCTTTTTTTTTAATCTGGGGCAAACCTGTCATCACCAGGTAAACTGAAGTAGACATCAGTTTTTTTTTTAACATAACAAAACAATCATATTTTATTTGTTTATTAACTAAATTAGATCAGTGAGGTTGCCTTTCTAAATAAGAAAAAAAATTTATTATTTATTTTTTGATGGGGAGGAATTAATCCCCTTGAAAATAAATTTTCATATTTCAAAGAATTTTTCTTGTTTCAACGCCAAATTATATTTCACGAGTAAAATATATATATATATATATATATATATATATATATATATATATATTGTATTGATATTTTATACAGAAAGGTTTATTTATATATTTATCTTTAAAAATACAGAATAATAATATATTGCAGTAATTAAATAATAATTTTCTTAATTGTAATAGTTTATATAATATAATAAAGATATTGATCATAGTTAAATTTATTAATAAAATTTTCAATAGTATTCAAATTGTCAATTTATAAATAGAAATAATTGTATTGTACAGAATTTCAGATGCCAGACTAATGTTATACTAATGTGCAATTAAATTTTTACATAATTTTTAGACACTAAAAAAATTCATAATAGTAAATTTTCAATTTATGTATTTCTCTGTAATTATCACGAGTTTAACAATTAACTAGCAAACAGAGGCTGTGTTGTTTTACCTTACCTCTGTAGGCTTACAGTATTTGAATTTCCCCCTGGTTTTAATGAGTCAACTCAATTTAACATTACTGCTACAACCCACAAAAATTGAATTTTAGTAACTGTGGAAGAATTATTCGGAATTTCATTTATGAAGAAATATTTTCCTTACCTTAACTCTAAGTTGTCAGAATGAATGTTTCTTTACATATCTGTAGCCTTCAGTAAACTTCATGCTGATAATTTTATCACTAATTACGTTACACATAGCCTTGTATTTAATATTCTCAGAAAATCAGGAAAATCATACGAGTATGTGGCCTTCAGAAAATGATTATATGACCTTAGTAAACTTGTTGTTAGAATTATAACTATTATTTAAAACTACAGCTTTTAGTTGCTACAATTATAGTTTTTTCTATAAGATATTGATTTAATTGAATATTAGTGATTTTAAATATTGATAGATGATTTTTCCTACTGATCATTTTTATATTGTTCATATTTTTTATATTGATTACATTTTCACCAACATTTTTCGGTAATATTAAAAAATCAGAATTTAAATTAACGTCTAAGATCGCTTTTTTTATTAATTTAATAAACACTGTGCCGACTGGGCAGCTTCTGAGGGGTAGATCGAGACGTAGGTGGGAGGATTGCGTTGATAGTGATATGATGGATTTGGATTTGGGCAGTGGTCCGTGGACAGAAGTGTGTAAGCAGAAATTGATAGTAACGGGATCGAGCCTTAGAGTTCAATAACCCTTATTATTATTAATATCATTATTTAATAGTTAGATTAAATTATCTACATCTCGGCATATTCTCTCTTTTTATTATTAACTTTAAGGATATGACTTAATCCATGGATTAGTTTCGGTTCCTATATACTTAATGACCTTGAGTACATACACCATCCTCTGAATCCTATTAAAACCTTAATACACTTGTTGAGATCTGACAAAATTATCCCATCTACGTCTCGTTAACCCTCGTTAATGATAAGCCTGAGATTTGTTATTAATGATAAGGGTTACCGCTCCCGAGGATTCGATTCTATCCAATTACTACAGCGTGAATAACTGCTACTTCTCATCACGATCACTCAACAGAAACCATATACATGTTTATTCATTTTACGTTACCTAATTACGCCAGGTATGATAAGGGTAAGGATCTTTAAAGGGTGCCTGAGATCGCACAGGCTCGGGATAATTTTACGTTCTGAAGGTTTGTTGTTGACGGGTTAGCAAAGAATTGTTTTAATCTCTTTAAAAGGCCACCTGGCGAGCTGAGGACCCGCATCTTGGGCGTAGTAGGCTGTTATGATAATCATTACACCGAAGATTACCCTAGAAACCATTGAAGCATCACATTTATACTCTTCAATGATGATCACAATTATTAATTTCGTTTCTATTTATTTTTTTAACAGCTTCCTCTCAAAATGATTTCATTTATATCCTCACTCCATCTTCTAATATGGAAACCAATCGTCATGAAGTGGATAAGATAGAGTTGGATGACATATATGATTGCATTGGTGATAGGCTGAGGGGAAAATGGATAGCTTGAGGTCATCCATAAGGGGGTGGTGTCATCGAAAAATATCCCTCTTTTTAGTTTTCTTGATCAGTTTGTACTCTTTTTTTTTCTAAACATGCAATTTTGGGTTTATTTTTAATTCAGACATAATCAGGCCGAAATAAAATCAGTTCTTCTCTAAAATGTATAAATGAATAATGAGTAAAAGAGTTTGAAATTCTTTATTTCATATCACGGCTAATTTTATTCTAAATTTATATAAAACTTTGGTGCACATATTTTAAGCGTAGCAAAGGGAACAGGTAAAAACGAGGCGTTCAGGATCAAAATCGGATAACTCCAAATTTCAAAAATCTACTTTTTCACATTTTTCGATAGCTTAATCAAGCTATGTTATGCTCACGAAACTTCAGATTCAGAACCCAGACTAATATCATTAGGAATAAAGCGACAAAGCCTCGTGTTAGAAAAAATTCTTCAACTTAATTATGGGTAAATGTGAAAAAGCCAATTCTTGAAATTCTGTTTACCGCTTTTGGTTATGAACGCCTCACATCATGTATTGTTTATTTTATTTATCTTTACATGCAATATTGATGTACAAATTTTGTACAAGGAAGAAATTTATTTTGTTGATTCAGTTCTTTATTTATTTAACCATTGAATTAAATGTAATTACCCATAAATTATCAAAAGAAGTTTTATTACCATTGCGTTGAAAAATTTTATAAAATTTATGTGTTTTTTTTTCATTGATGAAGTTATGCCGAAATGCCGTTAAAAAATAAACATGTTTTTGCTTTTAAATTTTGTATTGACCACATCGGGTCACGATACAACTCTATTTTCGTTTTGTCTTCTAGTTTTATCTCTAATTTCCTGTATCCAATATTCCTTCATGCGTTCACTCGCACGTCCCCTTTGATCCTCTGTCCTACTTCTTCCATCCTTCTCTGGTCTTTCTTCATCCCGAAGCCTTTCCAGATTTTTCAAACTGCTCCCAAATTCACTTCCTCCTAGCATGTGAGAATCTGTGATGCTCAACTTTCTTAATTCTTTGGTCCATGTTGCACTAGTCTTCTTCCAGAAATAGTCGAATATATTCTTGGTCAATCTGTGTTTGTTCATTCTGTACAAAAATATAAGTCTGTGGAATGTCAGCCTTTTCTTCCGCATAATATTTGTGATTATTTTCACTTTTGTGTAGATTTCTCTGTTACTTGGTAGTTTGACAAGTTTTATTTAATAGTGTGTATACTTTTACGGGCCCTACCCCCGACCAATCACAAATTAAAATTGGAATAGATCAACCATTTTTGATATAATAAATAAAAACATAAGATAACGCTATTATGATCATGGAAGCTAAAAGTTTGTGGAAGATCATGTCGATGCGTAGAACATAAGTACGTAATATTTTTCCTTGTTATGGTTGTTAGTAAGCGAGTGGTTTAGCTCAGCATGTAGAAAGCCTTCTTATTATTAGCATTAGCATTAGAAAGCATTAGTGATCGCATCTTATTTATAAGTGCATCTTATGTCTTGGCTTAAGTTCTTACAGACACTTAGTTCATATAATTATATACATACGCTCCTCTCTTATTTTTTAAAAGTTCTTATTATTAATTTTGGCCTGTTATTCGTGATTTATTGTAAAAAGTTGGGTAGATCACTGGGTAGAGCACTTAGATGTTATCCCCAAGGTTCTGGGTTTAAAACCGGCTGTGGCAGATAAAATTTATTCTGTTAACTAGCCAAGTATGGACCCTTTGGGATATAAAGACCCTTCTAGAGCGATGCCTGATGATGCCGTTATTAGATCCCTCCATTATACCACGAGTTGGCGCTGCGATTCGTCCCTATTCCAATTCAAATATAATTCCGAGCGGTGAATTATTAGGTCCCAACACTCCAAGGTTTATTAAGACCTCGGCCTGGGAGTCCTCAACTAAATGGCCCGGCTCCACCTCCCCGTTCCTAGCTTCTTTTAAATGTTTCCCAAGTTCTCGAGAAGAGGGAGAGAGAGAAGTTTCCCCAGGACCGGGTCACGATAACCAACTTCTCATCTTCCTCCAAACTGAAAATGTTAGAAAAGAACTTTATCCTGTCAGCCGGATGCTGGGTAATGAGTTATTACAACTAACTTCTTTTTCGCCAAGATTTCTTTTTTTTCCTTTTTTAACAAGTTATTCTTCCTCTGGTTTAATCTAGTGCGATGTTAAGGTTGAGAGGTAAGAACAGTTAATCTTTGAGTTCCTTCAAGTGACGTTTAATAAAGTAGTTTAAATAGGAATTTCATAATAAATTTCTTTTATTATTTAATTTCTTGTATTATTAAATTTTATTGAAATATTTCCCTGTATTATAAAAAAAAATTGTAGCGATCTGTGGTCTAGTGGTTAGCATAACAAACTACTAAGCCCAAGATTGCGGGTTCGTCTGCCTATCCTAATTAAACCTGGATAGGCAAAATTAAGACTCCCACTGTAGCATCGTCCGATTAGCCATAGCAGCTTAAAGTGACCTTTAACGAAATAAACTAGTTTTTAATGGTGTAATATTTTATCGACGTTCCGTAGCAACGGATCGAAGAACTACTTTTTGTCTAGTATTTTGCTGTACCCGATCAGTTATGTTAGAAATATTTCTGTATACCGAAGACATTTTTATAGTTGTTCAGGACATCCGAATTTCCAATACTTTAAACTATTAAGATTTGTTTCTTCGTTACTTATAGAAACAGCATTAAAAAATAGTTCGTATTTTTATTGTTATTGAAAAGTAATTGGACGTATTGACCATAGTATTTAATTATGACATTTTATTTAAAATATTACCTCTTTTGTTGACATGGTGTCCTTTACCCCCTGGGAACAGATTTTTTTTAAAACTGGCAAATTCCAGAGCCACTGTTCCTGACTCCTTTAAACCGTTACCCAAAATTTTACTCTGTTTTTGAATTAAAAAGTAAAAAAATGGAATGAATTGAATTAAAAATAAAACAAGCTACATCTTATCTATTTTTTTAGGATTTCAAATGAGACAGGGACTTCAGCGAACTAAGATCGAAGCTTTTTTCTTATAAACTATATTTTTTTTATTTATATAATAAACCATACATTAAAAAAAATCATTATTTTATGTAATGCAAAATACTTGTTGTTACTTTCTGCTGCTATGCCTAATCAGACAATGCTACAGTGGGAATCCTAAATTTTTCCTATCTGGGTATAATCAGGATACTGATCTTTAACGAGTATTTAAACCATACGACTCGGGACCCCCATTTTACGCCCGCAGAACAACAGCCAAGGAGTTTTTAACTGCAAAATACTTAATATCTGTGGGTACTCATATTTTAAAAGGCCCACTAGAAGGATAAAAATAAGTTCTGAACTGAACTATTTCTAGAATAATATCTGGGTATAACCTCTACTAATAGGAACCTGTTGTAATAAAATTAAATTATCAGTTGTATTATTTGTAAAATGGGACCCAAAAAACTCAAGTTACTTATTATATATTTTCTTCAAAAGTGCGTATTATCATTGTGGATATTTCGGAAACCTCTTGCATGATAGCGAAGGATAAATGAGGTCGATCTCATAGCACGTTTTGTCAGCTTTAATATAATATATGGATAGTCCAGGATGCCGCGATCCTGAGTTATAGATCCGAGGCCAGCTATGGCAGATAAATTATTTATTCCGTTATCATAGCCTGAATCGGCCATAAAGGAACTGTAGGCCCTCCAGGGGCTCATACATCCTCAATAAATTGGGTACTCTGAATTAGGGAAAAGCCTAGAGGATAGATAAGTGTGGTTATTTTATCTTGGCCAATCACCTTCCTGCACAACCGTTGGTTTATTAGCAGTAAAGCCCTTAACAAGTCTTCTCCAAGGACTTCTCTAATTCTTTAAATGTAGTACAATAACATATGTTTTCTGATGTAAAAACGAAAAACGTATCCTATAAAAAATATTTCAATTAGTGTCATTTTTAGTTTAACAGTTATTATGAAAAAAAAATGTAAAACAATTTTTTTTGTTATCCATCTCTATTTCTACTCCTTTCAAATACTAAAAAGTAGGATGAATTGTATTTCCCTCGTACCGTTTGGGGTTTTCATACTGAAACTAACCCTGTATAGTATACCATAATTATATTAAATCGCAACAGGTTTTTTAATTAATGGATTAATTACAATATAAGGTATGCTGATCAAATTCAATATCAATACTGATAATTAAACATTTAATAAAATCAGGATCAGGAAATTGGTATGCAGTGTTAAATTTTAAATATTTCCTTTACCTAGTTTCAATTAAATTTTGGATTGGAAAGCATTATTAGAAATGTGATTCGTACTGAAAAAGGTTTGAATGTAAGTGGTAAAATCCCGGTATTAGTTTAATCTGAACCGAACCTACTAAAAGTACGGTTGTATATATTATATTTATTTCCATACTGCTAAACTATTATAACAAATATTTCATGACGAAGGCTTTGCGGGAGAATGTTTTTAGTAGAATTTATGTGAATTATTTAATATTTTGAGGTTTTACATTTCGAATACGAAGAATCCAAAAATCTGTCTTCTCTACAATGCTTGTATTAATTATCTCAGAGCTCTACATTACTATTAAACAATTATAAACCACGGTGTAATCATTTTTTACGGATTATAGTTTCGGTGATTCTCAGTATTTG
This sequence comes from Troilus luridus, assembly GCA_964056705.1. Classification (NCBI taxonomy): domain Eukaryota; kingdom Metazoa; phylum Arthropoda; class Insecta; order Hemiptera; family Pentatomidae; genus Troilus; species Troilus luridus. The sequence continues at coordinate 85,694,516 of OZ057413.1, forward strand.
TATTTTGTATGTATTCTCTTATTATTAATTTTACCGAACTTATTGACAGGGTCATTTATTATTTTCTTTAAGTAAAAATTAATAATCTACAAGGACTAAAATCTATCGTTTAAATATTTAATTCAAATCTGATATCTGCAATGGCTTCTCAAGAAGCCATTGCAGATATCAGATCGATCGACATCTCTTTTTAGGAGTTGAATTTTTGGCTTAAAGGTCGTTTAATAGTTGTGCAATTCATACTAATAATGATAAAAAATCAAGAACTAGTTACACTTTTCCTCTCCCCTAAAAGATTTTATTTTTCCTAGTATAATGTCTTGTTTCAAGTTGCTAATAGATGCAAACTCACAAGAATTTGTAAAATATAAATTATATAGCTGTACACTAATTATTATTTCAATTAAGTTGTACTAAGCTTGTGTTGTCCATCTTATTTTTTAATTAAAAATAAACTACTAGAAAATGTATATATTTGTTTCTCGGGGTGCCAGTATATTTGAAAATCAGACTAATTTTAATTATTTCAATTTACGACTTACGAAATTTAAACAATCCAGACTATAATCTGTTAGTAGCTTTAGATGGATCATATGGGATCTAGGACCCTCTTAGGGCTCACCAACCCTCTATAAAATGGGTACTCAAAGTAAGGGGGGAAAATCTGGCGATTGAGCGTGATTTTGGGCAAATCACTTCCCTGCACAACCGTTGTCCAAGAAACAGTACAGTCTCTACCAAGTACGGAACCTCAGACCCATTCACGGGTTGTAGTGCTACAGGTCTTTTTTTTATATTTATATATAATTGATTCAGAAATTCAACAAAGAATATTGTAGTTGTTCCTATGTTTTGAATTTTCACTCAAGTTGGCAGTCCTCAAGAGTAATTTTTTTATTTCCCTTATATATACATTAATGATCGACGAAGGTTTAAATATTTAATTCTAGTCCATGTCTTGAGAAGCCACTGGAGATTTAAGCACGATAGAGAGCTTTTTTAGAAGTAGTAGTTTTTTTAATGTATTCTCTAATCAGAAAAAAATCCAAATGAGAAACAAGACAAACATTAAACACGTACACTTACTTAATAAATCCAATTTGAACACATGCATTACAAATTTACGGAATCGGTAAACAGACTCACAGAAAACGACTACAAACTTTCAAATCGAAAATACTCAGACTAGTCACAAAACCACCTTAATTTATTGATTACTTAATAGCAAAACATACGGACATACTACAAACACTTTCAAGAAAAACAACACGGACATCCAAACCCGTAATATAACAAATGATCACTATTCTCATGCCTGCAAACACTTGGAGGAGAAAAAAAGAACTTGGATGAGTATCTATTATCATAGGGAATTAAATCAAGGCACGAGGGATGTACCACTGGGTACTGTTCTTCTCCATCCTTCTCATGTCATTATGTTCATGTTTACTGCTGACCAATCTGCTAATTGCCAATTTTGTATTTGACAGGTGTGGATACAAATACAAATTGGAAAAAAAAAGTAGAATTTTTGGCCTTATGTAGGAGTTTTTGAGAAATTATGTCCGTACTTTATTTCCTTTGTAATTCAATACTTCATAATATCTTAGCTCCCCCCCCCCAGACAATCGGGACTTTTCATTGCTTCGGCTAAGCGGAAACGCGAAGGATGGTTGGAGGCATGGTTTGAATTTAAATGTTCCTTTTCCTCTGTTCATTGTGTGGATCTCGAATATTCTATAACCTCCTACACAACCGAGCCTTCTTTTAGGTGGAGACCTTAGGGCACACAATACGAGAGCAGAAACTCCCCATTGATATCAGACTTTGTGATTTGATTAAATTATACAAGTTTCAATAAGTCTATTTATGGGCTCAAGTCACAATATGTGATACATTCGTTCTCATAAATAATTTCTAATATCTTTTAAATTTAATTAAACTGAATGGATATTCCTTGTAGTTCATAAAATAAGGCTTTTCTTCTTTCTTGGCAATACAACCCGCTAGCGAGTCATGGCCTACGCCAACAGCAACCGCTAGGCGTCCCCTTTTTGTTGCTGCTACAATCCATTCTCTCACTCCAAACTTCTTTGCATCGGTGTCTACACAGTCCCTCCATAGCAACTTTGGACTTCCGACGCATCGTCCACCATAAAGGATCTCAGTCAGAAACTTCTTTGGGATCATTTCATCTCCCATTCTGGCAACATGGCCTGCCCATATGAGTCGTGTTGCTTTTATAAATTTAACGACATATATAAGACTACACTGTCAATTTTGATTAAATTCTTATAATAAAAATTAATTTTTTTATATAATTAATTTTATTAAATTTATATTGAAATATACAGCTGTATTTTTCTAACCGTTTCTTTAACAAAAACAATATTTTTCAGCTCGAATTACAGCTTTTGTTTTTACCATTTATTTTTTTAAGCTCATAAATGTGTTTTGTTAAAAAAAAACATTCTACTTGAATCTTTGCTATTTTTTTGAGTATTTGATTATTCTTTATTTCAGTTCTATAAACACTACCAAGAATATTTTAGAGCTCCAATTTCGCAAAACGCACCGTCATGTCTCTCGAATCAGATATTTTTAAAAATCTATTTACTGAAATATTCATCAGTATTATAATATACACGTTAATAGAATAAACGATACGTAAGGGCATTAGATTAATCGTAGAAATACTACCCTCTGGTAGTTCTCAAATAACAGATTTAAATTAGAAGGTCATTAGGTCATCTTCTTTTCACACACGACACCTCGGAGAATTATCGGGAATTGAAGAGGTAGCTATGTTGTGGGAATAAAATATCTCATGTAAGGATTAATACCCGATCCGGGTCAAATCAGCAACAAATGAAACATTAAGCTTATTATGGATTATTTTATTTGTAACAAAGTAAGGAGGATTGAGGATTTTACAAAGGATTTCGAATTGTAAGGATTGGATACGAGTAGAATTCGATCGCATTGTGAAACCCTTCTTCTCCATAGGTCTTCTCGTAAAGATGTCTAGTAATAGACATGTTCATGATTCTTTTGTAATTAATTGGTTCATTGGGTGTTTGTCTAGTAAGTGTTGAGGTAACTTGAAGCCAAAATACTAAAATACTAAATTGAAAATGTTGTCCTGGTTGAAAGAAAACAAAATTTGAAATCCCTAAAAGCACTTTTCTAACGACAACTCAATTCGCATGAAAATTGACAACCCACTCACTCAATTTAGAGGGGCTGTGGAGGTGTTGAAAGCTGAAAAAACAGTAAAAAAAAAAGTTGGATGTTCCGAAAGTTTGACAAAATTTACAAGAAAGTGTGGAAATGCAGTAGAATTATTAAATATCATATATTTAGAAAACACGAATTTCCTCATTTATCACGAAAATGATTTAAAATGGTTCCCCAAGCCCTCGATGAACTTTGAAACTTTGCCTTAAGTTTAATATTTCCGGGTAAACTACGATTAAAAAGCGATTAGCGAAATGTATAATAAAGTTTTATGATTTTACGTTTGCACATTTTTACGTTTGTACTTATTTATGTTTGTATCGGTTCATTAGAGTAGTAAATCATCTGGATTATATCAATGTTTTTTATCAATTAGGAGCGGAGTAGCTCAGTGTGGAGAGTGCTGAATTGCTATGTTGAAAGTTCCAGGTTCAAACCCGACTAAGGCAGTCAAATTATTTAATCTGTTAACCGCCAAGAATGGACCCTTGGGATTTGGAGACCCTCCTGGGGCTCTCCCAGCCTCTATAAAGTGACATCATCTCCTTCCAAATCACATCCCTGCACATCCGTTTTCCTAGAAATAGTACTCTCTGTACCATGTAGTGAACACAAGACACTTCAAGGATTGTACAGTTATATTTTATTTATTTTTTAATCTTGAAGTAAATTTGGAAGAGCAACGATACTGGTGCAACGATAGGGACTAAACACAAGAACCTCAAAGTAAGATGCCTGGCGTACAATCTGGCATTAATGGCGGAGACTGAAAGTGAAGCAATAGAGCAGTTGAGCACTTTAAAGGAAATAGCTGAAAAGGCAGGAATACAAACATCGTTTGAGAAAACAGAATTAATGGCTAGAGATAGAAACTTTCCAAAGAAAATAGTAGAGACAAAGTACGGGAGAATTAAAGTAACAAATAAATTCAACTCCCTTGGGGAATTATATGTAGTAATGGGTCGGAGAAGGAAATCATAAAAGAGAAAATATCTAAATTGGAAAAACTATGCTTCGCGACAAGCAATTTATATAATAAAATGAGCCTATCAACAAACGCGAAAATAAGACACTATAATACGATCGTCAAACCGGTGATACTTCCCTCCCCAATCTAAGGAAAATGTTAGGGATAGAAAGAAGAATACTTGGAAGAATTTTCGGTCCAAAGAAGACACAGGAAGGCTATAGGCTGAGATCTAATAAGGAAATATACAGAGAAGGTAATGATTTGGAAACGGACATAAGAATATTAAGGTTCTCTCTATGGAGAGATTTTCTATAAAATGAGAGGATACTAAAAGATTGAAAATAACAGGCCAAGACTGTTTCGATAGGGATGATTATGTGAAGAGACTTAAAGAAATTAAGGTCCTTTTGGATAAAGAGAGATGCGAGAAAAGGAATAGCGTGGAACGAGGAAAGAAGGAACGAGGAAAGAAGGAAAGAACAATCAGAAAGAATGAGGAAAATGTGGGAAGAAAGAAGGAAGAAAAGAATTAAGTGAAAATTATGATATTCGCGTGGTCTCTGAGGCCGTTCCGTGAAAAAAAAAATAAATAGGAATAAAAATAATGTTCACATGACATAGGTTATAATATTAATTTATTAATCACATTTTAAGGTTATTTATATCGATTAATTTTGATAGATTTCAGATGTTATTTTTTAGAAGAGTATTTTGTTAGAACGTTCCTCTAAATAACCAATAAAAGAATCATCAAAAGAATAAAAGGTTGTTTAATATTATATCCCAATGCTATTGATTAGTGAAATTTGTTAGAATTGCAAATAATAATTATTAACATATAATTATTAGCTGTGAGATTGTTTGACTTCGGGAGTGGAGGCCCGGGTTCTTGCAAGACTGTAGAGCCAGAATAATAATAATAACATATAACATGAAAATATACTAGCTCTCATATGTGTTTTCGTTATATTAATCATCATTTTCTTCTTACAATAAATATAAATTCATCAATTCATCAATAATCTGCCTTTTTTTTGTGTGTGTTTTTTTTTTGCTGAACGAAAAGTCATTAATAGTTATTGAATTTATAAAATGTTCATTTGCAATTCAAATAGGCTTTTCTTTTCCATCGTAATTCTGAGTAACGGCATAATAAAAAGCTTTTGACCTTGTGTTCGGAAGACAATAGATGGTAATTAATTTTAACAGGTGTCAATTTAAGGAGCTAGAATTTTCAGTTTAAGAGTATCGGGAATTTTAAATATTGCACAAGAAGAACAATTGAATATTTGTCCACTTTTTCGTCAACATTTACCTAAAGGATACATTAAAGGAACAGTATCCATTGAGTCAATATAGAGTTTAGTCGGATGTGTATATTTTACCAACACTATAAACATTCTTCACAGCACATCTTGAAAAGAAAAATATGATGAGTTATGTGTTATGTAAGAATATTTATGTTATTTTTTTTAACCTAATTTTTAACAATGATACGAGTACATGTGAATTTTTTTTTGTCAGTTCTGAATCTTCTAATGAACTCTCAGAAATAGGATATCTTGATTCTCCATGATATGTCTGTTAAATTCCTTATATAATACCAGATTGTATTATAATTATTTGTTAAATTATACATTTTTAGAATTTTTCAGATGTGAATTTTGTCATTTCGTTTGGAATATCATTTAATATACATCTGAAGCAAAAATAAATTATCTGGTAAAATCTTTTATCTTGAGACATTCAAGAATTCGTTAGCCCAGCGTTTGAATGAAAGCATTTATGAAAAGAAGAGGAAAGCATTTATCGTTGAAGAGGAAGTGAGAAATGCGCTCAAAATCAAAAGAAATATTTTAAAGAAAAAATGTTTATGTGCGATAAAATCCTCTATTTTATGAATTTATAAAATTCCGAAATTAGTAAATATTTAAATGCACACCCCTCGCAAGAACTGTTGAACTGTATAACTAAAATCTATTTAATCTTTTTTTTATGTCCTATTATGAGCTTTTCCTCATTTCTAGGTTTTTAATTGGACCTACTTACCGGTTTGTGAGACATGCTTTAATTTCTTTTTTTTTATTCACTCACAAGAAATTAAAACTATCCATCAATTTCTGAAACATAGTCGTGCAAGAAATATGATTTTTAATTTTTAGTTTAATTTAGCATTCTATTTTTGTTCAGTAGTTACTGCTAAATTTTTACGGGAACCTTCACAGAATGGATTCTACCATGCTAGTAAATGAATTTTTTATTTCTTTCTTAACAGCCTATTTACTAAACAAAACAGTTGACATTTTTTAATGACTCTTTTTTTAATATTTAATTTTTAGGCATCTTGAATAAGATGTCTAAGAATTAAAAATTACAAAAGAGTCATTGTGCCATACAAAAATTCAGAAAATGGTATCAGTTCCGCAGGTCGTTGCTTTAAGTTAAGTCACTACATGTTTTAACTCTTCATTCGTTTCATTTTTAATATTATCAATTAAAGAACTGACTTACATATACCATACTTTTTATTCTATATTATCGCCTATTCTTCGAAATTTTCGTTAAAAAGTCCATTTCTTAATACAATGATTATATAAATATACACATTTCTCATAATTGCACACTTCTTTTCAAACTAAAATGCATGATTTTTTTTTTTTGAGAATATTAAAAAGGGGACGAATGAATAGTTAAAACTTATGACTCAACTTGAAGCATCTACCTGTGGATTGATAACCAGAAAATTATAAAGGTTGTAAATGCTTGATTCCTTGATAAATCCAAAGATATACAGAAACCCCTCATCTCGGAAGAGGAGAAAAGAAGGTCTGAATGAATGAAGAAGTATTGGATGCAGAGGAAGGAACAATAGACAGGAATATGATGGATTCATCGTACTCCAAAGAAGATGAAACAGTTAATGGGTAGTTGGGTTGGGTTGATGACCTAGGGATGTTGTCACTACTCCTCTTGCTCCTTACCCTTAAGTTATGAAATATCTTCTGTGTTGTCACCAATGTAACTTCCTTGAGCTCCCCTCTTGTTTTACATGCATAAATACAAGCTCTAATATTAGGGAAGAGAAGGTAGGAGAGTAGAGAGTACCTAGAAACGAAGTAGATAGTTTATAGTTTGTAATAGAGTAGTCTCTAAGTTAGATGTTGCCCATAGTCAATAAGTTATAATGATAGTCAACTGCAATAAGTCATCAAGTTAGTTCATAAGAATGTCTCTTTTACATCTCTTGCATGTCCATCTGATATCAGTTCTATAACTCTAACTAACTAAACGAACAAAGAAGACATTTTGTGAAGAAATAATTCGACCAAAAAGGTGGAGGATAGAACCAGATCCAACCTGCAACAGTTGAAATAGATGATAAAAATCGCCACTTCAGATGTTAGCGAGATTTAATGACGAAAAAAAGGCGGAGGATAAAGTTGAGCGAAGGAGTGGCACTGAATGAGCAATCTTAGTTTTCAATTATTCCGTTCCGTGAGCGCCATGTAGGGCCTGATAACGGGCGAGGGGGGTAGTGGTGGCGGGGGGAGGGTGGAGTGTTGTAGGTAAGGGGGTATTCCAGATCCGAGATAACGGTCCCTCCATAACAAGTTCTTTCCTCTCTCTCTCTCTCTTCGCTCTTTACCGCCGCATGCGATCCTCCGATCTGTTGTAGTGCACCTTTCACACGTAAGCTGGCTGTCGACCTGTTGCTCTCCTACTTCGGGAACCCTATATTCCTACTTTCCTTATAGGCAATTGCAGGATCAACTATCGTTATTCATCGCCACATAATGCTGCTATGGCTAGTCCTTCAAGGTGGGAGCTCTATATTTTGGTATATTTAGGATAGAGCCTTTAACGAGTATTTGACGATGCACCGGCTCAGAACCCCTGCTGCGACCCCGCAATCTTATATATAGTAGGTTGTTATGCTAACCACTTGCCCAGAGGTGACTCTGTCAGCAATCGTTACTGAAAATATGCTTGATATAGCGAACATTGGGTTCCACTTGGCTCTTCTTCCACCTCACTTGACCTTTAAAAAGAATGGTTATTAGAACTCCCACTCGATATTCTTGAAGTAAATTTTAATATCTGCAGTCCTGGTGAATTAGTGGTTAAGTCGAATTTTGTCCAAAATCGCGTCATACTCATACAACCAATAACTCCATTTCTAGCCAATGTCTGGCTTAGTCTCTTATTCACTACAAAAATAATACGATATCGCTTCCCTAAATACAAGAAACTCAATCAGCAGAAAATACGAAACAACCCCTTATTCGCCAGAGCTGTATATATATCCTTCGAAATGGAAAACCTAATATTAAAAAAAATATATATATTTTATTCAGCCCAATTATCTTGAATAGATGACACAGAGAAATTTATATTTCACATAATAATAATAATAGTACTGCACTAAAAGTGATCCAGCGGATTTGAGTTTGGGTGGTGGTCTGTTGACAGAATTTTGTAAGCAGAGATTGGGTGGTATCGGCATCGTCCCTTTGGGTTCACCAAGATGTATTCTTTTTTTTTCAAGGATTACCTGAATTTTCGGATTCATTATTAACGTTATTATTACAGTAATTGAAAAAAATGATCCCCCCGTTTTATAATTTCTTTTATGTTCCTTAGTACCTGAATAGTTTCATTAGGACCCCTTTGAAAAAAGTTTTCCATCAGTGAGGTAGAAAAAGAAGCACTTAAGAGCGGTGAAGTGCTCTTTCTTTTATCGCAAGAACCATTATGGTTGGAATCAACCTCATACCAATTTTCTTGATCAACCTTCGTCCACCGCTATTCCCATCTAAATCTTAAACGGACGAGACAATAATAGTTAAGAGGCCATTGGTTAGTTTAGCGAATAACCATTAGACATAACTACGTATTAATATTGTTTGGCCTGTTTAGCTCGTAGTTTAGAGCACTCAGTTGCTGTCGGTCCCTGGTTCGAATCCGGCTGTGACGCATAAATTAGTGAATCTTATCACAGTCATAAATGGACCAAATTGGGGGGTGGTTAGGTCGATTGAGACTAATATCCGATATGGTAGCTATAGATTTTCATCAAAAATGGCGAATTATCTCTGTTGATATTTCGGAAACCACCTGCATGACAGCAATAAATCAAAATAAATTAGGTCATTCTCATGTTATATTTTGTCAGCATAAATTTATTATATTGATAATGATGGGTAGCTCAATGTGTAATGTGCCGAAATCCTGAGTTACAGGTCTCGTGTCCAAGGCCACTTATGAATAATAAATTTATTCATTCCGTTATCAAGGCCTGATTCGACCCTAAGAAAGTTCGATCCTCCTGGGGCTCATACATCCTCTATGATGTGCGTACTCTAAATTAGGGAAAGTCTAATGGTTGAGTATGATCTCGGTCAAATCACATTCTTGCGCAACCATTGTCTTAGAAATAGTTAATATCCTGAGCCCAAGACACCCTGCAGTGGTTCCCAAAAACTGTAGTGTAGCATTTTTTTTTAGCATAATTTTAACTTGAATTGTAATTATTCCATTTGAACGAATACACTAAAAGTTGCGCTAAGAGTATGAACGGATTCACCAAAAGTAGGAATCTTATTGATAGAAGAATTTAAAATGAAATTGAATTCTGTTGAAAATATGATGAGGGTGATAAGAACGAAAAAAATATGAAAACAATAAAATTCTTAATGCGATCATTTGGGTTAAGCTGCTTAAAACAGGTGTAATAAGGCGAACTTTGACATTTTTTAAAAACTGTAAAAACTTTAAGGCACAAATTCGAATTGAGCCCTTATGAGAATACGCTTATTTCTCAGACTTTAGTTCAGTGTCAGAAAATAAAACTGAAATCCTCATTGCTGTAGTCGAGCTGGTACAGTATTGTGATTTTAGGAAAAAATATTAAATCATAAAATAATCGTTTACTTAACACAAATCAGTCACTACTTAGGAAACTTCAGAAATGTTAATAGAAATCGTAGAGATGTTAAGTTTCATATCACTAGTGTGCAAATTATTGATCGGGTAAATATTTTGATGTATACTTTTAAATATTTTTATTTTGAAAAGAAAAGATATGTCCAGGGCCGAGATTCGAACCCGGGTCTCCCACGTTTCCGTCGTGGTGCTCTACCACCTGAGCTATCCTAGTTCGTGCCTCGGTCAGACAAATCCATTCTCTTCACTGATACCATAACCCCGTGTTGATTTTGATGTATAGTTAACTAAGGATTAATAAATTTAAGATCAATAAAAAAACTGTTCGTCTAAAGACTGTAGTGCAAAACCACGTCTAGAAATTTCTCTGAATATTATTATTTAAAGTAATCACCGGGGCATCTTAAATTTTAATGTTTACTATACTATTTTTAAAAGTATAATTTTGTATTCTTTATAATGATCAATAACTTCATAAAACTTCATAATATGTTTTCTATATCTTTTTATTATTAAATGTACCCACGTTTCATATTTCATATTAATATTAAAGAGTGCAATATCTGCGCGCCCTTTACAATTTTTCACTTTTCTAGTTATTTTATGATAATGTTTTTCCAATTTTCAAAAATATTTTTTTAGTGCATTAGTTTAAATTTATTTTGGAAGTACTATTTATACTAAATTATACTATCTTTGGCCCCCCATCAAATCCCCCTCCCAATCAGATTTAATTGTTTTATAATAGAATTATATATTTATATTTAATAAATCACATTATGGTATTATCTTATTTTAAAACTGGAAAAAAGTCAAAGCAATAATATTTTAAAAAACTTATATTCTTTCCTTTATTTTTAACTATAACACTCCCCTCTAATGGTTCCGGCTTTTTAGGAGAATAATAACAATAAGGCTTAACGAACCCGAAAGTTAGATACCAATACCTCTGCTGACAAGCTTCCGGCTTAACCGAGCCCAAATCCTTTAGATCTCTTTCAACGCTATCATCCCGCCTACGCCTCGGACTTTTTTGAAAAGATATTATTCAGTCCCACTAGTATTGCTGATTTTTAATCTAATCGCAGTTAAGAACAGCAGTAGATTAAGACTAAGTTGCTAAGTTTTCCAATTAAGTTGCACTGACCTTAGAGACCATTTGGCTAAGAGAAGCGAGGCAGGTAGGGAAGTTGATAGTACTCGAGAGGAGGGAAGCACCACTTGCCCCCTCACCGCTAACAATTACTAATCTCTCTACAATTTTCCTACTCTACTCCTTTTGTTGCTTCAAACTGTCACGATTGCCAAGATTACAGCTTCCTCTTTTGCTTGGATAATCTACTAAATCTAAAACTCTTCTGTGTATTACAGGAAAATTGAGTCATGAGATTTGTTTTATTATGCATCATTATGTACTCTAAATAGATAGAAAACAGATACAAGCAAACATAATATACAAGACCATAGTTTCAAAGGTGTCTTGTGTTTATTTGTTTATTCATTTAACCTCCTATTATACTGTTATGGCTAATGTGACGATGATACAGTGGAAGTCCTAAATTTAGCTTACCAAGGTATAATTAGAATACGGATGTTTAAAGGGTACCTGATACCGCGCAGGCGCGGGACCCCCATTTACGTCCGTTCCGAAGGACGGCATTACTAAGTATTTTTTCCTTACTTTTAAAAATCTTTAGACCACTTGCCGGGCTGCAAATCCACGATCATGGGCGTAGTAGGCCGTTGAACCACTTAACTTGAAAGCATTACTGTCCTATATAGTTTTTAGGATAAATATTTTATTTGTTTTAATTGTTGATATGTATGAGGAAGAAAATGGTCCGGGTGGAGGTCTGAAAAAATTCTCTTTAGTAAGAAGAAATGTTTATTTTAAAGCCAACCTTTCGACCAACAATGCAGGTCTTCTTCAAGGCTAAATATACAAGATACATATAAATTAAAATATTATATAGTAAAAAATAACAATATATATATAAATCTTGTAGAGATTTGGGCGATAAAAAAAATATTGTTACGAAAATGGGGAACCCTTTAGGTAGATATAACAAAAAACTGAGAATAGTTTAGAAAATTATCGAATAAGTAATAAGAAATAAAGTATAATGGAGTAATACAAATTAAAAATAATAAACATGCCATAAAGGTGTTATTTAAGAAAAATTTAATGTCTTAAGTTACAAAATAAAATTAACTTAAAATACAACAATATTTTTTTCTAATACAATAAAACATGGAACAATATAATAATAAATTAGGATGGCAAGGTTCCAGGGAAAGTGCCCCCAAGCCGCCGTGCCCCCAGCCCATTTGGTAGGCCCACGATGTTAATATTTTACCTGTGGCTACCGTCCGAGCTAATGCACTGAATACTAAATACCTCCGCCTACAATGTTACCTACCTTCACCCTAGATTAGTTCGCCCACTCGCCTAAAGCTGTCTTAGTTCTAATCCTTAGGCTTTATCTACAGTAAAGATGAATCGATAAGTGAGCTGTATCGATAGTATTTTCATAACAGGGTTCATTGATAATCTACATAAATATAAATATATAATGGTCTATATTATGCTGCCTTCTGGCCAGATGTGTATTATGTTTCTTTTTCTATTCATGTTAGTTATTCTAAAACGACTTAGTCCCAGAATAAAGTTACTTTTATGTCCTATTATATTGATAATCCTGTACTATATCCTCCTCCATATCCCCAAGCTACGTTTTTTAAATATTTTAAATAATAAAACTAACAGTTAATAATATGATTCGCTAATCAAGTATTTTTCGTGAATAAAGAAATGACCAACGAAAAAGAGCTAAAGCAAAAAATAAAAAAAAACACTACAACCCATGAAGAGTCTTGGGTTCAGTAAGTGATAGACACTGGACATTTTCTAGGACTACACTTCGCAGCAAGGTGTCCTAGATCAACCTCCAGGGTTTTCCCCCAATTAAAGTACCCACATTATTAAAGCTGGGTGAACCAAAGGGTCTTCGAATCTCAAAGGATCCATCTCCATCAGATTAAATGAATTATCTGTCATAACTGGATATATATTAGGGACCTCCGGCACAGGTCAGTGCTCTACTACTGGGCTACCCACTCTCGCCAAAACTAAAAAATATACATAAATTGAATGATCTAGGAAAAACTCCAAAAATCAAATCTTTAAGTCTCTAAAATACATGAAAAACTAAGTTGTCGATGTTTCACCACTTCTGGCATCATCAGGACGCATACTAAAGAAACAACATATCAAAGAAGACCAAGTCCAGCACATCTAATATCAACAGTACAAACAGACTCATGAAATAGAGGCAGCAACTTTGTTCCAAGAAATTCCATAAACTACCTGAGTGGACAGATCCCTGCGCACATGTTGAAGAATCAATGCTATCTAGTTTGAAGACCAAAATTATTAAAAACCTTGGTATAATTTTAATATATATAATTTTAACTGTGATTCTTTGCAATTTACATTATTTAGACCAGCGGTTCCCAAACTGGGACGCGTGAAGACATGTCGAGGGGCGTGCGGCAAAGGTGAAAATAAAATAAAAAATCTCACTTATTTTTCGTTATTTTCACTTTCCAGTATTACTTTATCTTAAACTGAAAGTTATAATGATGTACCCAGGTGAAGGACGAGAATGACCTGGAAGGATAATCTCCAAAATATTTTTTTTTTAAAAGGGATTGGATGGGGGACAGCCAGGAGAGCAGCCCTTGACAGAGGCAGGTGGCGCTCCTTATGCAAAATTCCTACACCGCGAGGTAGAAGAGATGTCTGAATGAGAAAGAAAGAATAATGTTGTATCTTTTGATAGTAGTACTAAATGTTTTGTTTTTAATGTAATACTTATTTTTTTTTCATATGCCTATAAAAAGTTTGTGCGAGAGGGTGGGTGGCGTGGGAAGCTTTCATTTGAACAGGGGGGGTCCGAAAACTTTCGTTTGAACAAGGGGGTGTTGTACAATAGGTTGGGAACCACTGATTTATACAATTGTAGAACCAAAATACCCTCCAGAATCCTCCTAGAACCCTGGGGCACTAAGGTTAATTGGAATGGATGTATCATACACCATCGTCTGGAATTCACGATTGTATGAATATGGCATTTCACGTATGACATTTTGACAGTCCTGCGTTCAACAGACAAGTAGATTTGGAGAGGTAATATGTTAATCCAATCTGAGTAAACCCTAGTGTAGAAGTTATCTATTTCTAGGGTATATGTAATGAAGGTATACATAGCAGTGTACATAGTATATATACATACATATTACCAATATCTCGTTGCCTATTGAATAATCAAAGCTTCTAATCCACTTGTTTGAAAGCTTTTACGGGCTTATATTATCATCACTCAATCATATTAACGGGCATTGCTTTATTTAGGAATTAACCTCGTACTTCCGGAATTAAAACACTTCCATTGTTCGTCAGCCATCATTTGTTTGCCATTTCCTCGAATCCCCTGAATAATAAATAATATTTCATTAATAATTTATCCCTGTTCTTTTACTTTTCCAAGTAAAATCCATCCTGTGTTTACTTTAATTATTAATAATTTAAATTTTAAGTATTCGTGGTGACGAACGAACTATTTCATTACTCTGTTATATACCCCTTAGGAAGAGGATTTAAGAGTTATAAGGGCTATAAAAATAATATTATTGAATTGTGTTTTCCCGGAATACTAGTACACATTTAGCCGCTTTTTAATTATGAGAAAATGGTAATGCCAAATTTCTTTCTTTAATTTTTTTGTTTGTACTTTTTCAAAAATATTTTTGTTCAGTTTAAAAGGGAAAAACTTCGCTGAGTATTTCTGATTTGTGTATTTGATTAATCCGCTTTCTCATCAATTATTTATTTTATGTTATTATTTTTTTTATTATTTATTTCATAGTTATCATTTAAAAGTATCAGTAGAAAGTCATATGTCCCTCATACCCTAGTAAGCATTTGGCCTAGTCATAGTTTTGTTAGTTCAAACACCGTCTTGATTCATATATACATACCTACATATTAATTTAATTTCACACTTCAACAAAGTTATTATTTAAGGCAGTGTATAATTTTTTAACAGCCCTAAATATTAGAAAAGATACACACCTTTTATCTGATGTTTTTTTAGTAAGGATAGAAAAGAACAAAATTTCGCAAAAGCTTTATATTTCTTACTCTCCTCTTGTATGCATATAACTCTCATGTTTTATTTATTTACATAAGCGTAATATCTTCATTATAATTCATTTTATTATTCTTTGCTTTATCCCTTATTACGGTTGGTTAAACCGAAACTTCATTTTACCCTTGACGGTTGTAGGAGTCTCTTGTATGTTACGGCACATTATAAATAAAGCTTTACTTTATTAAAACGGTGTTGTATAGTTGTTACCATAACAACCTTCTATGTCCAAGATCGCAGGTTTGCGTCCCGGGATGTCGTATTTTAAGTTATTTAAGGGATTAAAAAATTCTTGGTTGTGCCTTACTTCGGAGGGAACTTTGAATAGTGATTCCGATCCTGTTCGATACCTGGAATAGGCAAAGTTTAGGGCTCCTACCTTAGCATGGTCAAATTAGCCATCGAAGTGACAGCCAATAATAAGCCTTCAGGTACATTCTACCTACTATTATTATGGTTTATGTTTCAATTATTTATTTTTTTTATAACTAACTGTCCATTCAGACAAAGTATACTAGAGGTCATATTGATAGTATTGCCAAAACTTACTCAATGGTACTTACATCTTTTTATAATAATTTTAAAGAGTAAATATGTATGTAGCATTAAAAAAAAAAGTAATAATAAAACCAAAGACTGGTCTCAAAGCTATTTCCGAAGGTGGCTCTTTCATGTGTAAATTATATTTTCAGCATAGGTTTTTCGATCCCGGAAATTTCCTCCTCTTAAATATTTCCCTTCCGACCGAAACACAAAAACCAATGCTAATTTTAATGGCACGAGGGTTATATAGGGTATTTGGGGAGACCGAATTTCCCGAAGAAAATAAACAAGAAGGGATTCGGTGTAGAAATAGAGTTGCGTGAGACAGACAACACTTCATCTAACCGCTACTGTTCCAATATCCGGAGCTGTTCCTCTTTGTGGAACAGCAGTTCCATCCTAATAGGACATTCATCTCGATCCTATAGACATCGTTTAGGATGCTGGAACACACTCCATCTGGTCTACACCCCATTCCTATTATACTGCCCACAGCAGTAGACTTGTTTCCCCTGGGCATCAATAGGTTTTTACAAATGCGAAATCCTTCTATCCAGAGCCTGATTAACTAATTAGAGAGGGAATTATTGTATTATTGTATACAAAGAAATTCCTAGCTCTCTATCCTGATGGATAAAGTTATTCAAACATTTATATTTTAGTTTGAGTGGAAAATAGTTGACTGGATAATTCTAATGATGGATTGAATTGGTCAGGGGTGCAGTCAAAGATTACACAAAATAAGTGAAACTTATTTTTTAATTGTGCCAACGTTTCGGCCTACGATGTAGGCCATATTCAGGGTGAATGTGAGTGCCTATTCTGTGGTTTATCGTCCAACTCACATCTGTCAACTGCAGTGACGTCTGGTCATCGTAGCTTCCATAATCTGTGTAGCCAATTCAATCCATAATCTATATTTCAGGTTGAATAAAATTGTATAACCTTATGTACGGTTGGAGGTCAGTGAAAAAGTGTTTTCAAATAGGGTTGAACTATTTTTTTGATAGTCAACGCTTCGACTCACATTGCAGGCCTACTTTAGGTCTAGATTTACAAGATAAAAATAAATTAAAATGATAGATAAAAGAATGTACAGATCAAATGAATGTATAGAAATTATAATATTGGAGGAAACCAGATACAAAAGTGGGAATGAATTAGATTATAAAAAGGAATGAAAGTATTATTTGAAAAATATATTTACATAAAATGGACCCTTGGCAACACTGATTGAGTAAAATGGCGGTAAAAGTGCTAAGCCTCACCAAGTTAGGGTAATGTAGTACCTCCATTATTAATTAGAAGTGGATAAATTTCTGAAGTGGTGTCCTTGGCCTATCCTCTAAAAATTGATATTTTTTTTATTCCGTTCATATAACTTGCCCTTAAGGCTAATCAAGTTGTCGTTTGGATAGTGATTAGCTGTTCTGTGTACTTGTGGTGCTCCCTTAAAAAAATTTGAGGGTAGGTTACCATACGGTGGAAAATAACTCCTTTTCTTTTTTTAAATTACCCAACAAGGAATACTAAAGATGTAACAATGTATGTTAAAGGTTTTCTTACTTAGCTCGGAGATCATACATACATAACCTTCCTTTATATAAATATAAAGTGATTATATATATATATATATATATATATATATATATATATACGGACCGAATACCCTGGCTTTGCCCGTAGACTAGGTTTCATCTCGTTAACAAGCTGGTCAGAGAGAACTAGACTATGTTTAAATGTTCTCTTTGAGGACCTGATTCGGTTACCTTCAAAGAGAACGACCAGTCCGTTCATTACCCGGGAAGGAGGAGTAAATTCTATTAATCAGGACTATAAATTTAATTTATTATAACAATTAAATATTAGTGGAATTGTCGCATTCGGTAAAAAACGTTTTTTCTTCAATACAACTATGAGTATCATTAAGAGTAAATTCAAGTTATATTAATTATAATAATGTACAAGTTAAAGGGGGGAGGGAATCTCGGTATTTTTCTTGTTGCAAATAAACACCCAATGTTCTGAATTCAGAGCTGTACTAAACTATTTATTTAACTTCCTACATTTTTGAAGGGATGAGAAAGTTGATCTCGTATTTCCATGGCCGAATGGTCCTCAAATTTTCGATAGCAAGTTATTGCACATGAAGAAGTATGAATTTATCAAATAATCCAGATCGTTACTAAACGCGGAATGGAATATTTACCGTGTCAGAATAATTCAAATGATATAATCGCGGTGGTTAAAATGGTTAAAACGTAAACTTGTTGGAGATGGCACAGAATTATTCAAAAGCCTAGGCCCAGGAAGAAATAAAGGAGGTTGATCTGGGATTTAATGATTTTAGGTAGCTATCGAACCTTCTATTTCACTAAGACTTTTATTTGTTTAACGCTACATTGCACAACTGGTAAAGTTTTATTTGATTTCCGGGATCTCTTGCAGTTGCCTACACAGATTGACTCCTTGAGTGGTGATCCAAGAGTTCCTGATTACTTAACTGTTACAGCGACTAATAGATTTATGTTTACCAAGTGCTTTCTTTAGCAGTTACTCAGCAAGATGTTTTCCGAATTTTAGCGAGATAGTGAGAAAGTTCTTATTTCGAAATAATCTTTAAACAATTTTGAGATTGTCACAAACAACATTTTTTGCTTCAGTGATGCATACATATAATTTTATCAAAAAGTGCATGATTTTTATTTAATTATTTAGAAATTTGATTGAGGGAAACTTATGATATAACAATTTTTTTTTAAATCTGATGATCTAGGGTCAAGAAACTTTTATCAAACTAGTTAATAAATTCTTGAATCTATGAATAATTAAATCATCAACCGTGTCTTTGGCTCAAGGTTAAAAATCATAAAAGTTCTTAAAATATGGAAACTTTAAAATATATATTTTATTGTTACGTTGGTGTAATACCCGGCAAGTCCTGGCTTCCTTCAACACCAATCGCCATCATCTTCTATCGCCGGCTTTTTTCATCCAGCTGTCTACAACTGTTTTCTTGGCACAATAAATTTGTATGTATTTATGGAACCTAAAACAATATTATATTATTATTATTTGGTGCTACGACCCTTGTAGTCGAGTCTTGGCCTGCTCCAGCATCGACCGCCAGTTTTCTCTATCAAGTGCTGCTACCCTCCAATTGCGGATATCCAATAAGGTCCGGGAGTCCGAAGCTACGCAGTCCTCCCACCGAAGTCGTGGTCGGCCTGCTCTTCTCACACCATGCATTCGCTCCCTGAGGACTTTGGCTGGGATTTCATCCTGCCCCATCCTAATCACATGTACGGCCCACCTCAGTCTTGCTAACTTTATAAACTGTACTACATCCAGCTCCTTATAAAGTAGTCTCAGTTCGTTGTTGGACCGGCGCCTCCACTCTCCATCCACCAAAACTGGACCGTATATTCTCCTAAGGACTCTCCTTTTGAATCTCAGAAGTGAGAGTTCGTGTGCTTGGGTCAGGGTCCAGTTTTCTGAGGCATATTTCAGAACTGGTCGGAGGAGAGTTTTATACAGTCTGGTCTTAGAGGATTTAGATAGGAGAATACTACGTAGATGCTTCTGCAGACCAAAATAGCAGCGATTAGCTGCTATAATCCGGTTCTCGATTTCTGTCCCAATATCATTTTGTTGGTTCAACAAACAAACAAAACAATATTATAGCTGGTCTTAACTTAGCTGGTATGAAGCCTTTTTTTCGCGGTCTTATATTGGATAATGAGCCGATTCTATATTCATCTTTGGTGGAGATCATTATATGATTGTCTACTGTTTTTTTTCTTATCTTCAATAACTAGTTATAATCAATTGTTTAAACAATGATCTGTGACTATAGACTGATAACAGAGTTACCGAGGACCCCCATTAATGTCAGCGGCTCATGAAGTATCGATTGACCGCAAACATATTTGAGGTGGATTCTCCAATCTTGAGCGGACCTTTGTGCCCATCAGTCCGCTAATGGCTCCTAACAATCGACTCTAACATCATTATTGTTTGTTATCATCATCAATACAAACAATGGATGCACCCTTGGTTACATATCTCTCTCCATACATACTATGTGTCTTTACTATTTACATGTATACTTACTATATGCCTACCATCTCGACTATCAACTGAGATAGGAGGAAAGAACATCATATCGTACTAGTATTTCTGAAGTGACATGAGTCAAAAACCTACATTTTTGGAACGGGAAAAACTAATAGTAATAGCATTAGGACACTCTGAGTGACAGCTTCTGGCAGAAAAGCTCTGAAGCTATGTTGATAACAGTTTTGATGAGTGATAAAGATATATTTACCCATTTTTGAGTTGTTTCAAATGATTTTCAGATTTGTTAATAATAATCACTAGGTACTATAAATTTGCATGGATTTGATGGCTTAGCGTAAAAAATAATATTCGATATTTTCATTTTTATTCAACCCCTAGGACTTTTCAAAATCCTGTACAATACTACGAACCGTGAAGGGTCGTGGGGTACCAAGAAATTTCAGTACATGGTATAGACTGTACTATTTCTAGGAAAACGGTTTGGGATGTAGGTGCTTTACCTAAGATCACGCTCAACATTCAGGATTTACCCCTAATTAAGGGTGCCCACTTTACAGCTAGCTGATTTCTGTAGGCCCCACAGGGTCCTCCCATTAAATCCATTAAATAATTTATCTGTAACAATCGGATTCGAACCCGGGTTCTTTAGCTCACCAACACATCGCTCTACAAACTAAGGAACACCGTTCCCTATAGTATTTTTAAAACTAACTTTTATTTAATTTCTACGCTTAGTAGTTTATTCTCTGGCACGAATCCCAAAATATTCCTTCAATAATTTATAATAGAAATTCAATAAATGTGCATCAAATATGATATTATGGATCATTTTAAAAAGCGTTCAATCATTTTAAATAATAATCGAGTCGAATTCATTCTAGTATAAAATGAATAAACTCTTGTTTGACCACGAGCGAATATTGGTTTAAATACAAATTAAAATCGATGGTGAAAAATCGTTTTATTAATAATGCAGTTGATGAGCAAATTAATTAAATTAAAACGGTCCTAATTCAAGCGCTATTTCATGGATGAATTAGCATATGTTTGTCATTCGAATGCATTCCGAGAAGCGATACACGAAACAGAACCATGAGGACATTGCCAGAATTAATTAATCGCGATCAATGGCCTTATTACTTATCAAGTTGTGCATTCTCTCGCAGGGCAAGTGCAACATGATACGAATATGTAGCCTCGAGCTCTTCAGCAGTCAGTCTTAAGGATCAAGCCTCATTAGTGAGAAGTAAATATGGCGAAAGTCCTTGGACAGTTATGAGTTCCATAAAAACTTAAATATTAATTGGCATGTATGCAATGAAATCTTTGAATCTGAAAGCAAACCCAGTTCTAGAGTGTAGCCTTCACTGTCACCTTTACTATTTAGATTCAATGTAAGTGTATGGTTTCTCAGGAATCGAAATGCTGGAGATTTGAACTGCGCTTATAATAAAGTGATAAAAGATAAGCTTTATATTGTAAAGAATATTCTGCGAGATATTATTGCTAAAAAGGTTTAATAACAGCAGGCGATAAATCGGCGCCACACGAGCGCTAATAGTATGGTGGGTACACAATTTTCACCGCTTCAATTACAAAAATGAGCTCAATTATGGAAGCCGTTGTAGTGGTTTATTGGCTCAGACGTTCAATAGAATAAATGTTCAAGAAAATAAAGTGAATACTTTATATTCTGTTCCAGATGAGCTTACTAGACTAATGAAAGTAATTACCGAATTATTCACGTCATATTCACAGCTCAAAACATCGGAGTATACAAACCGCTGAGGTACATCAGCAAATGTAACAACATTTGCGATATATTGCGTCTTTGCGCGTGTGTGAACTTTTTTTATCGACTCCCTTCAGATCTTATGGAACAGTCTGTGCATTTCGCGTATTGTATATCTCTCACGATACATCACTTTCATATCTGATACTATATCGCTTTATTGTGAACGCGGGCTCAGAGGAAGATAGTGTATGTGACGTACTGTTGATTACGCATATCTACTAATAATCCTCGCCAAACGTTGCACCGATATCAGCAATGCTTGCTAAAGCTAGAGGTCAATACGCAAATACTTTAATATTATAATTTATTAGCGCTACGAAAGGGGTATACAGAAAAGAGGGAAATCATTTTACATTATAGAAAAATTGAAAAAGTTTTCAAACACACGCACATGTATATAATATATATTTTATAAGTAAGGAATATTTCACTAAGTCGCTAATGTTTAACCTAAACTTAAACAGCAACTTAGCACTCCCGGATGTGGACAAAATATACATGATTAATTTTTTAATATATTTAACAAATAAATAATTAAAAGAAGTTCAACTGTTTTGATTTTTTTTTTATATTTCCTTTTACAAAAGAACCATAAGAATGCTTGAATAAATTTCAAAGTTGTTATAAATTCATACAGTAAACAAATAAAGTTAGATATTTTCTTAGATAATCAGAATACCGCCCACACAAATGTATATGAGATCTATATTAAGATTAAAATTCTTCTAGTCTTAAATTGGAACGGTTGAGAAACAGCATCTACTCGTATTTGCATGCCACAAATGGTTATACTTGTTGTTCTATTTTTGACTTTGGTCCCATAGGAATAAAATAGTAGAACGGGACCTCATATCAGAGCATTGTGCCTTATTATTATTTCAATTTAAATATTGTAAGTGTTGTTATCCTTTTTTTTTTTACAATTTTTTATTAGTATATAACATCCTTTCCTACTCCTGGACGATTTATTCCTTCAAATATCCATTCATTTCAATCAGAGTGGGAAGGTTGAGAAATAAACATCAACCTTTATATTTACACAACCCTCTTCATAAGTGGAAATTTTTAATTTAAAAGAGATGCTTCACTGGATGTTGATAACATTATTTTGTAAATAATATTATGCCAGGGTAAGGATAAAAAATTAATCTGAGGGAGTTATTTATGTGTCAATTTACTGTCTATGATTATAAAAATGTATTGCCGTTTTGACCTCAAAAAATTCCTTGAATACTATGAGGCTTAACGACATAGTAAACATTATTATTTTCAATAGTTATTTTTAATTAATAACAATGAGGGACTCAGCATACTGCGAAATGCCTCTCTGTGAATAAGAAAGGCCTGGAAGGAATGCGCCCCCCAGCCTGAATTTTAAGATAGGGAATGGGTCGCTGGGTACTTTGAAAAACTTCTTAATTGTGAGAAACCGAGAGAAAGATTGGAAATACGGACAAATATACCTCAAAATAAAGACTCAGACCCCCCGGATGAAGAAGAGGTCGAGGAAGTGGTGAAGGCCCTCAACAACCACAAAGCCCTCCGGTAAGGATGGAGTCCTCGCGGAAATGTGGAAAGTGGCGAGTGAAGAATTTATTAGGAAAGTAACACAGCTATTCTTGGAAATATGGGAGGAAGAATACGCCCTTAATACACCCGCTCACAAAAAGGAGAGAAATCAGATGTAAACAATTACAGAGGAATCTCGCTACTATCAGTAACGTATAAAATATTCTCCAGAATCTTACTCATTAGATTAGAGCCGCAAGTAGACCAGAGAATAGGGGAATTACAGGCATGTTTTAGGAAAGGAAGATCCTGCCAGGAGCAAATACCCTTAGCTAAGGTAAATTAGCCTCAAATTGATCATAAAATATTACAGGTCTAGAACCCAGAAAAATCTTTACATCTCCTTCATAGACTTCAAAAAAGCCTATGACTCATTAGACAGAGGGAATACGGAGTGGACAAAAATACAATAAGCCTGATAAAACTGACTCTGAATAATACGATTTCAAAGATAAAATTCCAGGGACTAATTAGTAAACCGTTCCAAATAAAGAGGGGCTTAGACAGGGCGATGGCCTGTCACCGATTTTGTATAATGTTGTGTTAGACAAGATCATGAGAATTTTCTAGCAAAATGAAGATGCGGGCGCAGAAATAGGAACAAAAAGGGACAGTGTGAAAGTGGAGTGTTTGGCCTTTGCAGACGATCTAGCCCTGCTAGCAGAAACAGAGAAGGAAGCTATAAAACAGTTGCTGAGAAAACGGGACTACAGATTTCGTATGAAAAGACCGAGGTTATGACAACGGATGCCAGCTTTAGCAAGGAAATATTGGACACAAAATATGGGCAAATAAAAGTAACAAAAAGTTTAAATACCTAGGGGAGATAATATGTACTAACGGGACAGATAAGGCATCCGTGGAAGAAAGAATAGCCAAGCTGGAAAGACTGAAATTTGCCACTTGTAACATGTACATCAAGAAAAATTTGTCCTCCAATCCAAAAATAAGGCACTACTGTACAGTAATAAGACCAGTAATATTGTATGGTTTGGAAACAGTCACCCTTCCGAGTCTGGAGAAGGTCCTGAAGATTGAGAGAACAATTCTGAGGAGGGTTCATGGACCCAAAGTAACACAAGAGGGATATAGGCGAAAATCAAACGAATAAATATACAAAATTTGGAAGATCTTGAAACAGTCATCAGGCCCTGGAGATTTTCCGAGGAGGTCCTACGGCCACATGGTCAAAATGGACAATAAGAGGCAGAACAAAAAAATCGTTGATAAAGTATAAAGCTATAAGGGTATAGGTGGATATATGAAGCAAATAAAAGAGGAGCTGGATAGGCTAAAAATCAAGGATGAGGACTGCTTGGACAGGGAGCTTTTCGGGAAAAAACTGAAAGAGGTTGGGGTTCTTGCGGGAAGGAAGAAGAGACGAGGGAGAAAATGGACTTAGGAAGAGTGAGAGGAACAGTCCAGGAAGATGAGAGAGTATTGGAGTAGACGGAAGGCGGAGAGTGTGAAGAAGATTTGAGTGATATTCGCGTAGTCCTTACTGTCCGATTCGTAGAAGAAGAAAAATGAGGGGCATACTGCGAAATGCCTCGCTGCTAATAAGAAAGGCCTGTTAGGAAAAGTGAAGATCAAAGAAAGAAGGTCTTGAGTTAAGATCTTGGCCCAATTAAAGACCACGAAGGTGAAAACAGAAAACGGTATAACAGTGTGCTGTAAAACCATGTTACAAAAAATCTCTAATGTTATGAGGAATAGGAGAGTTGCATTTTGCATTCGCTTACTAACGGCGAAGCCCATAAGGACTTAACCTATTTTAAAGGAAAGAAGAAGGAAACCAGCCTGATTCGAATAACCAGAAAAAGACCTACATGTGGAGATTACTCGTGAAAACATTCACGAATCGAACTGTCTTCGGATGAAACTAAATAACCACTACGGTTATCAGAGTAGCTCAAGGCTGACGACGAGAAATAAATGGACTGAAGATAAAAAAGAGCAACAAGGAAAGGTTTCAAGGAGTGTTTATAAGTATGTGTATATTTAAATACATATGCAAATACGTAATATCATTAGGTTCACATTTGTACACATATGCATAAATGTATATTTCCCAACAGTTTATGATTTAGCCATTGAAAGCATGATAAATTCAGCTTTGCACTAGGATATTTGGCGCATCCAATGGCTGAAGATATATAGGTCTCCAGACATGTATCTCCTAAACCTTCTTTTTTCTTATTTTCCTCCTTTTCTCATTAAGCCCATTTAGGAAATGATTTGCAGGCTTAATGCAGTCATTGCAGTCTTTATTATTTTCTGTTTCTGTAATTTGTTTTTGTTAATGAGTTTGGCTGCCCAAATGACTGCATTTTTCCTGTAAAAACCCACCCTATTCTCTCTAGGTTATTATTATTGATTGGTCTAATCAATTCAATGCTAATTTAATATATATTTTCAAATATAAATATTTAGTAATTTAATATAGTTTTATTATACATTTTCTTTTTTTCTTTTTTTTCAAACGTTGCTAGCATAAGAAGAAATATAGCCATCCTAAAAAAAATGTTTTTTTCACTTTGGAAGAAGAATCTATCTTCTCACCTTTGGGGTTTTTATCATATACATTTTTTAATTATTATTTTTATAAGTGCTTTTGTTTGACTTTGATAACTTACTTATCTCTTATAACTTTACTTATCTCTGGTAAGTCTCTTATTTTCGTATTCGATCCAGTCGTGTGTCGTATTATTTATTTGAAGGATGTCTGACTTTGATAATCCGAGTTTATATGCCTATCCATGTATAATTAGAATAGAGATCTTAAACATAGGACACCTCCCTATTTTACGTCCCTTCTTAAGGACGAGTAAACGAAGGATTTTTTACTCCCTTTAAAAATCTTACAGTCATCTGCCGTGATGCGAACCCGCGACTTTGGGCTTATTTGCTTGTCATGCTAGCCATTAACTGTGGTGTAGTAGTTAATAAAAAAACAAAAGCCATTTTTTTGGACTTTATAATATCTATTTTAGAGAAATAACTTTCTTATTTAAGTTATTTATTGTGATTAAGCTGATTTCTTTATTGCTAGTTGCCTTCAGAAATGCTAGCACATGACTGAGTTCCCTCGGGGTAGGACAAGATCGAGATGGAGGGGGAATTAAATTTGTACATGGGAAATTGGGGGACTTGGGCGAAATTGGAACAGATTAGGCGCTGATGTAGGATTCCCGGCGGGGCTTTAGAATGGATAACCTTATGTGAGGTTATTCCGCATTTTGTTTATTAAAGCCCTTGCTAAGAGTTGGTAGAACAGTACTCGTAGTCGGTAGTATATTTTTATTTCTGCAAAAAAAAAAAATAGATCATGTGGTTCTCTTATTTTAAATTCTTGGTTGAATATAATATTCGAGGGAACAGGATAGCTCAGTGTTTATAGGGCAGATTTGTTATAATGGAGGTCCCGGATTAAAGCCAGTTGTGGCAAATAAATTATTTTTTCTGTATGTTTATTATTTTCTTTTCATTATTTTATGCTACCACGGCATAATAAAAAGATAAATAGACACCCACTGGTAATACTCCAATAACATATTTAAGTGAGAAGGTCCCCCAGAGGTAATTTCTGTTTGTTTATTTGTTTATTTATTTAGCCACACTTTGTGCTGCTAAGGCTAATCGAATTATGTTACAGTTGGAGTCCTAAAGTTTTACTATACTACCAGCTATAAGGAGTACCTGATACAATGCTGGTTCGGTCACTCCATTTTACGTCCTATCCGAAGGACCGACAATTCAATAATTTTTAATAAGGGAGTAAAAATCGTAGGGATATATGCGAACTCACTCAAGTGGCCCGCCTCATTTAATCTGTTAACAAGCCATGTATGAACTATGCGGAATCTGCAGACGCTGATGGGTCTCATCCATCTTCTATAAAATCGGTTTTTCATTTGGAGATACTTTGTAATTAATTGTGATCTCGGCTAAATCACTTCCTTGTGCAGTCTCTACCGTAAATTTCTGGATCGAAAACCCAAATAGCCTTTGAATAATCCCAACTGACTTGTATTGAAGACAGCGTTTGTTCAACCTAAATTGTGTTGACTCCTCAAAGCGATTCCTGTAAATGTCGGAGAGTGAGGAACGGGGCTGCTATTAACATCACGTGACGACAGCTTTTCTATTTGCTTCCTCAATTATCTCGTACCGCGGTATTCCTGAATCCTCATCTTCTTCGGGAGGTTCCTCTTAATCCGTGTTTCAATAAGGTGTTGCTGCCGTATAGTAATACCGTAAAGTAATTATTCAGTTTACCAGTTTACTCTCTACGTATAATAAATTAAATATTGGCATTACTATTTTTTTTAATTTTCGTCATTCTGGTAAATTTAATTAAGTTTATTAATAGCCTTATCTTATGAAAATAAAACAGTGCTTGTAATAAAACAATATAATAATACCGGAAAATAATGTCTTCGTCATTGTATTCATTGAACTGTTTTAATGTGTCTTACTGAT
This sequence comes from Troilus luridus, assembly GCA_964056705.1. NCBI lineage: Eukaryota > Metazoa > Arthropoda > Insecta > Hemiptera > Pentatomidae > Troilus > Troilus luridus. The sequence goes on from OZ057413.1 coordinate 85,722,345, forward strand.
GTAATATCATAACGAATGAAGTGACTTTCTTTGTTTTTAGCCTTCACGTAAACGCTCTTTTATTCACGTAATATTTGTATTGATATACATATACGGATGATTGACTCTCGGTGGACGAAACGTATCTTAAGTATCTTTGACTCATAACCCAAAACAACAATGCCGCGGTACATCAACATATATACATGTATATATATATAGTTTTTTCTATGAATTTAACTGTTAAATCTATATGGTGTAACTTGTTTAGATTATATATTTTTTAAACTATTATGCGTTGATAATTTATAGCTATAGACTATAGTCGCAGAGCCTATTGTTTATTGTCATCAGAGCGGCCCTTTGAACATTTTTCTGGCCCGTGAGATTCAGCACACTTTTAAATAATATATTTATTTTCAAATTCATAAATGAGCTTTCGAAATTATGAGATAAAGCATGATTTAATCATTTAATGATTACAAAGTGCGTTCATTAAATTGATTATAATACAATTTATTTTTACATATAAGCATATTGGTAAACACAGTAATAATACTCATAATTCACTCCAAATTCGATTTTTCACTCCAATGTATATAATAATGGAACTAAAAGAAATAAGGGAATATATACATTTTTAGGAGACCCGAGGAGTTATGATGTCAAAGTGCCCCGCTCATTTGGATCATGTAGGAATAGGATTACGAATAGAGAACCCGAAGGCTCAATGCCGATATTACCAATCTCTGCTCCCCAAACTTCCGATCAAACACCACCCAAACCCGAATCCGTCAGATCAATGTTAACGCAATCCTTCAATCTTCGCCTCTGACGCTTATCAGACTTGTCTTATTAACTTTTTGGGAATTCGTTCTTTACTAAGTTAAACAACCTTAAAAGTCCTTATTAACCTTTGCGACGCTAACACTTTAACTATTATTAACGGGGCCCAAGCTCTCCAATCTTTAACCATTGGTCTCATCCTTTTTCGGACTGATTATTTCTTTCGATGCCTTTTTCGAACATCATTGGACGTTGGTTATCCTTTAACGTTAACAGCTGCGTTACACGTCCATAAAGAGCAGATGGAAGGATGGTAGGTAATCACTGAATAATATTTAATCTTATTAAATTTGACTTTATTAATCAGTTTCCAAGGACAAATACTTAAGATCAAGAAACCTTTGCTGCGCATCAGAGCGAGATTGGGAAGCTTAAGATGCATTCCTTTCCACTCACAAGTTGGACCTTACATCAGGGCCTTGGTCGTTGAGAGCTAAGTCGATGATGACCTCAACCATCTCCTTGCAGAAGGAGCTGGAGGACGCTAATTAGGAAAGAGAAAGGGAATGTAAGAGGGTTAGCTCCTGTTTGATATCGCGGTCGAGTTCCCCTGAAGAGGTGTTTTGCTAAGTTCACTGCCACCTTTGAAATCGTCATCAACACCACTGCATTTCTCTTTGTTGTTTTGCAGTGGTGTTGATGACGATTTCAAAGGTGGCAGTGAACTTAGCAAAACACCTCTTCAGGGGAACTCGACCGCGATATCAAACATATATATTTCTCTTTGTTGTTTTTGTGGCTAAGGAGTAATTCCAACATAAAGTAATTTATCAAATCAACTTACTGCATTGTTTTATATCTTGGTTTTACGATTTATTTATATAACAATAACTCGACTCATTAAGTCGTTGGAGGCTGTGGGGAAACAATAGTACCAATAGCTCTTGCCTTATTCGTACTTATCACTACATTTATACAATACACTCTTTTAATAAAATTTTAAATTTATTTCAATAACAACATTATGCCATGCCTTGACCCTTCTTAAAAAATGTTTGTATATATATATATATATATATATATATATATATACAGGGATATTTTTATTTTACTAGCAGGTTATTCCCTGCTATGGTTTTGCTCGCAGAAAATACTTTAAGTTTAATTTATGTATGTTTAATGACCAATATAATAATATTGTTAAAATTGCATTTCCTCCACTCCATAGAATATCGACTAAAACCTTCATTCAAAACATCCACCATAAGCGGATTGCTTACGTGCTGTTGGAAGTACTTAATATTTTAAGTTTTAGAGAATTGTTTTTATTCAATTACTCAAAGTCTGTAACGTTTGAGTTTTTTTTAATAAACAATTCGAATTGCTATTTTGAGTATACTTATTAGCGCATTTTAGATTTGTTCAATTTTCATTCCGTACAGATATCCCGAAAACTATATGAAGAAAATTGAAAGTAGTTGTCATCATCATCTAGTTTAACCGAGGCCCAAAATGTTTTTATCGCTATCTAATACTTTGAAAACAAATTAATTTAAACAAATCCATAATATCGCTTTGGGTTTTTTTTTCATGTGTAATGGACACTAATAAGTTCTTGGTGAGTAATCGTTTTCTTATTACTAATAAATATTGTAAAAAATACTCTTATTACTGCCGGATATTAATAAAGTATCGTACCAAGTGCCCATAATTATCTTGGTTGCGTTCCAAACTAATTCGTATTTCTTAGTTGCATAAATAAGTACGAAATATTATAAAATATCAGATAGATGGTTACATGATAGAACAACGTTGCGTATAATTATTTTTTTAAATGATTATGTTTGATTATAATTATATTGTATTTATAGATATTTCACTTAAATATATATATTTTTTAAATTTAATTTATTGATATTTACAACTATAATATGATCACTTAAATATATATATATATATTTTTTTTTTTTTGCTTGATTAGTGACGTAAATAATGTGGTTCTCTTCGAAACCCAAGTATTAATTTTCTGGTCTTGCTTATGTTATTAAGGTTTCCCTTGTCAGATTTGTAGGGAATGGTGTTAATACCTCTTGGTTTTTCTATACCATTCGGAGGATCTTATTCGAATTTTGTTTTTATTTTGTATAGTTTCTCTAAAGCAAACACTTGAGCCTCCATGTCCTGAGGAAAAATGATTAAGGTGTCAGACAAATGTGATTTTCGATACCTGAATCGTTTAAATAAATGGAGTGAGAGAGCGATATCCCTAACCATTACACTAATGGGTTCGATTCATGGTTAAGTTAGCTGACGGACAAAACATCATTCCAATGATTACGGAGCAGGGTTCCACTGATTGTGATTGAAGACACCATCTAGCTGTGGAGGAGGCCAGATTATGTCGTGATGGAGCTATTCACCATGACAGTGGTGGTATTAATTCCGTTTCGACCCACTTTGTGGGTAAAAATATATTACATATACAAGTATATACTTATTCATTTCGCTCCTTCAAAACCACGAAATAACTCAAAATTTGGCATTTTTGAGGTAAGCCATCAGTAGCAGTTGTACTGGTTGAAGGTTTTTAATTCAGGAACGACATATCTGATATTCCACTACCAACATATTTTTTTATTTTATTTTTAATAATATGTCTTATTTTGTGTTTTGTCATATTTTAACTTGAAGTTTTATGGGAATAACGACATCAAGTTAAAATAAAAAAAAATTTTACAAATTTTCTAATGGTTAATAAAACAATTTCAATACCATCATTATAATACGAATGCTTTGCTTTACCAATACCAAAATATTTATTTTGTAAGCTCACATGGAACTTTCAAATACGTCTATTTAAAAATTTGTTGTTTTTTTTTAGTTATACAGTTGTTCTTTTGGAGGAGCGATTTGTATCTAGAAAGAATTATCTGTTCAAACTGCTCTCTTTTAAAGCTATATTTCTGTATTGTGCTTTATTCCTGAGGTACCAAAAATTTAAATGGTTGTTTTATTTTTAGTAATTATATTCATTTCATTGCCGTTTAATGATTAAATAACTTTATGAATCACTATATTTATTCAATTCGTCTTTTATTAGTTTGAATACAGTTTTAATCAATTTCGGACCTGCGGAGAATTTACCTCAATTTAATATTCTTTTAAGAAAGCTCAAATTAACACGATAATTTAAGTTAAAGATATTTAACCTTAGGCTTGTATATTGTGATTTATTCACTTCAAATCTAGCTCATCAACAATATTTTGCCTCTTATTTAATAAAAGATAGCCACGCTTCGCCATATTTACATATTTAATGAAAAGAGAGTGGCAAAACCGCCCCTTTCTCTTTCAATTTTAAAGTATGCTAATTGATAACCTTTTATTTATTCGCTTGCTTTACATTTGTTTTGTGGCCTTTGTATCGCACAATTAATTTATTAAATAAACTTTGTCGGAATGGGTTGTGTTTTATGATTTTAATTATTTTAAAATTTAAGTCTAACCCCTCCTTTTTTTGTTACTTTTACGTGACTTTTTCTTCAACGGTTGACTAAGAGCGCTTTTAGATTAAAACATTGCGTCAACTAATGCATAATCCTATACCATTATATTTGCTGAGTATTATAATAAATGTTTTTAATTTTATGATTATCCTTGTTCTGTCGGCGAAATACCGACTGGTATATTTGATTAATTGTAAAAAAAGCTTTGTAGACTTGCCTGAATTTTTATAATATATCACAGCCAACCATAAATAAATATTAATAATTTTATAAAAGGCTTTGTTCATATTATTTTATTTTATAGGGTTCGTAAATATTTGCTAAATTGCAATGTGTACAATTTCAAAAAATTTGGATTGATAATTGAGAATAATAAATAAATAATTATAAAACCGCTTTATAGACTTTCCTTCATTTTTCTAAAGTTTAGGTGTTGGTAAATATTAGCAAAATTACAGTATAATCGTTTTCAACAAATTTGGATTCATAGTTGACGTCATCAAATAATCTATACTAATAAAAAATATTTTCCTATTCCCGGTGTGATTTTAGAAGCGTTTATGACTGTTGGCGAGGATCCGATAAAGGCTGTAAGAGATAAGACCTCGGTAACGACCAAAGCCAGACAAACGACTAAATCATTTCCTTGCATCTGGAGATAGCGCTCCAGTCATCAGCCTGTCCAGGTTAACTTGATTCCCTACATGTTTATGCATAATAAAAAGTATTGTAAAAAGGATTAAGGTTAGATATCCAATCGGCAGTATATATTATCGAAGGATTATTTAATAACCAAAATTCTATATATTATTATTGGTATTTGTTATTTGTCTGTGATCTATGAGATGGAGTATTAGTCTGGGATAATAAATGTAAACATATTTTTCTGACAGCTGACGTTTTGCCCCTAACATGTAAGCCATGCATCCATCAGAACTAGTTGTTAAGAGATACGCAAGAGCTATTATGTTCTGTTAAACTCATTCCACACATTTTTTATTTCATCTTCCTTAATATTAGGAACAAGTAGAGCAGTTACTGCGTTGTAGGTCCCGGGTTCTATTCCGGCTGTGGCAGATAAATTATTTGTTATTTGCACAGCCATAGTTGGAACCTAGGAGATATGCAGATGCTCCTGAGGTTCATCCAGCCTCCATAAGTTATTGGGAAAACCTAGGGGTTGAGCTTAATCTCGAATGAATCACCTCCCTGCACAAACGTTGTCTTAGAAGTGGTACAGTCTCTACCATTCAATGAACCCAAGTCCCTTCATGTGTAGTGGTACAGATTTTTCATTATTATTAATAACAGCATAAGCCGTTCTAGGGAATGAGATTGTGCCAAATTTATAAAATGTCAGTTATCAATTTATTTTAAAGTATAGACTATTACTTGTTTTTAATTGTATAGGCCTTGATTATGTAATTTATTGAATCCGGACTAGGAATATTATGTATATTTTGGATTTTTTATCGATTTGTGTCTTTTTTTTTAATCCAGAACCATGATAGTGACTGTACTGTTGTCTATGAACATGATTGTGTAGGGTGGGGATTTGTCAAAGATGATCCATGATCCGTCCCTTGCTGCTTTATAGAGGCGAGGTGAGCCCCAGAAGGGTCTGCAGGCCCCACTGGGCCTTTCTATAGCTGTTAATAGATATAATAATTTATTAGCCACAACTGAATGAACTCCTAACTGAGCCACCTCGCTCCCGAAATTACTTTATAACATTTTCATTCTTCGTATGGAAGAGGAATGGCTCAAAAGAGGCATAGAACACTTGTTAAGACTTGAGAGGAAAAATTCCAAACATAATGTCTAAAGTCTCTAGATCTTTGTATGTAATTTTTACGAATATTAAGCCTAAAGCCAACCCTGAAGTCCGATTGTAAAGAATCCAATAATTCTATAGGTAATAATTTTAGTCACCAGTGACTCAGTGATTAGCACAAAAATCTTCTGTGCCCAAGATTGCGTGTTTGCAGACCGGCAATTGGCCGTATGATTTTTTATATGGAGTAAAAAAAAAGCTTGGTTATACCGTCCTTCGGGAGTGACGTATTACGGGAGTCTCTTGCAGTGCGGTGTCACGTACTCGTTAAAGATTCCAATCCGAATTATACTTGGATTGGCAAAATTTAGGGCTCTCATTGCAGATCGAATCTCTCACTTGCAAAGCTGCATAACGTTGATATTTTCGACTAAAAATTGATTACGATCATATCGAATAAATTAATTAATTTTTTTTAAATGGTCATCAATATTAATTACTCGTTTGAATTCTGCCTTTAATATCCCATACCATCTTTTTTCATCATTTAAGTAGTAAATAGGTATCGCTGGGTACTCTTCCTCTTCGTACCTCTCATGTCGTATATTATTTTAATGTCAGCCAATCTGCTGATTGTCATTGTTTTTATTTGACAGGTGTGGATATATATATAAATAGAGAAAAAAAAGTAGTAAATTATGATTATTTAAGTATAAATCATCCTTTAAGGTTCATTCGGAGAAAATGGTGGCAGAAGAAGAAAGAGAATTGAGAAGCCAAGGGAAAATTGATGAGGGCTTCTTGTCGATAAGCCTTTCTCAACTGTTTTTCCCTCCTCAGATTATAACTAATTTTCTTCAGATTGCTATCGATTTAGAAAATTATTGGTGAAAACTCACTTTAAGGCTCATTTTCTTCTTCTTATAAAATCCCTGCCTCTCTTGGGATCTTTAAAAACCTTTGATTCTTTAATAATTAAAATTATCTCTTCTCTTTTTCGACTTTAATACTTTTTGAAGTATCCGAAATTAATCTCTCCCAGTCCCTCGTTTACTTTAAAATAAACTTGACTGATATTTCCTGATGAAGTATTTCTGACATTTTTTCTAGACTCTTCAATCAGGTACCGACAAATCTTTCGTTCTGTAGAAAATATTATAGGGAAAGTAAATGGAGGATGTAAAAATATTAATATATTAAATATTGATTAACTATTTATTAGTGACCGACGTTTCGACCCACATCGAAGTTGTGATTTTAAAAAATATTTAAATTGAAAATCTCGCACTTAAAAATTAAATAATTATAATAGGGAAGAATATAATACAAATAATATATAAAAGTGATAAGAAAGTAAGTAGATTATTCGAAAATATTACTGAATAAAGCATTATGTAAAGAAACAACATAATAATGTTCACGTAGGGTTCCACGGTCATTAACATTCTTCTTATATTCAACTTCTGGGATGGACTGTGTCGTGTTGGTTCATAACACCAACATGACACGGTCCATCCCGGAAGTTGAATATAAGAAGAACATAATAATGATCATCACAAATTAATATTTGTTCATATATTTTTTTTTTTTTTTGTTGATATTTACAACTGTACTACAATAATACATCAAGTAAATAGGCTATGTGATACAGAATGACATGAGTTAATGGCAAGTAGAGAAACTACCCACTGGTAGTACTCAAATCACTAGTTCAACTAAGAAGGTCACGTGGCCATCTTCTTTTCAGGCGCCTCGGAGGATTATCGGGAATAGAAGAGGAAGCTAGGTTTGAAACTAGAGGGTTTGAGTGGGAATGAAGTTTGTTATGAAAGGATAGATACCGGGTTCGGGCCAAATCAGCAACAAATGGGACATTAAGGTCGTAATGGATGACTTTATTCTTAACAAAATAAGAAGTGTTTTACGAAGGATTTTGGATTGTAGGGATTGGATACGAGAGGAATTCGATGGCTTAGTGGAGCCCCAAAGCTCTACTCCGTAGGTCCAAATAGGTCGTATGATGGTCATGTCGATGAGTCTTTTGTAACTACTAATTAACTAATTGGGAGGTTAGAGCGTTTGTCTAGTAAGTGTTCAAGTAGCCTGAAACGTCGAGCGGTTTCTTGTCTTTTAAGTCTAGTATGAGGATTCCAGGTTAATCGTTTGTCGAGATGTAACCCTAAGTATCGGATCTGTTCTACAGGCACCAGTGGGATATTATTAAAGGATACTGAAGGGCAGTTCATATAACTAAAAAATAAATTTGTATAAATGAAATAAAAAAATAATTAATTAAATAAAACACACCGGCTTAACAAAGGAATGAATTGTATTTGAAATTTGATCAAACAGTTCAATTACTCTCTTGAAGAGTTAAATTGAGTGACATATCTCAATGAATTAATACACATAACTTTTTAACACAATTTTATTAGTTTCGTTTGTGTTTACAAAACCTCGAATTAATTTGAAACTTTGTAAAATTCTCAAGGGCCAATGACAATACAATAATTTAATAAGTTTGTCTCTGGCCAAGATCTTCAGGTTTAGCGATTTTTTTTCCGAACCATGGTAGTGTCTTATGCCAAGTACTATGGCATACATGGCTTAATTTTGAAACAAGCTGATGACTGGCAGGATCAACTGGTAGTTTCGTATATTTTGCAACAAAAATAAATAATATTTTAAAAAGAAAATAAATAAGTAGAAATATAATAAGTAGAAAATAAGATAATAAGTAGAAAAATAAGTAGAAAATAAATTTCAATAAGTGTAAAATAATTATAGAGTGATTAAAAAAAATCATTTTACCACAAAGTAAACCTGGGGTGCTTGATATTAATTGTTGTAAATACTTTATTGACTGTTGTTGTTAAACGTAGTCTTTGTGGAAATATCTTAAAAATTGTGATTTGAGTACTACCAGTGGGTAGTTTCTCTACTTGTCATTTTCACATGTCATTATGTATCGCTTAGCCCATTTACTTGTTGTATTTTTTTTTTTATACAGTTGTAAATATCAATAAATAAATTTAAAAAAAAATAAATTAAAGTAAATAATAGTTTAAAATAAACTAAAAAAAACACGCTTTCATAGAACATCAAGCTAAAAAGGAAAACTTAACTAATAGTCTAAATTAATAATAGTTTAAAAAACCAAAATATAATGTAAGAAATAAAAAAAGAAAACTAAAAAATAAGCTTTAATAGCAAACAAAACTACTAAGTAGAAAATAAATTTCAATGAGTGTAAAATAATTATAGAGTAAAAAAAATCATTTTACCACAAAGTAAACCTGGGGTGCTTGATATTAATTGTTGTAAATACTTTATTGACTGTTGTTGTTAAACGTAGTCTTTATGGAAATATCTTAAAAATCAGCACACTCTTCTTGACGAGAAAATGATTTTTTTTTCATCTCTATTCTTATTTTATACTTATTGAAAATAATTTTCTACTTTTTATGTGTATCATAGCGGTTTTTATTTTATTTTATAGACTGTTATTTATTTTCTACTTTTTAGCTCGGCTTCCTATAAATGGGTGTTCTTCTAACTTCAAAGCATTTTTCTTTATTTTTTTTAAATTTTTTTTTTCTTTTTTTCCAAAATATTCGAAACTGACCAGTTGATCCTACTAGTAGCCATACGCTTGTCTCAAAGTAAAGCCATTTGTGAGTTAGTTACGCCTTAGTACTTGGCACTACCGTGTCCTCGGATTTGAAATTCGCTAATCCTTATCGGAATAATCAGACAAACCTATTATAACAACCCCTTAGTACTTGGCACATGTCACTTTTTAAGTTTCCTTTCAATTTAAAGCGTGCTTTTTATATTACTATTTTGATTATAGGTGGAAATGATGAAGTAGATGTAATTTTTTTTTTCTTAGACTTTACGATATGGAAGCGGAATCCACACTTTTTGATATTTGGGTCTGTTGAATATTCTACTTGCCACCCTCCGACTGTTGATACACAGTGACGTCTTCAAAGGAAGCCCGTTTGATGCCGTGCTAAGCTTTCCGGTATATCGTGGGCTTCTCTCCCCAAAGGGAGGAAGGGTTTCTCTTTCCACCTCCCTCGTTTTCAATTCAAATCCCCACTCCGAGTTCTAATAAATAATTCACAAGGAAATAAAGGGAGAAAAAAGTAGGCTATTGGATCTGCGTCCTTTCTCACTTATTTATTGATGATCGTTCGGGAATGATCGAATTCCTTCATAGGAGATTTAAAACTGTAGAACCAGTGGCGTTGTTATTGTGAGTTGGCTAAATTAGATTCATTGGGAGATAGATAAAAGAGGATATTACCTAGTATTTCTTTTTCAAAGAAAATGTTATTTTGTAGAACAACTTTATTGCATTTTTATTCAAAATATTTACCTTTACTTTCTATACATTTTTCCGTGTTTTCAATCCAACAACTAAAAAAAATCAGGATTTTGTAATAATAAAGTCTGAAAATGCTTTTTTGGCTTGAGAATCATTATCAAAAATTGTCTAGTTTCCTGCTGAAAATTTCTCAAACCATTAGCGAGTGATCCTTTATTTACAAAACTCTCCCCTGAACACGGTGGTAATTTTTCTTGCACTTTGGGCTGCCGAGTAATTTTTTTTTATAATAAACATAAATAAACACGAAATCGCGTATTTCCTAGGTCAAATTTGTTGGCATACTAAACAGTGTTAGTTCAATTGTAGAGATTGTAAATATTATAAAAAATAGAGGATTAATAACAGTTCATTACAATCTGTAAATATAAAATAGGAATAATTCAGGGTTTTGTGATGAAATAAAGTCTGAAACTACATTTTTGACTTAAGAATCATTTCCTAAAATTCTACCCTTAAGGAAGTTGCCAAAATTTCTGAACAGATAGAAATCTGTTGGAGATAAATCTATCGAATAAGGCGTGTGTCGGAGGACTTCGTAACTCAGCTCGTTTAGTTTCTTCACTTTTTTTTGTTGTCGTGTATCAGTATTGTTACTTCTCCTTTAACCAATCCTGGTTGTGTTTTGATTGGTTTGTATTGCTTTATGTTTATATCCCTGCAGTATGATGTGGATGTGATGGTTTCACCTCTAGGTGGAAATGAGAAATGAATTATTCATTCCAATGCCCACCACACAGAAACCAATAAGTTGGATGCAAATTTGATTTTGGCATCCATCACGGTGTACTATGTTACAAAACCCTACCCCGAACGCGGCGATAATGTTTTTGCAGCTTGTGCTGCCGACTTTCCAAGATAAAAAAAAGAATTACATGAAAATCCTTGGTTTACATGGTCATATTTGATGTAATACTAAAAAATGCTCGTTCAATCCTAGTAATTATTATAAAAACATATATATAACATTCTATAAACATAAATATTAAAGAAAAGAACTCTTCTTTCCACTTTGAGTTTTAGAAATAATAAAAACGAACATTTTATAAGAAAGAACAGAATACTTCTTCTGTCAAGAAGTTTTTCATAGAGCCCATATATATCGTATGTAGAATAATTATACCTCATTAACCTATTATGTGTTTTGTCCCGAAATTTTGAAGTTACAACTTACAAAACTATCATCCTTCCAACTATTGTTTTCGAGTCAGAAACGTTGCAGTTGAAGGATGGACACGGTCTTAAGGTATTCGAAAATGGGTACTGCCTAAAATATTCCGTCCAAAAAAGGTTAAGACAGCTGGAAAAGTTTGCAGACTACTCAAGGCGGAATTCCACTTGATTTGATAAATTGTTTGATGGTTAATTACTCCTTAGCAATAAATACAACAAAGAGGAATGTGTAGTTGATGACGGTTTCAAACCCGGTAGTGGACTTGGCCAACCACCACTTCATGAGAACTCTCTCCGCGATATCAAACACGAGCTAACCCTTTCACATTCCCTTTCTCCTTCCTAATTAGCGTCCTCTAACTCCTTCTGCAATGTGATGCCCGAGGTCATCATCGACTTAGCTCAACGACCAAGACCCTGATGTAAGCTCCAACGAGTGGAAAGGAGTTCATCTTAAGCCCTTCTACTTCGCTCTGATGGGGTCAAAATGCCAATGTCATGAAAAGGTTTCATGATAACAAGTATTTCTCCTTGGGGAATACTTTCGACCCGTCGGTAGGTAATGTTAAATGTTATTCAGAGATTACTTACCATCCAGCAATTCTTTATGGATTTGAAACAGCTGTTGAAGGATAAGCAACCTCTTATGTTATACGAAATTAGGTATAGGCCAATAATATTGAGTCCGAAAAACTCCATTGCACTGGAAAAGTTAGGAAATTACAAAAAGCGGAATCCTAAATTAATAAGCGTAGGGCAGACTGCAAACCTCCGAGGTGTAGGTGGGAGGATCGCAATAAATGTGATCTATAGGGTTAGTGTTAGAGAGGTGTTTCGTGGAAGGAAGTTTGTTAAGAGAGATTGGTAGTATCAGCAATGAGACGGTGAGCCTTATTATTAATAAAATACCTTTGAGGCTGACACAAGCAATGTGCAATTTTCTATTTATTGCTGGTAGCTGGTTTTATTGGTTTACATTTCGTTTAATAACTCGATCTTTCTTTCTTTTTTTGTACACGCAAGGTCGGTAAATCAAATAAACAACAAGGAGCCAGCTTATCGAAATGAATAAGTCATCATGATTTTTCCTTTCTTCCCCAGGGACCTTCAGTTTTATATCCAATCTCTATTTATATTGAACGTCAGGTTTGATATCACAGGTCCCGATCCTCGTACTAGTTGTTAGATCGCTACGTAAATTAGAATGCTGACATTCAATTAGATAATTGATTGCTTCAGTTTTACAGGATATAGTAATTGGTGTTTTTATTAATTAGTTGATATGATCGATTATATGTTTACAATAATTTTAATATTAATTCTTCTCATGAGTGAATAAAAATTTGGTGCTACAAACATAGTCTTGATAAAACTGTATCATTATTTTAATAAAGATGGGTTTTGAATTTTTTTTAAAGGCTTGATATATCCAATATAATAAGACAGTTCGGTTGTCTTGTTCTTGTTCGGTTGATGTATCCAATATAATATAATCGTGCGGTTTTGGGTTATTAATGTTAGAGTTAAACTTTAATGGCCTCAACATGGCAAATTGCACTTATTGCTATCCATTGAAAATATGTTATCTAGTTGTAGAAAAAAAAAAGTATATGTATATATATATTAAGGTCATGCAAAGAAGAACTGTAATAAAGTATCGTCGAGATCTGCAAAAAATAATAGCTAGCTTTATGCTCGTATGTAATAAGTTTACTACCATCATCAAACATTACATTATATTTATATTTGATTTAATTTATTAATATTTAATAGAATTTAGCCAAATTTAATAGAACAGGAAAAAATGCCTGCTGCTGAAGAAAGGATAGCGATTAGCATAAATATCTACTGTGGGCAAATTCAGAGCCCGGCAGGATGCCTTATGATTTTATAAACGGTGTAAATAATTCTTAGTTATGCCGTCCTTCGGGACATAAAATGAGGGGCCTATACGGTGTCAGGTACTCGTTTATCCTAATTATACTGGAGATGCAAAATTTAGGACTCCCAATGTAGTATCGCCTGATTATATATATATATATTGGTTTCTACTTATCTTGACTGTTATGGAAATATTATGTTTATGGTTCTTGACTTTCAGTCCTTCTTTAAACTTCTTTAGACGTCGTCTCGAGACAAGTTTAGTCTCATACTCATGCCCTAACAGTGAAAAATGAGCTTTTAGTAAAAACATTAAATAACACGCTAAAATAAATATAGATGATACGTGTAAGTTGTAATTAGATAAAGGTGTACTTACAAGTTCCAAAGAATAGACCAGTTTATCATTAATCAGTTACTTCGCAATATATCATAAATATTATTATTATTTTATTTTATCTATCAATTTGAGTGCTACGCATTAGGATCTATAGTTGATACCTACCTAACGAAGTAGGGTTACTTTTGCTGAACAAAGACAAAAAAGTTAATCTGATTGAGAAGAGCCGGGCAGCTGCTGTGGTTTCCTTCATCATCAGATATCAAATCTGATTTGAAGAACTGAGAGGGCTCACAAATAGCCGCCATTGTTTGCCTTTTGTGCCGAGTACGTGATAGCTCCGCCAGCCACGAGGATACCAGGGAAGGTCCTTCATATTCCTCAGTTAGCCATATTGGATATGGGCTTATTGAATTTCTTCATCAATTCCATTCAGCTTACCCGCGGATAAAATTGTTTTAAGATAATGTGAAGGATTATACATGCATATATCGCACTAATATTTCTAAAGTGACACAACTCAAAAAGCTACATTTTTGTAGTTTAGGGAAAAACTATTAGTGAGCTGAGTGGGTAGAGCGCTGAGTTGATGTGCTGAGATTTCAGGTTTCAAATCCAGCTGTGACCTATAAATTACTCAATCAGTTAACAGCCACAGATGAACCCTTTGGTATCTGCAGATCCTCCTGGGACTCACCCAGCCTCTATAAAGTGAGTATCCTAAAGGGCGGAGGGGACTGTCGTGGTCTAGGCCAAATTGCCTTCCTGCACTATTGTGGTCCAAGAAACCGTACAGCCTCTACTAAAAACTAAAGCCAAGACACTTAATGGGTTGCAGTGGTACAGGTATTTTTTAAATAATAAAATGCACCCAGTTTTGTTGCCTTTATCTAATGATCCTTGTACATATCGGAATATTTTGCGTTCTGGTTTTTTTTTTTTTTTTTTTCGATTATTTCTAATGTTCAGTATTATAATTCTAATGCTATTTCATGGTAAGATTAATAACGCATTAAGTGCATAGCAGGTTATCTATTCCCAACTAATTGCAGATATCTAATTTTAATTTAATTGTTTATTTACTTTGTGAGGTTTAAACATCATTAACAAAAACGTTTTAATTTTATTATTATAAAATATAAATAGTGTTATCACAACATCAAATAAATACAATCAATAGTTTTAAAACTAATAAAGATAAAAATTAAATAAATTTATCTAATGTTAATTTTTGCTCACATTTATTTGGGGAAGAAGGACCATCTTCTGGATGGAGGTAAGAGAAATAATTTCTTAAACAGGATTGATCAAGTTATTTGAATACCGACGTTTCGACCCACGCTTGTAAAAAGATCAAAAGAGAACGTATTGTTACGTGTTGTCAGCTCGAAGCGACAACCAGTGGGACGGAAACCTTATGAAAATTTGGGTATTGGTGAAGTGGGACGGAAAGTTATTGTTAATAATAAACTTTATGTACGCATGATAAGAGTTTGTTGAAATAGTTGGGTGGGAAATAAAATAAAAACAAAACTAAAATATTGTGATGTAAATTATAACTGTCAAAACAATACGCTATAATTTCTAATTGTTAAATAATTATTTAATATAATATACGTAAACTCCTGGACGGATGCCTGTTTTTTATCGAAAGACTTCAGATCTAAAATTTCAATTTATGTTATAATTTATTCGTGCTTGTTTATTTATTTCTGTAAAAATTGTTTGGTATGAAATACAACTTTTAACGCCTGATTAGTAGCTAAAACCATATTTTGTAGAGTTGTGTGTACAATATCAGTCACTAGTGATTCAATCTACATATTAATGAAACAAATTTTCATATTGTATATATATTTATAAACAATATACCTATATATTTTTAAGAAATCTATCTACCATCGTTATGCATTTATTTACGATTTGGCACTCGTTTGGCATATCATAATTAAGGATGTTTTTTTGCGATTACTACAATTCTTTCATCATTAAAAGTTTGAACTACTTTAATATTATTTTTCTAGTTTTACCCGTTCATTTAAGATTCGTTAATTTTCTGAGCTTTTATTTTCTGTGGTTGTATTTCAATTGTCCAGCTTCTTTTACGTAAACTATCATACATACCGTAATGTTCTTTTTTATTGACAAAACAAGTTCTTCTTATTCTATAATTTCTTTTAATTTGCAGTGTAGTTATATATATAAAAACATACCCATTAAAACAAATGGTATGGTATGCTTAAATTTTCAAATATTCGTTTAATATAACATTGCCATCAAATTCCATGATCGGTGGACTACTTTTAGGTTTTGTTCCGTTGCCTTAACTCCAAGGCCGGTTTCCTGCGGAAGAGCTTGGGAGTGAGAACTCTCACAATCCTTCCTCCAAGTTTAGGAAGATAAATATGAAAGTGGGGTATATTGAGGTTTGTACAAGAGGTGTGCTGAGCCGGCCCGGAGTAATAACTCCTCGATCGATCTCATAATCGTAGCTTCGCCTCTTCATCTCTTTTATCCCCTCCTATTCCTTCTATTCCCTCTCTTCTTCCATTTATCTCCTCCCGGTCATCTCTTCGGCTCCTTTCAACTAGTTCCGGAGGGCGCAAGTGGATTCGCTCCGATTCAGTTGTTGCTTCCTCCGGAGATGGCTCCCTTTGAACCTTATGATAGCACGAAATAGTTCGCAAGATACTGAGGGAATAATCCGAGAAAGTGGCTTTTGACTTTTTCCCATCTCTTTCCACTTCGAACCATTTGTAACAGTATATTGTTGTCTATAAAAAACATTATTAAACTTATGAAAACAAAAGTACAAAAAATAAATTAACTATGATTCCATTATACTTATATATATATATATATATAGATCTGGTACAGAGAAGGAAAGAAACTACTTAAATCAACTCAGGAAGGTGCCATGTAACCTTAATTTGAATCTGCAGACTCGAATCAGAGTAATCAGATGTTACATGATTTTGTGTTATCATTGAGATCAGAGATTTGGACACTTACGGGTGATTCGAGTAAACGTCTACAAGGATTGGAGATGTGGTAATATCGGCGTGTGATCAGATTTTCATGGGTGTTCCCTGTTAGTAAAGAAAGTTTATGACAACCAATACAGAAACCCCTCGAGATATTGGATATCATGAAAATATATAAATTTGCATAGTTTAGTCATGTGATACCAAATGAAAAGTACCGTCTGCAGTTAATCTTACAGTTCACAATTGACAGAAAGAGAGGTCCATATTGTAGGTGTCAGTCCTGGTTGATAAACCTCAGGAGATGCTAGAATAAAAATGCTAGAATTAGCATCGACAGACTTTTTTAAAGCAGCGGTATGTAAAATAAGATAAGCCATTATAATCGCCAACATCCAAAGAGGATAGGCACTTTATTAGAAAAAGAAGTCGTTTATTATTTATTGAAATTGGCGTTTATAATAAAATGTATGTACGTATCCTGTATGTACGGGAGTATCTTGCAGACTCGATGGGGAATATAAAAAAACATTAAAAATATTTAAAATATTATGATGTAAATAATAACTGTCAAAACAATACGCTTAAATTTCTAATTTACAGCTAAATATTTAATAAAATATATATGTTATACGAGTTGAAAACTCGTGGACAGGCAGATACCTGGTTTATATCGAACGATTTGAGATCTAATATTTCAATGTATGCTATCATTTATTCGTGTTTGTTTATTTATTCCTACAGCATGTTTAATCGGGTCTTGATCAAACGTATGTTCTACTTTTTTGTAACGGATGTTGCATGCAGCTCCTACCGCACTTCGTCCTCAAAACCCTTTGTTTTATGGTTTAAGTATAAAAATTTCATACTTTTTTATTAACTAAAATTTCCGATCGAATGTAACAAAAGTTGTTCAAATTAATTGAAGTCTTTAAGGAGAGGCTTTGTTATATGTTATACAAGTCCATTATAAAAAGCGTGTATTGCAAGCCAAGATATATTTCATAATATAAAACTGATTAACAGTGTATTTAAAAAACAAAGAGATTAATCCAGGTAAAGAAGTATCATAAATGTATTTATTTGTATTTACATACAACACTCAACGTTGACAAGATCTTTCTTGTAAGAGTAAGATAAAGCAATTAAAACTTAAAATAAGCCTTTTATATTTAACAATTTAACCATAATAAATATTATTATTAATCAACCCAAGTTTCATATGTAGTTAATAAAAAAGTTAAAATGCCATATATTTCAACTTGGTTTATTAATCGATTTCTTTTTTGTTTCAGAAGAAGAATGGAATGCCGATGGAAAACAAAGACCAAACTCGACTACCCCGGACCAATCAGGTAATTTTTTATTACAATAACTAATAATTAAAAACTATTAGAAGATATTTATATTTATTTTTATAGAAATCAAAGCTGACAACACCCAATATTTTTGTTACCTAATTTTACTAATTGCATTTTATTATTATTTTTATTATTGTAGTGCGAATATGCTTTGCGCATAATTTATTAAGTTTGCTAGCATATTTTATGGAATTTTACAATAGAAGATTTTATAAAACTTATCATTGTTTTTTAAGTTTAAATAATCAGAACTTTATTTAATCATACCTAATTATTAAATTGAATTTCCGTTTTCTTTGTGCTTCTTTATAAAGCCATACATTTCTTTTAAATACTAAAACCTTTTTGTTATAATTTTTTAATCATTGCTTTAATTTTTAAATATTTTTGATTGAACAGTACGGATCTGTGGCTTGCTGATAAAGTTTCGAAAAACACCATGAATCATTAAAAATAAATATCTTTACCACACATTTAGGCAATAAAAAATGAACAATAGTACTTTAAGCTTTGGAAAACTTAATAATATGCAATGAATATTACAGATCTTGCTATCGTTCTATCACTGTTGGCGTTCCTGAATTTTTAATCAGAATCTGGTTCTGTTTTTAGTGAATTTCATATATATGATAATTTTATATGATTAGATTAATAATATACGGTATCCTGCAAGCCTGGACACTAAGGAATTGTTTTGTTTTTTGTTTTGTTTCTAACAATTATTAAATATAATTTAGGAACGCTACTTTACCACATACGCTAGTCATTCGAGAGAGAACATAATATTAAACATAGAATTAAAAAAATTAATTCAAATCCATTTATTTATATAAAATTGATAGTAGACCGCTGGTTTCTTTAACTGGGATCCGTGTAACCAATACCATAGATAAAAATTTAACTCCGTTTTTAAAAATAATATTTATTTATTTTTTTAATTATTAGTTATAGCTATTTTACTATACATCAAATCAGTAAATTTTAATTGCCTAAACTTGGGATTCAAAAACCCCGTTCCAGATAATATGAGACTGACATGTTTTGATTTTCTGTCACTTGGTGTTAATTTCTTGATGTTGCCTTGTTAATTAATAATAGATTGATCTTAGCGACGGAAGTTATAATTATATCGTCATATTGTCAACTTCACAAAGCTTTATTTAAAAAAAAATCAAATCGGCACTAAAATAATTTATTAATTATGTATTTTATGATTTTTTTTATAAATAATTAACAAAATGATTAAACTTTCTCTTGGTTTTAAGGCGATGCCAAACGTAGTGTCTTGCTTTAGAGAATGAATAACGACTTGAGGATTTTGAAAATATTACAAATTTTTTAATAGAAGATTATAGAATTTCCTAAATAACATTGGTTGGTAAATAACATTAAGGTGATCCATCCCGATGATAATAAATAAGGCTTTTCGGGTATAAAATAAGCGTCATAGAAATAGAACAAAACGTAGGTGGGGAGATTTTGTTTGCTCTGAACTTGAATTTTATGAAATTAATATTTTCATGGAAATCGCTAAAGCAAGGTCACTAGTCTTACATTACCAAACCTCGGAGTTCGCTAAGTTTTTTTTGTTTTTTTCAGCAGTGCACTTAAAGAGGCCTAGATGCAAATGCATTACCTCAGAGCCGGATAGTTATGAAAATAAACTAACCAATCAGCCAGTGAATGTAGATCTGAGGTCGCCTTGCAACTGGCCGCATAGGCTTTCCTAATTTGCCTATTTATCACGCTTACGGTGTGACTCATTCATCTCCTAAAATGGTTATAGGGTGTACCTTGTATGTTTTGCAATATTAGCATGATGATGAAAGAAATGGTCTTTACGCTGCCAACATATATATTATTTACAGTACAAAATGGCGTTTTGCCACAAACTTGAAAGGTACAAGACAGATAAGAAATATTCAGTAATAATACAAAAGTAAAATCATAAGGATTAGAAATTAATAATAAAAGTGAATTATAGATATTTATAGGTAATTAGTAGGGAGCAATACAGCTTAGTAGTGTGTAAAGCGCAGAGTTGCTGAGAATCCCAGGTTCAAATCTGGCTCTGGCAAATAAATTATTTAATCTTTTAACAGCCAAAAATGGACTCTGCGTTATATGTAGACCCTCCTGGGGCTCATCCACCCCCTATAAAGTGGGTACCCTGAATTAGGGGAAAACCCTGATAGTTGAGGGTGATATCGGCTAAATTCCTTTATTGCAAAATCGTTGGCTTAGAAACAGTAAATGGTATTTCTGTCATGTACTAAGCCCAATGACCTTTATGGGTTGTAGTGGTGCAGGTTTTTTTGTAAATAAATTAGTGATACGACTGTAAATAATAACATTATAATAATACTTACTTTAGAGGCGTTCCGATGTAAGTTATATTATAACTACATAATGGACTACCCTGGGTTTTCCTTTTGGCTGCTTTCTGATCCTATAGATGACGTCGTTTATCCTATTGATGATCTCAAACAGGCCATCCCAGGAGTTCTGAAGTTTAGGTGAGTAGCCTCGCCTTCTTCGAGGATCATGTAGCCAGACCAAATCTCCAGGTTGGAATCCACCTTTCTCTGCCCTGATATCGTAACGCTCCTTCATTCTGTCACTTGCTCCATGGATGTTTGCACGAACCTTCTCGTGGATGTTATCCATATGCTTCCGTAGATTCGTGACGTACTCCTCTCCGGCAATTTCCTCATTGGGCTTGAACCCGAATTTCAGATCACAAGGCAAACGAAGTTCTCGGCCGAACACCACATTTGCGGGGGTCTGCCCCGTTGCTTCATGGACTGAGCTGCGGTAGGCTAACAGGAACAAGTGGAGATACTGGTCCCAGTCCCGTTGATGGTCGGAGACCACTTTAGACAAATATCGACCCATTGTCCTGTTCATGCGCTACACCAGCTCACAACACCATTCCAGTATTCGACGGAAAGACGCCGTGGGAGGACTACATGACTCTCTTCGAGACAGCGGCTTCGATCCACGGGTGGTCACAGGAGACCCAAGCTTCAGCGTTGTGCCTGGCCTTGCGTGGAGACGCCTTGAGAGTGCTGCAGGGAATGCCCATGTCGGAGCGGTCTAACTACGGGAAGCTGATTAGAAGGCTGGAGATGCGTTTCGGCCACCGCCACATGGACCAGCTATATCGCTCACAGCTAAGAAACAGGGTCCAGAAGGACAACGAGACGCTGCAGGAATTTGAAGCGGATATTGCCCGGCTGGTGAGGAACGCCTACCCATCGGTCACCGACTATGTCTACGAGAGTTTGGCTGTCGACAAATTCCTGGATGGACTTCGGGACCCAGAGACACAACAAGCAGTGAAGCTCGCCCGGCCGAAAACGTTGGGAGACGCATTATCTCAGGCCATGGAGTTTGAAGCTGTTAGGCAGTCTGTACGGGGCCATGCGCGAGTTCGAGCAGCAGAAGCGGAACCTAATGTGGTCCCTAGCATCGAAGACATTGTGACGAAAGTGTTGGATGCTCTCAGGACCAATAAGAAGGAGATACGCTGTTGGGGCTGCGGCCAGCTTGGACATCCTAGAAGCAAATGTCCAACCCGTAACGTCAAAGCCCCCAGGAAGGCCATCAGAGTTGCGTCGATAGGAAGCAGAACGAACAGTTTCTACGTTGATGGGATGGTGAACGGGCAGCTGCGAAGTCTTCTGGTGGATACCGGAGCGAGCATGATGATCTTGAACTCGAAGACACTTCCAGCTGAGAAGATCATACCGACCACTTGGGCATTACGGACTGCAACGGGACAGCCAGCCAAGGTCTACGGGGAGACAGATGCCACCTTCCACATCGGGGGCCAACATCTGAAGCACCTCGCTCTCGTGGCAGATATAGATGAGGACGTCATACTGGGTATGGACTTTATGATCACATACGGGATCAAGCTGGATATGTCGAGAGGTGTGATGACGCTAGGAGACGAGGAAGTCATACTTCGGCAGGAAAAGGACTTCTGCGCTCGGGTGCTGCTACCAGAAGACACCGCTTTACCTGCACGGAGCCAAATCGTGACGCATGGGACGGTCGAAGGGCATCTACCCGCGGGTCAATGTGCACTACTCGAACCTGGAAGGCACGAAGAACAAGAGGTTGGACGCGGCGTACTGGTTGCTAGGTCTCTCATCAAGATCGGACCTACCACTCCAATTCGGCTAATGAACCTGAACAGCTTCCCGGTAACGCTGAAGAAAGGAACACCAGTCGGGGAGTGTACCACCGCTACCTCAGTGGTTCGTCAGCTGCAACGTCATCCCACCGAGCTTCGAGGACTCCCAAAGGAACTTAAAGGATTTTTGGACGAATCATGTCGCGACCTTTCGCCCGAACAGAGCGAGGAAGTGAAGAATATGATTATCCGATGGCATGACGTCTTCGAGATCGGACCAGGACCACGGGGCAGAACGGATATCGTCCAGCACAAGATTGACACTGGGGATGCGAAGCCCATCCGACAGGTTCCGCGGAGGCTGCCGTTAGCCAAACGGGAGGGCGCCGAGGAGATTATAAAGGAGATGGCGGCTGACAGTGTCATTGAGCCTTCGAGTAGCCCCTGGATGTCTCCTGTTGTATTGGTGAAGAAGAAAGACGGCACAACGAGGTTCTGCGTAGACTACCGTCTTCTGAACAATGTCACCAAGAAGGACAGCTATCCGCTTCCCAGGATTGACGATACGCTGGACCCCCTAGAGGGGTGTAAACTCTTCTCTACTTTGGATCTCCGCAGTGGATATTGGAAGGTGGGTTGGCACCTGAGGATAAAGAGAAGACGGCGTTTTCAATTGGCACTGGGCTCTGGCAGTTTACAGTAATGCCGTTCGGGCTTTGCAATGCTCCTGCCACATTCGAGAGGCTGATGGAAAGCGTGTTAAGGGGTCTCTCTTGGGAGGTATGCCTGGTATACCTTGACGACATCATTGTGCTGGGAAAGTCCTTCTCTCATCATCTGAAGAATCTGGAGAAGGTCTTCGAACGACTGCGTGCAGCGAACCTAAAGTTGAACCCGAAGAAGTGTAATCTCGTCCGAAGGCAAGTCAACTACCTGGGGCATATTGTGTCAGACAACGGAGTTGCTGTTGACCCAGAGAAGATAGCAGCGATCACCAACTGGCCAGTACCTCGAGATAAGCACCAGGTGAGAAGTTTTCTCGGGCTCTGCACCTATTACCGGAGGTACGTGAAAGGATTTGCTAACATCGCAAAACCTCTTACTAGGCTTACCGAGGAGAAAAGGACTTTCCATTGGGATCACGAGTGTCAGGCATCTTTCGAGGAGCTGAAGAGCGGACACTTCCAATTGTCACTGTTGCTCACTAAGCACTTATTACAGACTAACTAACTCACACACACTGCCACTAGTTAACGACTGCTACTCACTGGCTTATTACTGACTGCTCTTATTACTGACTCGGCTTATTACTCACTCTTATTACTGACTGCTCTTATTACTGACTCGGCTTATTACTCACTCTTATTACTGACTGGGGCCGGCCGAACAGCTCGCCTTTTTATATAGGCAAGGTAGGTCGGGGTGGGACAATTCTCGGAAGGACGAGGACCACCTAGACCGACCCAGAAGGATCTACGCGATTCTATAATCCCTTCCGCTTAATCCCATTGTTTGTCTTATCCTCCCAGCCGGTCCTTCTTCCCTCTCTGACCGTAACATTATTAATGACAAACTAATATTTCAGAGAGATGTAATAATTGAATTAATGATGTATGGACTTAAGGGAGGTAGGAAAAACTGCCTAATTAATTTATGTAACGGTTATTCTAGAAATATATTAGAAAACTACTTATAAAATCAATACAGAGATTTTATCTAAAAAATAAAATTAAAAAATATTTAATAAGAAATAATAATAAAGCCTTTTTTTCAAATTTAATTATTTTTAAGTTTATAACTATATAATAATAATACATCAAGTAAATCTAATATATATATATATAATGGCATGAGATAAAGGCAAGTAGAGAAACTTCCCCTTGGTAGTACTTGAATAACAAATTCGACTTAAAAGGTCACGAAGCCATCTTCTTTTCCAATGCCTCGCAGGAATAATAAAAAGGCCTACATAATTAGAAGTCAATAGCACTTATAGAGGAGATTACTTTTAAACAAATGTGTCTTAAAACATATATGGCATAAATGACATAAAACTATCATCATAAATGTGTTCCTAGAGAAGAAGCGCCATATTCAGGCAGCAGAAGGTCCCAAATGAACTGTTAAGAAATAAGGTGGTAGTTAATCTTAACATTCTCAATGGCATCAGTGAACGAATATCGCAGTGGTATGGGCACGTAATGAGAATGGATGAGACGCGATGTACCCATCGAGTATTTAAATACTACCCTGAGAAGAGAAGACCTCGAAAGAGGGAGAGGTCTCAGAGGAAGATAGTGTGGACAGGAGATTTTGGAGGGATGTGATAAAAAAATTGCAAAACCCTATAATAAAAAAAAATTATCATCACAAGAAATATGAAAAACATGCCAACGAAACTAATAATTCATACCAGTAACTGCAAGTTAAGGAAGCAGAAAATATTATTTTGTGAAATTTCTTCTTTTTATCAGATTCGTGGTTGACAGGAATGTTAATACTTTTCAGATTAATGATTATGCCTTCGGAGAAGTGTCGTTGTTTAGGGTTTTGATAAGGCGGATAAGGCAGAAGGGTTATCAAAACCTAAGGAGAAGTTTAGGAATAAGGCAGCTTCTAGTTAATTTCGAGGCAAGCTGGATCTGGCTGGAAATGTCAGATGTTAAATATTATGGCATGGTCGTTAGAGTTTACCATTTAAACAAGAAAGCTTCTATTTCAGAGAAGTGGTCTGTAATTTAATAATTACATGAATAAACAGCTCGACCTAATGCTTTAAATCCATATAATGTTTAATAATTGAAATAATTTATGAGGATAATTTTAGCGTTGTACCATTATTTAAAAAATATTATTTATTTACTTAATACCCAGAGGATTTAGTTACTTCATTACGTAGAGTTGCAAAGTTGAGTAAAAATAATTAATATCGCTTTTTTCTTCTTTCAGCCGTATCAAATTTTGCTTTAATCTCCTCCTCTAATTTTTTTTCTTACATAATACTTCCTTCTTAGTCAGACTACTAGAGTATGAAAATAATATAGATTAAGTGCTGAGAAGGAAATGAATTAGTGAAATATCACTATCTGATTTATCCGTTTTTTTTAAAATTAAGAATCAGACCAAAAGGACTAATAAGAAAATCTTAGCGACCACCTAGGCTTCATACCAATCCTCCCACCTAGGTTTTGGCAGTTACATTTAAGAAATGTACCTTTTCCCCTCTATTTTTAAGTATTCCTCATTTTACCATGCCTAATCTCTTCAAATGAGTTCAATTCCTTATCACATGAAAAGATTCTCACACTTTATTAAGATAGGGATCAATTAAGATATATCTTCTTTAGAGGAATTTTTTAAATACGAATAATTTTCTTGTCCAACATTCGGAATTGTGTGAAAATCATGTATTAATGATATAAATAAGAGATTATAATAAAAAGTTAGTTATTAGATTATTTATTTCACACCATCCCCAGCTGTGGTAGTTAGTGTCACTTACTATCACTTATGCTTATCTACGTAAGGACAATACTTGTGACTTTCAGTACTCAGGATATCTCATATCATTGTCGTCTTGTCGCCTTCTATTCAGAATTTGCGATTTACAAGGAAGTTCCTTATGTGTTTATGTCGTGCTGATCGTATTAAATTAATTAATCCATTACTTATATTATATGTGAATATAGGTCATTGTGAGAGGTATCTGAAAAGTCGGAATGGGAAATCAAAGTCGTAACTTATACATTTACTTATGCCAGGCGAGTCGCTGTATATTATGATTTGTAGATAAGGATGTTCGATTTATCAAGTTCAGGTTAATAAGTAATATTTTAAGGCTCATTGCGACTCGAAATTGCATCGAGTTTTCGATTTATATGTGTGATTGCCTTTGATAAAAATTTGGGTTGGACGTTCTCTTTAGGATGGTTTAGGTGTTTAATTAATTTGAATTGATTTTTGCAAAAGGAGCGCCACCGGTCTCTGTGGAGGTCTCGCTGACTTCCTCCCATCCAATCCCTTTTTATTTAAGGATATTTTGGAGGTTATTCTTCCATCTCACTCTCGGCATTCCCCTGGGTCTTTTCCTTGTTGGTTTAACCAGCTTAGGTTTCTTCGCTGCCCGGCAGTCATCCATCCTCATTACATGGTCGAACCATCGAAGCTGTCCTTTCTCAATTAACTGATTGAGGGTCTTAATTTTAAGTCCAGTCCGTACCGTTTTGTTACTGTATATATATATACATATATATATACTCTTTCTTAGTGTGAGATATTTCCAATTAAGTCATATCATTATGTATTTATTTTTTAAATGTTTCTTAATAGCACTAAGTACTCTGGTTTTTTCATCAGCGTCTTTTTGACTTTGTGTATTTAACTTGTAACCCCACGATATTACTATTCCTTTACGTTGGAGGAAAATGTGAACTGTTCTTATCGTGTTCTTCATTATCTAAATTAATATTGTACAACTCCCTTAAATAGTAGTAGATGTTTCGAATTAGCTGTAATAACGTATCCTAAAGAATGAAAATAATCCTTAATTGAGACATCTCTCGAGAGCTGTTACTGTTCAAAATAAATCTTCGACAACACTGAATTATTCAGGAGGTCTATTGATTCACCTCTTCTGAATCTATTAATGAACCAGTTTGACTAGATTAATGCCATCCAGGTGACCGCTGCATCTATTGGGAAAGAACTTCATAATAGTCCAGTTAGTTAGGCTAGTTGGATCTCTGAAACTTCTGTATACAAACTAAATATATCTTGTAAACCAATAACACTACATCATTTATTAAATATATATATAATTTTTTTATTGTTCTTTTGATGGTGGTTATTTTTAAATATTTTTATTTTGAAGAGAAAAGATTTGTTTTGGCCGGGATTCGATATAAATTTGATAAAGAACTGATGCCAAATATGACAGAAAAAAATGGATGAACGACAGGAGGAAAGAATATAATGAACGAATAAAGAGAATTCGAGAAGAATGAATGCCCAAGACTGGTTTGCTCAATTGTTCAAGTTCACACGCTCTCTTAGGGAATATACGACGATTTTCTAATTTTCTCCAAATTGAGTATCTTGTATTCAGGGAAGTAGAATCGTATCATTTAAGGGAGTAAGTCAGACATTGACTTGAAATGGAATTAATGCTTATATAATAGCGACATTTCAACCCAAAAACTACGAAAATATCATGATTCCGCTTCGCTTAGTACAATTAACTCCTTGTAGAAAAAAATCGACCCAACCACTTATTCATCGGGGGCTGCAGATATAACATATTCAATTTATAATGGAGCTCTAAGGTCCCGTGTCCTTGATTCAAAACCGGCAATGGCAGATATATTATCTACTATGTTAACCAATTTTAATTCCCCTTTTGTGATCTGCAGACCCTCCTAAGGCTCACCCAACTCTATGAAGTTGCACTGTGGTTGAAGACCTGGTGGTTGAGCGTGATCTCGTCCAAATCTCATCCCTGTACTACCGTTTCCTTAGAAGCAATGCAGTCTCTACCATGTACTTAACTCAAGACCCTTCATTACGGATTGTGTTGTACATTTTTTTTTATATTATCGCATTATTATCATTTCATGTTAAAGTGAAAAATTGTCAACTGGATAATTCTAATGATGGATTGAATTAGTCAGGGGTTCAGTCAATGATAACACAAAGTAAGCATAACTTGTTTTATTGTGCCGACGTTTCGGCCTAATATATAGACCATCTTTAGGGCTAGGAAAGAAACAGGCGATAACTATATAAAACCTTGCAGTGCCAAGGAAGAATAACAGATTTTATGTACAGAATGGATAATAGTGTAAAGAAATACAGAGATTAAGATAAATTATGAAATAATTAGTGAGAACAAGTAAAGAGTAAGGTACACTATATAATAACTAGTGTGGGAAACATTGTTAATTTGCAGTAATATTGTTTATATACTTTTTAAAATAACATTAAATTATGGTTTTTGTAGGTCATTTGTTATATGAATAGGTTGAAATATAATGATTACCATGTGCTCAGTAAAAATTACAATTACAGATCACATGGTAATTTTCCATTCTTATTATATCCCACCAGTTATTACATAGTGCACTTTACTTTTTCTCACTAGTTTTTTTATAATGTATGTCACTCTCAGTATTTCATTACATTATTATCTTCTCTGTACATAAAATCTGTTATTCTTCCTTAGTACTGCGAGGTTTTATATATTTATTGTCTCTTTCTGGCCCCGAAGATGGGCTACATCTTAGGCCGAATCGTCGGCACAATAAAATAGTTTATGCTTATTTTGTGCTACCATCGACTGCATCCCTGACTAATTCAATCCATCGTTATTATTTTTAATATTTTTATTTTGAAGAGAAAAGATTTGTCTTGGCCAGCATCTTTTCTTCGAGATCAAGAGGTGTGGAGCTCTGTTCTGACCGATTGAGGCAACCCATGTTCGATCGCCTATAATAATAATAAAAATAATCACCATCATAAGAACAATAAATAAAAAATACATCATTATTATTATTTTATTGTGGACATGTATTAGTTATCCAACTAACCCTAGCTTCTATACAAAGTATTCCTATGCATATTATGTAATAATGTAGACTGCACATTCTTCAAAATATAATAACCTGACGCTCCTTACTTGCTTTTCATAAACCTAGCCAACTTAGAAAAGTGACATCTGCCAGGGATAGTTTCCTGCCATCTCCAAGCTAAATATCCTGTCGCAAGCTCAACTTGACATTTTCTTCTTTGCCACTATCTAGGGTAATAAGGTTGAGAATTTCTAACAAAATGTAATTTGTTTCACTTTACTTCTTAAATTTCTTATAAAATGTTAAATGCTAACTAATTACTCGGAATACAATTGACCTATATGTAACAATTAATTTATGAATATATTCTGTTGCTTGAAAATATTGGAGCTGGGATATCCCTTCAGTTTTTTTGACAGATGCTGTCTATGCGACAGAACTTACTTAAAGTTTTTTAAGGAAATTTTAAAAACCTCGTGCTACTTAG
Organism: Troilus luridus; assembly: GCA_964056705.1. Classification (NCBI taxonomy): domain Eukaryota; kingdom Metazoa; phylum Arthropoda; class Insecta; order Hemiptera; family Pentatomidae; genus Troilus; species Troilus luridus. The sequence goes on from OZ057413.1 coordinate 85,751,713, forward strand.
ATTTTTTTCTTGGATTATTTACAAAATACATAACCTTAATTTCTACCAAAATACTTTCTGGAAGAGGATCTCACATATGTCTCGTTGGTTCGATGAAATATTTTAGATTAGTTTAACCTTTGAAATAATTAGTCATTTTATATTATACCATCGGTTCACTGTATTCAATAGTGAAACTAGAATTCTCACGTATTTTTATTTTTTTCAAACTTGATTCCATATGGCTGTATTTTTGAATTCCATATTGATACTGAAATACTGATGTCTATATTCCTCCCATTCCCATACTGGAAATATATGAGTATTGTTCAACTAGTTAGGCAACATATCATCATTTGGGAAAATATCTGCGAATAAAACCCACCATACAAGGTATACTGGAAAATATTGCTCATTCTACCAGAATTAGTTTTGGTTTAAAAAAACCTTAAGAAGTTTTTTTAATACCCACTATAACTCATAAGGTTATAGTCCAGGACCCATGATCCATTTTTCCACTTGATTACTATCAAGCTGAATCTTCGTGAATAGCTTCGTTTCGATAAGGCGCCCAACAATTTCCTGTGCGAAAATTCTGTGGTAGCTAACAGAGGTAGCAAGGATAAAATATGTCGATTTTATGATTCTCAAAAATTTATTACTGACTGGGTTTTTTTTGTTAAATCTCAAGATGATTATCTAAATTATTTGGAAAAATATTTGTCCTACAAAATGTATGGTTTGATCAAAGAGTCCCCTCCTTCCAATGTAAATGTAAAAACGCTTGATAGTAATCGAGTGCAAAAGTGGACCATGGATCCTGGACTATTACGTTCATTTTACCTCTTTTCACTATAATTGTCCATACACTTCATGCTCACTTTCTTCACGTATTATAGGTTTATTTTAATAAATTTTATTACGAAGCTACTAAAATAATAAAATTAAGAACTAATCAATCAATACAAACAGGGAGTTTTTTCGATTATACCAGTTTTGCCTTCATAACTAAAAGCAGTGTTGCAAAAAAAAAAATCAACTTTCAGGAGTTTAAGTTTAAAGAAAACAACGATCTCGGGAAAATGGGTTCTTTTTCCTAAGGAAGATTCCAATTGTTCCAAGAAATCCTGGATTTGAGGTTGGAGTTATTAAAATAAGCAGGATTAACTTTTGTTGACTGATTGTTTAAATTAGAGAGTCGACGTCTCGTAAAATGGTTTTATTATTTCTTTCACTTAAAAGTGCGTTATTCGTACTCCTAAGGAAATAATGGCCGGTTTTGCAACGATTATAAAACAAATAAACTCTGTTTTAATCTGTTAAATAAACAAGAGTGAACTGGCAACGGAATAAAATGAAGAGCTATTATTTACTAGAACCCTGATTGAGAATAAATCCTTCACCCCCCCCCCCATTATTCTTGTATTTATTTTCCCCATTATTCTGGCTTTTCATTTTTTTTGTTTTAATTACTGTGAACAATTGCTATCCATTACCGGGCTAGTTTCTATTTTTGGTTTTGTCTTTTCTCATTAAGATACAATTTTCTATGTATTTTTTTGTTTTTTCCCACTAATAATGAACTATAATGGGGCTAAAAAATAAAATTAAAACTACTTATAGAAGTATAATAACAAATTAAATATAAATTATATGGAGCCGAAGATAGTATGGGACGGGATCAAATAATTCTTACTAGAGAGTTTTTATGACCTCTACCTATATCTTCTCAATTTGATTTATTTGGTCAGCCAATGATTATTCAAAATAAATTGAATCATTTTTGAGATTTATTAATTAACTAAACCGCTTAATAATATTTAAAAAAAAATGAAATTGTGGCATGGGAACTGTATTATTCCACAAACACATTAGTTGGTCTGCAAAAATGGAATTGTAAATATCTCACTTACCACGTGACAAACAAAGTTGAAATCTGCAATTGCGGTAATGGAGTGTGCCGGTTGCTATGAAAGACTATATTTAACCGTTAGATATATCTTCCTATAAAAGTACTATATAAAGACCTCCTGACATTTATTTATCATTAATTTTAAGTAAGTTCAATTTTCTATAAAGCAGAAATCCTCAAGACTTGGCCAAGTATTTAAAGGTCTTTGAAAATTTTCAATATGATTTTCAGGTTATTAATAAATCGCTATCAATTCAAAATTGGATTCTGATTAGTTAGAATTTGATTTTTAATGTATAACGTTTCGTCTAAAATCTAGTTTAAACTTTTCGTTTGGCGTTGGTTAAAATAAAAGTAGTTAAATTTGTTGGAATGGAGTGAAAATCATACATTCCGAGGTCTGCCCATGGTAATTGGCTTTTTATTCCAAAAAAGTGTACAATTTTAGCTTTCAAAAGAAAGAATGGTTTTTATTTCCAGGTGTGTGGTATGTTTTGCCACTGTCTTGAATAAACTTTGTATTCGGTTTCCTTTTGGCGTGTTATCAGCCATCTTGGCGCTCTACTAGGAAATGTTTTTTGGTTTTATTTCAGTTTTCCTCTGTAACTCGAAACAAGTCTGTTTATAGTAAAATGTGGGCTGAATGGAAATATGGAAAATGCTAAAAATAATTTAAAATTTCGATTCGGTTTTGTCTCAATAACTGCTAGAGCAAACTCCACTCGAATCAATGTGGCTGGTTCGACTCCAGATAGTCGAATATTTCTATTTAGTCAAAGTGTTTTGAGGATGAAAAATTGAACAATGATTTAATTAGCTCGTATGATATCAGTTAAACATTAATCAATACTGTAATAGTTCTGGTATCTGTTTTTAGGGTTTTGAAGTTGAAGTAATTCAATACGATTACGAAATATTCCAAAAACGAAATATTCCATATTTTTTTTAATCTTACAATACAGTAAATATTATAATATAATGAATAATACAACATCAATCAATATTACGAAGCTCAACAATGTTGTAAAAACGTCTATCAAAGCACAGATATTCCGCCTCCCACAGATTATATTATTATTATTTTCGGTTGTGGGAATCTTTTTTTATTTTTATTTTGACCTCAATTTAGTCAATAAAATTCGGCATTGTTATTAGATAATATTTCTTTAGAAACTTATTACCAAAAATAGAAAACTGACATTTATTTAAGCAAGGGGATGAGACAATGGGCGGCAAAATTAAATTTGTACAGGAAAGGGATGGAATAATATTAAAAATTTTGCTAATTATTCCGCAGGTCGTCGCTCCGAGATGAGTCACAAGTCATTCGTTTCCCTTTAGATATTTTCCAAAAGTACAAGTTATCATGAGCTTTAGTATGGAAAAGAGAATGTAATTACGGGAAATGTGTATATTTCGGTAATCATTTCATTTAGAAATGAACGTTTCAGCAAACATATATGTTGAAACTTTTATTTCTTGATGAAATGAATAGCGAAATGTACTCATTACTCATAGTTGGATTCTCTTTTCCATACTAAAGCTCAAGATAACTTGCAATTTTGAAAAATGTTAAAAATGAAACGAATGTACAGTTAAAACTTGTTGTAACTCAATTCGAAAAGACAACCTGCAGAACAGATACCAAAATTCTGATTAAGTTAAAAAAATCATACACAAGTTTAATTAAAATGTTTTTTTTAGTTAAAAGGTGTTCAGGATTTATATTTACTATATTATTTTGTTACATAATATTGATTGAATGTTTATCGTTTTATAAAATAAAATTTCTTTCTTTTTTATTTTTCCTTCACAACAGTTTTATGGAGCATTTTATACTAAATAAATGATTGGGCTGAACGTGATTGTTGCAGCTGGAAAACAACCTGTGCCTGCAACTGTGACACACTATCTATCGCTACTACTTCCTCTTCTCCTACAAATAAACACTAATGCTATCCTATGTACAAGCTTGATTTTGCTGAATCTTCTCTCATTCTCTTTCTTAAATAAAAGTAATAGTTTACTAATGTATTTTAGGTAATATATTTATGAATAAATATTATCTAATAACAATAACGTATTTTATCGACTAAATTCTTGTCCTTCCTTTACCGTATACTCGTAGGTACGTTTTGGGCGGCTATTAACATGACGATCTTTAATTTGTTTGGGGTTCTTCTGAATAATTCGACAGTTGTAAGACCTAACCAATGCCATTGACCCAACTTAACTTAACAGGTAAAAAAAAAAAAAATTGAACAACAAAAAACAATTTCTCTGGGTTATCTCTGGTTTGAAATGCGTTTTTACTACATAATTGTGCTTCATAATATTGACTGTAATTGCATTATTTTTTAACAAAAAAAATTCTTTTAAATAATTGAATATTTGTCAGACGTGAAAAGTCAGAAATTACTATTTGGCACTTAACAAAATACTTAATCAGAACGCTTTTCAGCTGTAATAGTTGGTCCTAAACAAAGTTTTAGTGAACATAAAAGTGTAGTTGGTATCATAGAAAAATATTTTTATGCATGTTGTACAAAATAAATCCCATATTTTTAGAAGAACTCTCCTATATTCAGCCTGTACTATATTTCATTCCTAGGCTGCATTATTATGTGTAATTAAGATTTAAATAGTATAATATATTCATTAATAACAAATATGGAGGGGATAATATTAAGAATCAGTTGTTGTAAATTTGAGGAAGATGTGCGTCATTGTTTTGAAAAGAACTAGAGAATCGCTTGTTAATTATTTCGTCTATATAGTCACATCTTTCGATTTTTTAATGAATATACAATTTTTTTCAATTATGCTTATTATATATTTGTTGTACCTAATAAACACATTCATAAGTCATTTAAATTCAGTAGGAATTATTTAATTTTACGGAGAGGAATGAATTGCCAGAAAGGGTAACCTAGTATAGAGACTGAGTGTGCCAAAAGAAGGTATATTGATCCATATAGGGTCAATCAACTGTTGATGAAAGAATAAATAATTGATCTGTCATTGCCGGTATTGAACCCATGACCTTGAGCTTAATTGCACAGTGCCTAGCCGAGCTAACCAACTCCCTTCAGTAAAATCGAACAATTTTCGGAGTATATATTTTTAAATTAATATTTATTTATTTTAATTAAATTGAGGGTGCTCGGTGCTCAGTGCGTAGAGCCTTGAGTTGCTGTACTGAAGGTCCCGGGTTCAAACCTGGTCGTGGGAGATAAATAATTTAACCTGTTAACAGCCACGGATCCTGGTTCAAATCCCGCTGCAGGCAGTTACTTTTATTTAGTCTATTTGCGGTGGGAGATGGATGATCTTGGGATCTAGGACCCTCCTGGGGCTCACCCAGCCTCTATAAAGTATTATAAAAGTAGGGTACCTAAAAATAGGGGGAAAACTGGCGGTTGAGCGTCACCTAGGACAAGTCACCTCCTTGCAGAACCGTTGTCCATGAAACAGCACAGTCTCTACCATTTACCGAACCCCAGACTCGTTCACACTTCGTAGTGGTTACAGGTTTTTTAACAGCCACGGATGAACACTGTGGGATCTGTAGACCCTCTTGTGGCTCACCCAGCCTCAATAAAGTTGGTACTCTTAATTGGGGGGGTAAAACTTGGCTGTTGAGCATGATCTAGGACAAATCACCTTCCTGCACAACCATGTCCTGAATCCAAGACCCTTCATAGGTTTTAGTGATAGTATTTTTTAATTATTAAATTTAATTTTAAGAAGCACTACTATCTTACTTATAAAAATAAATAAATATCCAAATGCCTACGTCCTACATTTCTTTTATAGTTTCGAATTTCTTGGAAGCCCATATTGAATATTGATTCGTATGTGATGGCTAACTTTAATTTACTCTTATCGATTTACATCTTTTTTTCACTTTTGTATGGTTTAATTTGTATTTGTTCGTACACATTTCATATTAACTGAAGCATTAATAATAAAACGAAATAATGATAGCTAAAAATATGCTGACGAAAGGTTTTGCCTATATGGGCGCTTAAAAGAAAACCCTAGAGCAAAGGGACATTTCGATTGATCCCAAGGAGGGAAAATTCCCTCTGGCGGCAGCCACAACAAAACCTCAGTAGTAACTCTGTACTCGAGTAGTTTGTGTCGTTCCATTTGATATGTTTCACTTCAATATATCCCCTTTTTATGGATATTATAATGGGATTTATATTAATTATTATAAGTTAAAATATTAACAACATGGACTTTGAAAATAAAGCCGCTACCTTGCCGGGTAAGGTTATCTTATCAACTTAATAGCATTTATCTTATTCAATAGTCATTTTATCCTGTTTGGAGTGTTAATAATATAACTACTTATTACAATAATTTTCATCTTACAGTTAATTATTTTAGTGTTACTTGTAATTTAAAGAAAACATGTTTAATACTCAAATATGTTGACAGTTGACAGTTTGTTTTCAGTTTTAAACTGTTATAAAAGTGATACCAAAGGTTTAATTTATTAAAAATAAACAAAATTATGAAATTTATCATATGAATTCTTTTAGAAATGTTTAGGAGTTGGTTTTATCTAATGAATTTAAATTACTAAATAAACTGCATCAATTTCCATACCATAATCTACTGTTTTTATATACATTACATGGATTTTTAACTCCAATTTAATGGTCAATTAATTTGTTTTTGGCTTATCAGTGAAATATTTTAAAAATCTGCTTTTTATTCTATAATGTTATTTACATTTTCTAATAAATGTATTGTCATGATTACTTTTTTTAGAGAAAAGTAGTATTTTATTTAATTAGCAAGCATTAATCTTATAAATTTTACTTTCTTTAGCACAGTTACCTAAATAAATATAATTATTCTGATGTATTTCCTATATTAAACATTTTTTTTTTAATAGTCATACATATAACTGACTGGAACTCAAGAATTAGTATATATATATATATATATATATATATATATATATATATATATATATATAAATAAAGTAAATATATTTATGTAAAATTACATGGAATTTTAAAATAAAAATATGCTGATTAATATCCTTTTGTCATTTAATCTGTAAAATAATTACGAACATTTGACAATTCCTGTTCATTAACAGACAAGTAGTAATTATTACAGCATTGCATCAGTCTATAAAGATAGAACTTTGCGTGGAATATTGAAGAGAACCAGCTGAACTAGTTTATTCACTGAGTTTTTCAATTGAACTGGAAAACAGGAGTTACATACTATTGGACATTTGCCAAGTTATTTATTTTTAGAGTGCTTTTTTGACCCAGTTCATGGTGTGATATTGAACTGATTCATTATTGTTTCTAATTAATCAATAGTGAGCCTCAACACAGCTCAGTTTTCATCAAAGTATATTCTACAGGTACCAGTGATTTATAACTATAATGTGTTGTCGAGAGCCGACAGGTACAGTTTTGCTCCTTCACAGAGAAGGTATTGTGTCTCTTTGATATTTTTAGTTTAATGTTTTGATTATTACCATCCCTTCTTGCCTTATCTATCTCAACTGACCGTAACCCTTGCATTGAGCAGTTTCTGATAGTTCGATGGCTGGCTCAAGCTTGAAAGAAATCCTTTTAAATTTATTTAGTTTACATCATGGCTTTAAACAAAACAATGTACCTGTGCAATATTAACTGTATATGTTTTTAATATTTGCATTTTTGAAACACTAACCTTGATTATTTTTATGTAGCTTCTTTTTATTTTCTTAGGAAATGATCATTAGAATATTTTGTATCTTTTTATCCTGTAAAACACTCCTATTTGTATTTTATTTATTTTTTCATTTATTGTGGTATTGATAATCATTTTTTAAAACTAATTTATCCATGTAAATTTTTGTAGTGAATGGGCATTACAGACTCCCATTCATTATCCAAACAATAGGAAAAAATAACTGGTCCTAAACTTCCTCTCTGTTTATATGCTTGGTACCCGTTTTGGTCTGGAGAAGAATGTATGTTTACAAAAGACCATCTTGAAACATAGACATTCTATTTTTGGTCTCTTTACTTTATTGGTCATTCACTACCATTGTGATGCGGGTTGAAATAAAATTGAATGAAGTATTCATTGTCTGAATAAGCAATTTTGACAGCTACTATTGACAAAAGAAGGCAATATTAAAAAAAAAATCTCAAAAATTTTGATTTTCGGATCTAAATTGCCAAACTTGTCATATATATGTATTTTATTTGCATGTTGAAATGTGTGGTAATTAATCATATTCTTAAGTTGTTTTTTCAAACCCTTTTTTTTAAACTGATTGTCTTAAAATACTGAAGTTTTGTCATGATTAATGTTATTCTTTTATTTTTTGTTGAACATTTCTTTTTAAGCAGAAATGTTTTTAAGTTTTGATTGATTTCTGTTAACAAATAATATATCTCTGAAACAATTTATTGTTGCCTTAATCGTTCTTCTCTGGAACATAGATTTGTTTTTATTATATTAGACATGTCCTTAAGCTTTAATTTTCAGTAATTTATATTGTTGTAATTAATTCAGTATTCTTCATTTGCATACATTCATATATACAAGTTTTTTCCCCTCTCCAAGATGTACATTAAAAATAGTTCTGCTACATAATATGTCCTTATTTTGCTAGAAGTTTAAAAACAATTAGGAATTGTTTTCCACGTGTCAGAACTGTGCTTTTAGGAGAAAGGGATTAGATCCACCCATTTACATATTTGTAATATCTAGTGGAAATCTCAATGAAAACATGCTTAAAATGTGGCTCAAGTTCTTTAAAAAAATTAATCAAATAACAAGCCATTTATTTCTTGTACTATCAATTTTTCTATGTGATATATAACAGTACTAATTCTTTACTTGTTTAAGAAATTGGAATGATAACCGGTTTTTGCATTGCTTTGTATCAATGAAAATTGATTCACGATTATTTGGTGAAGGGCATAGTTGGAATTTGGGTTGTTGATTAGTCATCAATTGGACGGGATTAAATTCTTATGACCTTCTGATAGAATTCATTCGTCTCTGATCCAGCTAAGCCATATTATCATTTAAATTTACTTTTGCATCTTTTTTTTTTGTTATTTAATTTAAATACATCTATATATTAGTTATTTATAAATCATGTTTAAATATTTAGAATTTTCTGCATTTTTCTTAGTATTTCTTTTTTTTTTTTTTTTTTATGTCAGTTTATAATTTTTATTATTATTTTTTTTTTTTATTTAATTCAATGATATTTACAACTATAATGATATTATATCAAGTAAATGTGCAAAAATGTAGAATATGACATGAAAACACTTGTGGAGAAACTACCCATCGATAGCACTCCAATTTTTATTATTAGATTATAAATGTATTGGCAATGGCTATTCCTCCGGCACCCCTTTGGTGTGAAGTACATTCATTAGATGTGTTTTAGTGTACTTTTTATTTAAATATTTATTTTGTTATCAAATCTCTGCTAATAAATTATCATCATAATAAATTATAATCATATTTCGTTAAATGTTTATTACTTTTTATCCTTCTCCTGATTAATTATCTTACTGATCCGTATATAAACCAATTATGGTATTGACTAACTTTATCATTTACACCCTTATCCATTATTTTAATTTTTAATCCCATTGTCTATTCTACTTTTTGCCTGGTTTAATATTCTGAAAGTCCTGTACTTAATTCATCAAGCCCTGTAGATTTTTGTTCCAAAAGAATTAGGCCATTCTGCCTCTGGAGTATAGCTGGCCTACTGATTACTTAAATATACTGTGACTAGGCCTAGAGAAGAAAAATAAAGCTAAGAGGAAATACATATGGCCCACTACATTGCCCTTGGAAAATTTTCAATTGAAAAATTCAAAATGTAATTTTTATTTGCTATTCCTGTTTATATATAACTAAGAAGATGGGAAAATAACAAAGTCAAGCTCTAAAAATTTGCTAGCTGTTTAAATATTATTTGTAAATTCTGACTGATTACTTGCATTTCAAATGTTTATTAAAATCTGACAGGAGCATATCCATGGATCTATTTTCATAAAATTTTATGTTCTTTGTTTTATTTTTATTTATTTCACTTATAAAACTGAATATCTTACAGTTGGTTGTTTTTATTTGCTTCTCATATATTAAATCAATTACTTTTAGTTTCACTTGAATAGAAACTTGTAGTTTTGAATAGGATCATTTTCTTAATTGAAGCGTGAAAATGCAAAAGAATCTATGTTTAACCAATAAAATTGAAATTAATTTTTTTTTTCATATTCTAAGTCTATTTGCTGATTAAATACTATTATAAATATGATTTTACTACTTATATAAATGTAGTAGATAAATGGCAAATGCTTCTGTTTGATTAAGGCTTACATCGATTAAAATATATTCAAATTGAAACATGAATTTTTCCCATTAGTTCTTTTGCATTTCTACTCTTCATTTGTATTCACCAGAACAGTGTAGTGTAGTTTCAATTTCATATATTTTATGGACAATTAAATTATTATCTTTGTTTTTAAACTAAATTCAATCCGTAATTCTAATTTAATTCTTCTTACAGGTAGAGGTAGTGGAGGGGGCAGCGGCGAAGAGGAAGGAAGTGGTGGGAGAGGAGGTAGTAGGCGCCTTAGAGATGATCTAAGGAGGCATACCCTGTCCTCGTCGGAGCATAGGTATGCTCAACTGAGGAGCGTTGATCTTGAGGTATGTATGAACTAAACCTCGTTTTAAATTACAAACCAATTGGGTGGCAATCTTTTTTACTTTGACGGTCTTGAAAATGTTTTAAATACGTTAGGTTAAACAACTTAAGTTGTTACTTTGATTTAGGATCATAAATTGAGGCATTGGCATGGAAAAGGTTGTAATTCATGAAAAAGTAATTTTACAGAAGAGGCAAAAAAAATTAATGTTTAAGTAGAGTATAGTAACTGCCGCCATCCATATAACCTGGGTTACATTGGTATAATTAGTAGTAGAATTCTCTAGCATACTTTTTTTGCTGAAATAGTCTACTATGCTTATTTTGGTAGAGTAACTGTATTCACGTTTGCTAGTAATTTCAAAGGATAGTTCGATTTAACGTGCGTAATAACGAACAAGCAGGTTAGGAAAAAATATCGAGCCGCTGTTAAAAAATGTTTAGTGCAAGCTGCAGATATTTTATTAAATGAAGTTGAGGAAGTTATACAGGAAGAAACTAGTAAGCAAAAAAGAATTTGGGTAAAGGATTGGATTAAGAGGCGTGATAAATTGGGAGCATCTGCTAATCCTTTAAGAGAACTTGCTTTGGAAGACCCAGAAGAATATAAAATGTGCTTGAGAATGACACCTGATAGTTTTGACACACTGCTAATTTTAATTAAGCTACATATTCAGAAAATGGACACATTCATTAGGTATGCTATACCAGCACGTGTTAAATTAGAAATTACTTTAAATTTTCTGGCCACAGACCATAGTTATCGTAATTTACAACACCTCCGAGTCTAAAACCAGCTATAATTCGGCGATACCAAAATTTTCCTTTGCCATATATTTTACGATTTCTTCATAGGCGCTAATCTCATTGCTCTATTTCTATAATTAGGACTCATGATATTTCATATACACTCGTAATCCTTGTACAGTGACACTAATTTCATATTTTCATTTTCGTGTATACGAAATAAGCCAAATTTTATATTAAACTTTTAACTAAAATGACAGAAGCACTCAAGCAGCTAGACAAAGACACACTGTTCTCTGCTAAAACCAAACTTGTGTTTGTTTACATTGGTATAGTCAACAAACAAACCAGTAGAGTAAGATTGTGGAAGTGGGGGTAGGATAGTAGAATGTACTATTCCACAGGTGCTTTCCACGTATATATATATATATATATATATATATATATTACTCTGTCATGGACTATCTAGTACTAAGTAGTACTCTACCGTCACTAGCACAACCTGTTTACATGTTATGATTCTATTAGGGAAACAATAAGCACTCTACCACCGAACTCTACTACTAATAATACCAATTTAACTCAGGCTTATAAACCAAAGCAATCCCAGTTTTGAGTTGCTCCTCTTTCCATCCTATATTCCATCCTATCCTAGCATGATTAATTCATTTTTTCGGAAAAGAAAAAAAGAAAAATGATATTTTTTCCTTACTACCTTTTCCAACACCTCAAATCCTTGGTAGACAATACCTAGTATGATCTATAATATAAATGATAAAGTAGATAAATTAATGTTTTCAATAATATGTACTCTGTAAATTCAAAATTAATACAGGGTGTTGAGCATATGATTTCATGATTCACCACGAATATATCGATATACGGGTGACCAAAACCCTATGAAACAACAATAAATACTACAGTTTTAAAAATAATTATGACACCATCACATATAAAGCTAAACAGAAACTTTGCTTAGACTTAAAGGACTCAACAATGTGGAGCTTGGTTAAAAGGTGAACATAAAATTGTAACTACACTGCTATACTTCCTTTGTCTAGTTGTGATAGAAAAAAAAATAGCAGGTAATAATGGAGTATACAGAAATAAAGAAAAAATCATGTAATAATGGAACATACTGCATGTTCATGTCAGTGGTCTGACACCAATGATTAATTTTTTTGTAATTTAAGAATTACAAGTGTTAAATGAACACATTTTAGGAAACAAATAGCAATACAACACAAAATAATAATTATATCAATACAAAAAATTACCACAAAATCCATGCTTTTGGGGCTATGTGCATATTAAATTCATAGTTCAATTGCAAACTACTATCTGAATCTACTATTCTACTAAAAAAATAGTTTTATGTAACTATCAACAGTTAATTATAAAACACTCAAATACTGTTCCTTAAAGTTTAGTTTTCATATCATTTATAAGAAAATCATCGTCTATGTAGCCTATTTTTGTAAATTGATCTATATATTGCTGCTTTTTTGCATAATTACATAATAAAGGGAAATATAGAACTTTCTGAATGAAGCAAAACTTACTTAATATTTTTATATTTTCATGAAAGCTTTTGCCTAGTAATGAGGTCATATCATCCCTGGAGAGATTAACTCATTTAATGAGTGCCTTAGTTCACATTTTTGGTGCATTGTACACCTAACTGATTACATATTTTGATTGGTTTTTACTATTATTTTATTTTATTTTTTGAGATATACTTCTCTTTTCAATAAAATAATCTTGAACATAAGTGGTTATATTCACCAGTCGACGCCTATAGATAGATCAGCAAGTTTCTATCTTTGTAAATATACTTTTTATAAAGGATCCCAATGACAAACTTTCTGAGAAAATCAAGAAAGAGGCCGATTGCATGTCGACAAACTGACCTCAAAAGTATGGTAGAAGCTATTACTGGGCATTGTAAACTCAGGAAGCATATGCACTCCCTGGGCCTCGAAAAAGAACCCTGGTGCATTTTTTTGTTTTTTCAATTTTTTACTTTTGCTATGGTTGTGGTATAATAATTTAAAAACAGTTGATATTTTCCCTTCAACTTCTAAAGGGAAAATATAAATTTAGAAATTAAAAACTTTTCTAAATATTTTAATCCCTTTACTGTTCATGTACTTTACTAGTAATAGTTTTTTATCCAAGGATGTATTCATATGTTAATTTAATTGTAGATTGCTATTTTTTGTCCTATTATTAATATAAATAGTTAAATACCAGATAATATTTATTTTTAGATAAAACTGTTAATAATAATAGTTTACTGATGATATATCATTTTTAAATAGCAATAGGAAAAGGTTGAAATAAAGTTATTAAAATTGTATTAAAAAAAAATAAGGATGAGTTATTACTTTATGGTTGTAGTATTTCCTTTTTCGTTAAAAATTAATTTTTAAATTTGCTGATTTCATAAACCTTTTTTTTATGTATCCCCTTTGTAGTTTTCCCTGTTTTAGTTCTTTGTTTGTAGTAGATTACTATGATTTATCCTTCAATGTTTAATATGATTGAAATTTATGTAATTTTTATTTACAATTTTAACGTTTTACTTTATTTTTTACATGCTGCAATCAGACTGGGACAAAATCTAGCCGTAGAAAGGTGATTACTTGTTCCTACAATTTTTACAAAGTTTCATTTGAGTGGCTAAAAATGACAAGAGTACAAGTCCAATATTGGATATTTTGGAAAAATTATTTTAAAAATGTTGAAATCTGTAGAACTAGCCATTGCTTGTGCAGCAACACTTATTGCTTCTAAAAGTAAGTTATTAATTCAAAGCATGATTATTACTTGTATCATTAATGCTTAAAAATATCCAGGGGGGCATTAATGATTTGGGATTGTGTACTGTTGTCATTCTTACCAGTTCAATTATTTTCTGTTTTTTAGCTAATGCAGAATTAATTTCATTGCTATTGTTTGAATTAATTGGATATAACGGTAGTTAGATCCATTATTATCTAGCCTGTATAATGAGGATTAGCAGCATGATTGTTGAGCTTGATATCGACCCTATTGGCCAAAATTCTTCCTTCCATAAATATTGGACTAGAAACAGTTCAGTGTTTACCATATGCTAAAACTAAGACCTTTTATGGTTTGTAGTAGAGCAGATTTTTTTCTCAATTTTCAGTAAGGTAATAAGAGTAGCCGCACATTAGTGTTTAAAATGTTTGACTTTACAAGACTGTATAATTATTTTCAAAGCTAGAATTTGATTTTTTAAAAAGTAGTTAGTATTCACATGCTCCTGCCTTAAGGGCATTTTATAGTATTTGTAAGACCCTTTATTCAAGCAGTTGTGTAGCAAGTACAAAATATTTTATGAAGATTGGTATGCTCATTTAATTGTTGTAAAAATCAGAAGTCAGAAGATACAAAATAACCAGCTGTTGTAATTAGTGCATTTTTAGCTTGTTTTACTTAGCTTAGCAAATGGCTTATTTGTGGTACAATGTAAAATTAACAATTTGTAGTTTTGAAAGTTCACGGTAACTTATGAAGTATTTTTGTTTAATTTTTTTATTTTATTTTTTTTGTTGATGAAAAACATTTTCTTTATAATGTAATGCTTAATTAATTAATTATGTTTTTTTTTTCAAAATTAAATATCTTTTCATTTGTTCTTTTATTTAGTCACCTCAGCCTCGTGGTTATCCTCCTCCCAATATGCTTCTGGATGATGACCCTGGGATTATGTCTGAAGTGGAGACTTCTTCAACAGGTTTCCGCCGAGGGAACCGTCAAAGATCATCTCTTCCAGTTGTTCGCACCACTTCCAAAACTCTTGAGCGCCCATTAGGTAAAGCGTTATGTAACATTATGTGTGTCAGTGTAGTTTGTTTTGTTTTTTTATTTTGATGCAAAAAAAAGAGGAAACCCTAATTAAAATATGAATGTAAATTGTATTTATTTAAACCAACTAACAGTAGTATAAATTCTTACGTGTACACTTAAATTAGTATATGATATTATTGTTTTTTAAGGAATTGGTTTATTTATAGGATTTGTATAAATTAAATTGAATTTATTAATAATAAAATAGTTTGTTTAAATTAATGCTTCAGAATTAAATTTAATACATAACCTATCATGTGAACTATTGTGTTTGTTTCTAACATATTAAGTAATTCATATAATTTAGTTTAACCCATTCAGGGTTTATGTCATCGTTTAATGCTTTCTTTGTATACAACAATATTTTTTTACAAATGCAATGTACAAGCCTCTGTTTGCCATGGGGTCTTTTTTTTATTAGAAATATTTTATTTTTTGTCATATTTTATTACTTTTGCTGCATATGGAATTTTACAATAAGGATTATTTTTGGTGCTCCAAAACTTTGAGATGGCCTTCTAGGTGTCAGGCATATTTCAATATTCAGGAAAATGTTTGGATGATATTTATCAAACAGTCAATCACCTTTAACAACCAAGCATAAAATGTTTTTGAAATAGAGATATCTTACATTTGGACAAATACTAAAGTCAATAGGGAGACTGAGATAAAATAAAGCTGAGATCAACATCAGATTAGCAAGGTATATTTTATACCTTGATATATACATTTTAGAACCAACGGCTCAATTGGTTTTTATGTTTGATTGCTCAAATTATTCATTGAAATCTCGCAAATGTTTAGAAAGAATTTGAGATTGAATTACTAAAAATATATTTATTAATAGTATTCGTTTGAAGGTATATAACAATTTTTCGATGAAAGAATCAATGAATGAATGCTTGTAATCAATCTGTGCTCAAAGACTTCAGAATTGATGTAATGCGTAATAATACATTATACATATACAGTATGATGTATAATAATAACATAAAGCGTTTAATATGTCCAACTGACTGTATGTAATGGTTTTTGGGCAAACAGCAATTACTTTAAAATTGCGGTGGCTCAAATTACTTGGTGAATTCCTGTGAATGTTTTGAAAGAGCACGAGCTCAAAATGCTGAAAATAAATTTCATCATATTTTAAGTATTTTATGCTACTTGTTTATATTTCTTATATTAATTATAAGATTTAGATGAGAAGGTGATAAATTGTCAGTACTTGAAAAATAAAAAACGTAAAATAAAATTTAATTTATTGATAAATAAACATTGCGATGTTTACTTGCTGTTCTGCTCAATCCTGTTTATCTCAAGGTACAGAATCCACTCCTAAATGTACTCAAAAACACATTTTTTAGGTTGACGTATATGATTATTTAAACTTGGAACAGTAGTCAGTAACATGTAATGTCTTTCACTATTACATGTTAAATCTTTTTCCAGTTGATGTCTCGTGCATCATTAATTGCAATCTGTGCGTTGTAAATTGCTTTTCATTCATCAAACATTCACGGGTGTGTATGGCTTTCTAAATTAGTCATAACTAAATTGTCCAAGGTCATTCAAATGTACTGTGGTCAGTTGATTTTAGCCTACAAATTAGTTCTTTTTATCTATCTAATATGTATCTACTTATATACTTTATGTTGCCAAAGTTATTTTCAGGGGATACCTTATTTAAGAAAGAACCTTTGCTCAAACTCAATTTTTTCTTTTTATAAACATTTGTAAACTTACTCTTTATTCAAAAATTATTGTTGAAGTAATAACTTCAAATTAGTAAGAAATAACTTACCCTTTTAAAATAATGCCCTGTTAAATATTTCGTTCTTATATTTTTTTCTTCTCTTCCTGTTGCAATAAGATAGACATTTTGGTATTCAATTTTGAGGTAACTATTTAAAAAATAATTGTTTTAACAGCTTTTATACCAACTTTGAGTTAAATCTTAATGGTGAAATTTACAAAGTTGTTTGATGCTATAAAGAACTTGCATTTTCTGGTTTTTCCTACCGACAGAGTATTTCAATTGAAAAATCAGAAGAAAAAAAATTTTAATTTTAATATAATCAATTGTTAATTATTTCTATACATACTTAGAGTAATTAGTTAGGGCCATGTTTGACATCTATACAGACCAGTTGGAAGGATAATTGTTGAATAAATTTTAATTTTTAAGTTTTATGATAAAACAATGTTGAAGCCAAAAAATAACAAGCGTTTCTTGTGTTTACCTAAACTTTTATTTCTTTTTAACCTTGTTTTTTTTCTGACTTATTTTCACTTATTTTTTTCTAATCTACTTATAGTTGATATTTCTAAAAGAGTTTGATGCCGTAGAGCTTATATGTGTTGAATATTTATAGTTGAAAAGTAGGAGAAACAGAAAAGAGCATATTGGAGAGGATTCATGTACTCATCACCCACATTGCTCATACAGAAATAACGGTATCTCGTTAAAATCAGTAACTCTTTGAAAATTTGATAACTTGAATTTTCATTTGATAACTTTGGCAACTTATGGGATGTAAACAGGCACACATTTGCTAGGCAAAATAGACTTTGTTTTGTGAGCCAGAAGAGAATGTAGATAATTGGAAAAGTATAAGAAAATTAAATAATTTAGAAAGCCTAAAAAGTGATTGAAACAAATGCAGTTGAACTTTTCAAAAATGGTCGCCGTTTCCAAACTGGGTACAATAAAGGTGTTTAAAATTATTTTCAAACTACCAAAGCATCGATGAATGAACCGAAAGTTATACAATTTTTTTCTAAGGTGGTTAATCGTTTATTTTACACTTAATGCTTGGGATGTAATAATGTTCTAGAGTACCTCACAACTTCTTTTTTATTTTTGGATGGTCGCTAAGCTCTGGAAATTCAGGAGTCTATGATGAAGTATGTATATAGTGTTTCTTCGAAGAACCCCATGGTTTCCAGAGAGTTAAGCTTCTCATTTTTATCGTAGATTTAAAATATTTTAATTAGATACTGAAGACTTCCTTCTTTTAAACTGTATTATTTGATTTTGTTTCTTATAAAAGTTAAATTTAAACACTCCTAATAAAGAATTACTGGCCCAACTTTTAGTGTGAACCAAACCTTCGGGACTCTTATTTAATTTAACTCTTATAACTCCCTATTTGGCTGTTGATAAGATATATTGAATCTTCTTGTTTGATTAGGTATTTTTATTATTATTAATAGGAAATGTCTCTTCCTAATTTACTTTGTTTGATTTCGGTATTTTTTTTAATGACATCAATAAAAAACTACAGTTTTCTGTAATCTGGTAGTTTAAACGAACAGGATATGTCTTTCGATTTTCTCATGCTGATTACTTGCGATTTTTAAATACAAAGTGCTAAAGAAAAGATTAAGTATTTATCATTTTCAAGAAACAAAGTTTGGCTGTAATTGTACCTTCAGTGATTTAAAAAAAATATATTTGAATAAATTTAGTTCAGTTTCATTTTTGAACATATTTGTATAATTTGAACATCTTTTTTTAATGAAAAATATTATCTTTAAAAGATGATTTGATATTTTGTATGCATATAAAGCTTTAATTGGTGTCTGCTAGGACTAGGTGGTGTATGGGAGGAGGTAGAGGGAGAAGAAGAAGCATCTCGTTCGGGTCAGCATTACTGCGGTAAATAAGGCACAATTTCTCAGTCCCTAATCAATTGTACTCCTTTCTCCCTGCACTTACCTCATTCTTTCTTATTTAGTTTTATTTTGTTCTATTTTTTTTATTACTTTATTTTTGTTCTTTTAAGTTAAAATTATTTCTTATTTAAAAGATTTTGATATATTTTTCATTTTCTGAGTGATTGTGGTGATGGAAAGGAAAGACCCTGATTTAGTATTGATTTTGATTAACAATTACATTAGTCTGTTATCTTTTCTTTTATATCATCGAAGACCAAAATTTTAGAAAATTATATTATGAACCTGTTGTTATCATGGTAATGGTGTGATTTCTTTATAGCCATTGGAAGTTTTTGTATTCTATAGATCTTATTTATTTATTATGGATAATCAAGCTACTTTTCATAATAAGGTTGTGGATATAAGTCCAGGTATGAACATATTGCCTTTTATTTTGACTTAGTGCATTGCTATAGTTTTTGGATTTAATTATTTCTCATTGTTTTGTTTATGGATTTACAATAATACAATTGTTCTGTTATAGGAATTATTGATTTTCTTTCTATTTTTGACTAGGACTTATCATGGAAAATGGTAAAATAACACCATACTACACCGTTTTATTTATACCCATTATTCTTTCACAATTTATCTTATAACTAGTAATACCCGCACGACGTTGACCATGACATGATTATTGTTGTGTCACCTCACTGATCCTGAATAAATATCAAGAGAATGAATTCATATTAACACTTAATCTTAACATCACCTTACACGACACAGTCATGTCGCCTCTATGTTATCCTCATTCTTCAACTATTTTTTGATGATTTTATGCTCTATAAGTTTTTTTTATGTTTTTTGTACCCTATCTTCTTCTTGTAGCCATTGTTTCACTCACAATACCCATTTTTTATTATAAATTTTAATACTTTTCTTGCTTGA
The DNA here is from genome assembly GCA_964056705.1 of Troilus luridus. Taxonomy (NCBI): domain Eukaryota; kingdom Metazoa; phylum Arthropoda; class Insecta; order Hemiptera; family Pentatomidae; genus Troilus; species Troilus luridus. The sequence continues at coordinate 85,771,545 of OZ057413.1, forward strand.
AATGTTTGTTTAGTAAAATTGTATTCAGTTTTTTTCTGTTTGTAAAAAAAGAAATTGAAAGTAATTTTTTTTTAAATCCAACGAAAACAGTTAAACTATTGTTTCAGCATATATGTGAAGGAATTAAATTTTGATACAGGGCGAAAGGATTTGAAGTTGTAACTCTCCAATCATTTAGGAAAAGCTGACTATTTTAAAAAATTATTTGAAGTATGGTTAATTATTAATATAGACAACCAAATCTAGATTAATAAAAAATCACTATTATTTGCACCAGTCTTGTTATGGTACATAAATGATTTTTTTTAAAATAAACTAACAGCCAAACTGCATAAAATATTAATTAATTTAGGCTTCCTGACATTTATATGACAATTAACCCAACTCATGAACTAGAAATTATTTATGTTGTATTAGGCAATACTTAAAAGTCTTGACAGAATCCAAGGCAGGTAAATAGGTAATGCTCTAAACAGCCGTGTATCGACCCTGTGGGATCTGGGAAACACTTCTGATTGGGATTTTAAAAACCTCCTCTTTATAATAGATATTATAATTTAGGAGAAACCACGGTGCTTGAGTATGATTTCGGCTAAATCACCTTACACAATCATTGGCTTGGCAATAGTACACTACCAACCATCATTTATACTAACAACCAGGCCTTAACCCATTACCCTTCATGGGTTGTAGTGGCAAAAGTTATTTTGTTTTAATTTAATACTGTATTCTTTCCCAAACTAAATTGTCGTTTAATGCATTATTAAAAATAGCTTTTTATGAATCCTTCTAACTGTTGCTCTGAGTTATATTTAGGGTTTTGGGCAATTTCACAAAGGACCATATTAGTAAAGATTTTGATCAACTATATTCATTGCTATGATTATATTAATTTGTGCTCATCAGTACCATTAATTTATTTATTTTATTTTCATCGATCTCTTTCTTTTGTACACAATTAAATGTTTTTTGTTTTTTAACCTTTTATCCATCAACTGACAGGAATGGTACAGATTATATACTTTGTTATTAAATAAATTATGTTAAATGCTTTCTTTTTGTTTTAACCTACACTGTCTTGTAAAATATACTCGAACAACAAATAATAAAATAGACACCTCCTGTTTATTGATTTATTAAAAATCTTTGTTTCTTAAGAAATGTTATTTTATTCAGTAAATTAATGGAACCTGATTTTAACCAATCTGTCAAAGTTTAGTTAATATTAATTGAAATTATGACTTTAATTAAGCAATGTTTAATTATTCATTTTGTTTTCATCCATCCCTAACGTTTACATTTGTTATAATTCATTTTTGTAATAGATGTTGTGTTAAGGTTTTCATATTTAATTTTTAGAACTACACGATAAATTTTCATTCCTTTGAAATAGGTGATTCGATTCTTGAGGATTTCTTCACTGCAGAACTAAGGTAGCTTTAAATATACCCTATAAGCTGTGATATTGCTGTATTCTTAAATCCTATTTACTGTAGATACTCTCTTACCTGGATTACCAGGATCGGCACAATGTCTACTGTGCAGTCATAAAACATGTTGATCATAATAAATGAGAAATTCAAATTTCTTGTTTACGTTATATTATTTTAAATTTAATTTTTTTTATTTTGTTGATCATAGTTCCTAGAGAGAATATTTCCTAATCGAGTATTGCTACAAACATTTCATGGCTGTAGTACTTAATTCTGTATTCTGATACTAATCTTACCTGTGGTACAGCAAGCCTCCCTTAAATGAACACCTTTAATTGGATAGAAAAATCTGCTGGTTTGCCAAAATAGAACGTCTTTATCAAGTACTGAACCCAAGATGGTTGGGTTGTAGTGGTGAAAATATATTATTTTTTATTTCCTTACAATTTTCAAGTTCTTAAAAAAAACCTTCGACTTAAATTTAAAAAGTGATCATTAAACATAAAAATGTATTATATTATTTATTTAATTTTCCCTTTAAAGTCTTAATTATAATATTTCATGTTGTCCTTTTCTGCCAATTATTCTCAGTGATATGTTTTTGGTTTCCTTTATTAAGAAACATAGTTATTTTAAGTTTCTCTTCATTGTGGTGTTTTCGCTGTTATCTGTTCTGTTGGATAAATGGAAGAATCCCTAAACCGTTTGTTATTCAATGATCGTTTTTTCTCCTGTCAACAAGGGATCTGGCATTTTTATATAATCAATAATATAATCTCTACCTTAATTTTATTAAATAGCTTGCTGCAATGTAACTTATTTTTTTGGAATTGAACTTCCTTAGTTGACGCTAATTACTGCCACAAGACCCTCTGAGGTATTGGATACCTACTTTTATCTAATTTTTGTTATCCTGTTAGCCTGGTTTTTAGTCTCAAAAATTTGTGTTAGATATCTAGATATCTATCTGTTATTTTAATTTGTTATTATGCTTTCTCTTTCTTTTGGTTCTTATGAATCTCGGAGACTTTTAAAACATTTTACAAATAGACTTTTTTTATATTAAAGGTTATTCTATTATGTCTAATATGTGTACGTTACTTTTTGAAAAATATTTTTAGCAATTAAAAATATTTTTTTTTTGTCTCTGGATTTTCAGTTTGTTGATTTGTATTTTAGTTTGTCTGTTTGAGTTTCTTCCAAAAGGATATTCCATATCATGGTTTTAGGATTAGTTTTCTTCATTGATTTTTCAAGAATCATTATTAGTTATAAAAAACTGTTTATCTAACTTTCTTATAGTAATCTATTCTTCTTTAAATATTACTTAGAGTTCTAAATTAATTATGTCAATTAAAAATCCAAAATCACTGGTATTACTTAAATAATTTTATTTTTGCCTTTGAACTGTAAAATAAAGATGTTATTTAATTAAATTTATATTTCACTTTCCTGACTCTTTTTTAATGTTATTATTATTTATTTTATTCTGTTGGAAATGAAAATTTATATCAAGCATAGTTCACATTATTCAGATGAGAAGCATAGTGGATATATAAATATGTTAATGACATGCTTGTTTGCATGCTGAAATGTTATCTGTTACTGCATGAAACAAAAATAAAATAAAATAATGAATTATCTAAAAAAAAAGCAATAAACTGTTCAACAACGCATAATTTATCCTTTTTATTTTTAATTAAGTTTAATTTTATTTTATTGTTATTATTTTATTTTTTTTTTGTTTTTATTTTCCCTCACCATCCTATATCAAGAGAAGCATATCACACATTAGTTGCATGTTTTCTTTTCTTTTTGTTAAAAAAACAGAGTAGGAAAGCTTGTTTTTCAGTGTTGGTGTATGTTTCTCATTTCCTCTCACGACCTTCCCCATTTCTCTCCTCACAAAGTTGTGCCTTATTCACAGTAATGTTGTATCCTTGTATCATTGAATATATTATTTATTTAGCCCTTTTAATTGTAAAATTTTAAAAGGGACTTGGTTGATTTTTTTTTTTAATCTATATATAAATAAAATTATTATTTTAAAATGATTTTATTTTATTTTGTGATAATATATCTATAAAAGTTGTTTGAAACTGTTTATTTTAATCTAATAAATTTTAATTGTGTTTATTATGATTTTATGCTTTTCAAGGTTTTATTTTTTTCTTATATTCTTTTATTTGTTTTTTATTTTGATTTCAAAACCAGTTATAAGTTGTATCCATCCTCAAACCATTTACCATAAATAAATAATTGATGTTTAATTTTTATTTGCTGTTAATTTTGATTAATAATTTTTTTGTAATTTTAAATGTTGAGAGCTAAACTGCTAAGGGGATTTATTGCATATATTTGTTGTATGCTCTGTAATTTCATTTTTTTTATTCCATTGTGTAGTCAATTTTTAAACTCTTTGTGTTTAAATAGTAAGAGCACTCTTTAAATAACTTGATTTAATGATGATTCACTATTTAGGCCAAGCATGTAGTCTTTATTTTATTTTTATAAATAAAGATAATTATTTTTATGAACTTCATCAGCATTGTATGTTTCTTATGGATGTTTTTTGTTTTTTATTTAAAAAAAAAGAAGGAAAAATAAGAATAAATTATTATTTGTTGGCACCGTGAGTGAGACAGCTTTTGTTTTACTTTATATTCTCTGATATATCCTTCATGATTTGTATAGACTAGTCCTTATTTGCACATATTACTTAGTCATCGAGTGTGTAATTAAAAAGATGTATAGAAGCATTTTATATATTATTTTAATTGAGGTTTAAAGGGCTAAATTTGACTTACAGCCCTAGCACATTAGTAAAGTACTAAGCATGTATCACTTAGCGCAATGGGCAATAATGTTAAAAACTTGTTAGTCTTTATGTGTATTTGTTCAGCATACAAACTATCTGTTTTCAATTATATTATGTCACAAGTATAAGTATATATGATAAATATTTTATAAATAGAGAAATTTTTGGTATCCATGATAATTTTTCTGAGAACCAATGGTAAGTAAAGTATATTCTTATTTAATATTTATTCATGGTCACACACTGATAATTTTTATAAATTTTAAGTATTTGTATTAGAAAGCCTTTGCACTCCGTTTTAATATCACCAACATGACGTTTGAAATATGAACTTAAAATCCTTTGGTGTGCTTACTTGAACATTTTTTTATAAACTGGTTTATGTTTATTATATAAATTTGTAGTGAAAACAGTGTTGGAGTCGGTATACAATACAGGTCACTCACTATGTTAAGAGTGCAAAGGCTTACATTTTTTATTGCATTATTTAGATTTTTTGCATACAAAGTTTATTTAAAGAACTGTGGTTGTTGTCAGCTTTGAAACAGAATTTTCTTATTAATTTATCTTTTCATACAGGTCATATATAATCAATTTGTGATATTAAATATTTTGCTACAAGTATGGTTCTAAAATCATAATTACAGCTCTCTGTTAGTAAGCCTAAAAGTATTATAAAGCTCATTATTTTTTTATTGTTGAAAGAATATGTTAATATCTTGGATTGTTTCTTAGCCTGTGTTATCACAAGGTTTTACTGTTGATCAACAAGTATTAAATTGTTTCAATATTTTTGTTGATATGACTATTTCATGTCAGCATTTAATTGGAATTTATGTTATTTTCTGATTTCTAACAAAAAAATTTTACTTTATAGTACTTGTTATTGCTTTAAATTTGATTGCTTTTGTTAGCAGTTTTGTACTAAAAATTTAGTTCTAATGTCTTTATTTTTTTAACTCTCCATCAGGCATGATGCATTATCTAATGTGGTCTGGCCTAATTAATCAACTATGCTAACATTTTGTCTATTTTGTTGTGATATGGAAATAGATATTCAAATGCATAATAGAAGTTCAATATTTTTTTATTTATTTATTTATTTTTCTAATATCCTACCCACAGCCAATTATCTGCTATATAGAATATCATTGGTCTTTAAAATATTTGATCATTATTTACAAAAAAAAATAATTTAATTATTCTTTGTAAGTGATCAAAGAGTAACTAAGCTATTGAATTAAAATGATTTTGATGATTTCAGTTTTTTATGCCCTGTAAAAAAAAATCTGATGTGACAACTACATCATTTTTTTTGCTTTGTTTTGTTCATTGTTTTTTTATTCATCTGTTTTTCTTTTCTTTTATTATTTATAGTTTTTCTTATACTACCTGCTACTTATATTTATATTTTTTGTTATACGATCTGAGTTTTTGCCATTCCCTTGTTTTTCTAAGTGTAGTACAGTTAATATGTAACTTAAAATTTTGTTTTTCTAATTTATGTTTATGTGGTTAAATCATTCGAAATAGAACTTTTTAGTTATCACTGATCACTATAAAAAGTGAAGATAAATTGCATTTTAATAAAATGGGTTATAGTCATGCATTAGTAGATTAATGTACTATTTATGTTGTTATCTTTTCCTGGTGTTATATCATTTTAACTCATGTTTCCACCTTGTGAATTGACATGGTTAAGTGTTAAAAGAAATTATCAAAGCTGTCTGTATAAAATGAAATAGCTTAATCACTTAATTGGTTTAAATTTAAAATTTTAATCTTTTATGATTATAGTAACTAATCTTTATGTTTTTGCTATTTTATAGAATATATCAAATAATTGTTGTATATATGTGCAAGATGATTGGCATTTTTAGTTTAGTGGAAGTTGAATGTAAAAAATTTACATTTGATTTAAATTTACTATTGAGAAATTGACTCTTTTTCTATGGTATGGTTTAAGAAACAACTAAAATTTGAATTTATAGAAAAATGCTAGAAAATACATTCTTTCAAAGGCAGGTAGTTTGAATTAAGTTATGTAGTATATACACGTAAAATAAAGTTTCAATAATCCGTTTATTAATCCATATAATTTCATTACAAAAATAAGGGGACTAAAAATCAGAATATAATATATAATTAGTTCTGAAATGGGAATAATTTTATTTTAAGAAAAAGTTAATTTAAAAAATGCTTCTATTCAAGAATTTCAAATTTTCTTATTCAATCTCATTAGAACAACTTAAATTTTTTATGAGCGTCTTTCAGTTTTGTTATCAATTCAATTATCATTACTAATAAATATAATAAGTAGTGTTATTATACTTAATTATAATTCTCTTTTTGTATAAAAGAAGTCACTTGTAACGGCATAGCAGTGATATTGGCTCATTTTTGATTATGCTAGGGAATAAAAAAATCAATTGTAACAGTGTGTAAATAGTTAAGGGGTCAGTCTGGATACTTCAATGTGAGATTAAACAACAGTTTTTAATTGTAAACAATAATCTTCAGAGAGATGTTATTTAACAGATTACTAAGGCTAAAATTTCTTATTGGTATTATACTAACAATTACTATGTTGTCACGCATAACTGATTTCTTATTTTTATTTTCATTATGTAAAAACTACAAAATCTAAGAGCATTCCATATACTCTTGTTATTTTGTTTTATTATTGTGAAAAAAAGGGAACTGCTGTCACAGAATTTTTAGCAGCACTTAATAGAACAGTTTTCTTGTTACCACTTTTAGCTGAAAATTTTACTGTAATAAATTTTTAGATTTGTGGTATATTAGTATTGCACCTAATTTGAATTTATATATCCTCACTTATGTATGTTCTGTGTTACTTAGTTATCTCTCTCGTATTTTCATTTTTTCCATTTACTTATCTTTATATATAGTATATAAATATATATATTTATATTCTAGGTCTGGTTTTTCTCCAATATCGAAGTGAGACTAAACGTGCACTTCTTCCAAATGAAATCACCTCAATTGACACGGTTAAGGCCCTTTTTGTCAGGTCTTTTCCAAAGCAGCTGACAATGGAATATATGGACTCGCCTCATGTCAAAATATACATTCATGATTCTTCTAAGGATATGTTCTACGAACTTGAAGATCTAAGGTACCATCACTACATATATTTTCCGTATGTCTGTGATATATTTTTTAAATTGCATTACTGTAATCACAAAAAAAAACCAGACATATGAATAGTCTCTTAATTAGTAATATGATATTTTTTAAAATAATTGTTGATCTAGTTTAGATTAGAATGAAAAAAGTAAATAAAAATAGGTTCCTTCTTTTCAGATTTTAATTAAATATAAAATATTTTTTTATAATTTGTATAAGAGTTTTTGATTCTTTGTACTAGATTGCCGATCAATAAATTCCTGCAGCTATGAATTATTTTGTTTCCTTTACATAAGTAACTATAGTTAAATGTCCTTTTTTGAAAATACTTCACTAGATTTTCTACTATAAAAGGTAGATCCCAAATTTTATTAATTTTTGTATAAAATAGATGAGAAGAAGAATAACAGTTTATATTAAATAAAAGAGGTAGTGTTTTACTGTGATGTATCACTTTACTATATGTATGCATTATGTATATGTATATATATATATATATATATATATATATATATATATATATATATATATATATATATATATATAATATAAATATATATATACATACATTTTGAATGGGATAATACTTAAACACTAAAACTTTAAAATTATTGTTAAGCTAGCAGTCATCATTATCTAAATATTATTTTGCACTGTTGTAGGTCCCACCTCCGTGATATCAGAGACCGATCTGTTCTAAGGTTATTTGAATCAGGGGACGTTATAGGGGCCGGACCAATTCCTACTTGGGATCAGGATCAGTCGTACTTTTCAGAACCTGAATTCGATTCAGAATTTCAGCATCAGCATATCCATAAAACTAAGGTAAGACTTGTTATTTTTTATTATACTAGGAATTTGGGTCCATCAAAGAACTTTTTTTTTCCTATATTAATAAACCAAAATAGTTGTAAATTAGGGTGATAAATGTAATATATGTAAAGAGAGATAAGAAATAAAATCAGTTCATATCTTCCAATCAAGCAAAATTTTTAATGTTCGTGGATTTTTTTATAAAATGACATTCAATCAGATAAAATGGTCTGAATCATTTTATATTGTTGCCAGAAAATAATTGAAACACCTCTAGTTGATTATTATTAAAATAAATAAATAATTTTGAAAAGTGGATGGGTTAAACTATTCATAGCCTGGTATATTATTATATATACATTTTTTTTTTATGCTTTAAACAATTATAGTTTAATTTTGGTTATATCATTAAAATATCTTAATTAATTAATAAGTGATTAATTAATAAACAATTATTTATTAGATTAATCAAATAAATTTGAGGAAGCTTGCTATAATTTTAGCTTACTCATCCCCAGGTTGTCTTCCCAATGGTTTTCTTTTCAAGTTTTCTTCTATTTTTAAAAATTACTATAAATTTGATAAAGCATATTTTGTCCAATGAAACATAATTCTTTTTATTTATTTGATTGTTACTTCCACCCCTAAGCGTCATTGAAAGAATACAATACAATTTCAATTTGTTTTATTTATAAATTCAAAACCAAAATACTTCTTTGAACAAGAGATAAAAAAACCTCTAAAGCCAACAAAAGTTATTTCTAATAAAAATAATATTGGAAATGACATTGGATGGTTTCCAGCATATGATAGGTAAAATTGATATTATGCTATTCAGCATATTTGTAAAATGATTTTTAATGTACTTCTTCCCCATGTACTAGATAGTTTTTTCCTTCATTCTTCCTCAAAATTATTAACAATGTAGAATTCAATGGTGTCATACCTATCCTAAATCATTTCCTAAACTGAATGTTACACTTTATTCTTACTTACTTATTGGATTTACCTGTGATTACTGGATAGTTGCCTTTTCTATTGGATTTAGTCATTGATAATAATATAATTACTATTTACATAGTTGAATTATTAATATTATTTATTAGTTTAACCATTCTTTTATATTTTAAATAAAAATCATGAAAGTAGTATATATTCATACATTTCATCCTGGTGAATTTATGTTCTTATATTCAATATTACAGAAGAATCATATGTTTGTTTTTTTTTATATCTTGTGTACAATTATTATTCTTATGTACAATTATTATATTCCATTAATTTTCTAAATGGAAGAAAATTAATTTGATCATTAATGCTAATGGGCATCTGGATTATTTTCAGAGATCAGGTTTTTATTTTAAATTAGGTTTTTTCTTTAAAAAATTACTTTATTACAAAAATATTAAACAATTAACAAATGACTTAAAGCTAAAATCTGGAACTTTCATAAATAATTAGGTAATGTCTTTGGGAGGGAGGGGAATTAGATACAGTCACTCACTAAAAATGATGGCACTCTTGATTGGCAGGCACGTATAAAGCACCAGCGTAAAGCTTTTTGCTGGTCTCGCGCCATGAAAGAACATTTGCTTTCCTGAAGGGATCCTCTCCACAACCTGAACAGAGGTTCATTATCGCCATTACTTCCCATTCTGCCGGCTCTGACCACTTCCTTGGAAGGTTTTCCTCACTCTCCTCCTGAGAGTTAGATTGTGGATCTTGTATTGGTCCTATGATTCCTGTACCAAGTGGGAAACCATCTCCATGGTACAAGTCTGTAAGATCTATTCCAGGGAATACACCAAAGTCAAACACTGTCCTCTTCTTTTGTGTTTTTTCGATAGTCCCATTCTTATTTTCCCTCTTGAAAAGACGGATGCTTTGTGAACTGTAAGGAATAAAGTCTCTTGTCAGATCCAATACCGGCAACTGCTGTTGTTGCTGTATCATTTGTTGTTGTTGTTGGAGATCTTGTTTCTGCAGTTCTTGTTGTTGGCGTACTACATTGAGCTCTTCGACTGGAAGGCGAGAAACTAATTGCATTCCACGAAGGAATGGGTACTCTGTACCGTCTTCTGGTAATGATGGTGGTGATGGGCCAGGATACATCATTTGAGCACCATCTTCCAAGGCTATTGACAGTAAATAAAATTAGTCAATAATATTATTAATATGATTAGTGTTGATAATGTATGAATTTGGTGTTGAATAATGTAATATTTACCCTGCCTGTCCTCATGCATGAATTTGTGGGCATGATGATGTTTGTGGGTGTTGTAAGCTTTGCCAGCAGTTAGCGCTGCTTTGTACAGTTGTACTAAAGTGATCTCGCCATAAAAGCCTGTAGATTCCTTGCCAGTTCCACTGCTATCCAGTCCAAAGCCACCTCCATACTTGGATTGAGTCTGTCCTGATATGGCTATTCCACCTCCTTTAATTGTTTTACCAACCAGCTAAAACATTTCAATATAAGGAATCAACATTTTAGCTATGATCAAACAACAGTTATACATTAACTTTTCCTACTTTATATATGTTAATAAATTGCAAACGATAGAATGGATACAGATTATTTTAATGATGATTCAGAAAGCCCTTCCTGGTAATAGTATATCAGTCTTTCTTAACCTGTAGAAGTCTGTGGACCACTTAGCCACAAATTTGAAAAATTTAAAAATGCATTTCGAGGTACATTAATAGTAAATTTATCTGTTTAAATTATGAGACTAGTTTAATAGCTCAGGCAAGGTAATCTCTTGCAAGGTAAATAATAATTCCTTACAAAATGAAAAGTACCCAAGGGTTCTGTTGGACCACTTCGAAGCTTTTGCGAACCAGTAGTTGGGAACTTAACTTGTATGCTAAGTCAAGCTTAAGTTTGACTTTAGAAGCAAACATTTGCCTCAATTCGAAGGTTGTTCGAAATTAGTGGCACATGTCAAGTACAAATAGATACTCACCAAGTTGTAGAATCCCCTTGACACTCGTTCAGAGTTAACCCACAGTTGCCACTCTCCAGTCCTTGCATTCCAGCTTTGACAAGCGTGATACCATTTGTGTAACCTCACTGGATAATTGACCCTGTAAATAGTATGTCCTCCGATTGCCAATTGGTAATAACTGGAACGCTCATCATTCGAAACCCAAACTACTACCTCTCTAGGTTGGTCTTTTACTGTAAATTAACATGGATTTATTTAATGTAAGAATCATAATAAATATAAGGCAATTAATACTTTATAATGTATGATAAGGTAATTAATTAATGTATTCCATAAATAAAATACTTACATCCATAAGAAAATATTGGATGGTCTGTTGAGTGATTATAAAATTTGTGCCAATGGCAGATTGTGAATTCTTTCATGTCTGGCAGGTGCGCTTTATATTGAACATACTGAAATAAAAATAATAAATAGCTGTTAATCAGAAATTATTATTAAATAATTATTTGTTTATTATTAAAATCTGATGATAAATATAATCTTTGAAAAAATCTTTTCTTAGTTGTTAAACATTGATATATATATATATATATATATATATATATATATATATATATATATATATATATATATATATATATCATTGAATATAATAAATCTTTACAGTTAAGTGCCAAAATTTTGATGATGTAATCATTGAAGAAATATTATCCTTTAGGGGAAATGTTTAGGCAGTATATTAATTGAAATTTAAATCAGATTCATGCATTTAGACTGCTTATTTTCGCTTCAATTATATTCACCGAGATATAGATAGCAATTTTTTTTTTTCATAATCAGGAGAAGGAAAAGAAGAATTTTCTGAAATATATTTTAAAAATGGTTTATGTTTTAAAGTACATAACTGAATTATCTATTTACTAAATTGAAGTATATACATAATTTAATAATAATAATATAACTGAAGGTTTCATTAAATTTCTTTCATCAATAGGTACACTTGTCAGAATTTTATTATTTCATCTGTCCTACATAAGAATGACTTAATTGCTTTTTTTCAAATCTTTTGCTAAGGAAGTTAGTAATTGCTTACCTGACTAAGTTTCTAATTGCAAAGGATTAAAAAAAGGAGGCTGTCCAAAAGGCCATCCGATAAACACAAGGTAAGAGGCATTTCAGGATCACTATGTATAGGAATGGGGTTAAAGAAGTGTATGAACAAAATATCCAGTTCCTGTAGTTGGCTAGTGCTGTAATTTTTTTTTTTTTTTTCCTTGGAGGTAAAAAAAGTATTGTAATTGTATCAATTTTTTTATTATCTGGTTTTACCAGATCTTTACCTTTCAAAGCCTTGAAACAAAACAAAAAATCACAACTGCTTATAAGAATAAGTAAAAAGTATTGCTGTAAAAAATACATCAGAAGCAAGTCTAAAAATAAAAGTAAAACAGCTTTTCCTATATATCTTCTGAGCAGATGAATTTCCACGGTTCAAAAATCTTTTTGTTGATTTAGTGTATTAGGTCTTTCCATCAATTAAAAGTAACCACTTTATCGAGGCTGGGTTAACCTTAGAACTCACAGTCGTTAACAGGTTAAATGAATATCTACCATAACGGTCGGGTATTAGAGATCAGTAACTGTATTTTAGATCAGCAACCTCATTTTTTGCCTAATTAATTAATAATTAATCCATTCATTTCTGGACCCTATAGCCTGTTGGATCTGGAAACCCTTCTGGGGCTTACCCAGACTATAAAGTAGGTGACATTAATACTGGAGAAATCTGGCGTTTAAGCGTGATATCGGATAAATCACATCACTGTGCAACCGTTGTCCTAGAAACAGTCTCTAGCACGTACTAAGCCCTTGAAAGGTTATAGCGGTACAGGTTTTTTTTTTTGCCATACTTTTAGTAAGTAGAAGGCCAAAAACAGTCAGATGAACCGCGAAAATCCATTCCATTCTTTACGACATATTGGCACTTCATCACGAGGAAAACCGAATGAGAACTCGATTTTTTTTTTTTTTTTTTTGTGTGTGGGTGCGTGTCTGTCTGTCGGTCTACCTGTGTTGTGTTTATACTATCATAAATACCAACATTGAAATATAATAATGTATACTGGCCTCGTTTCTCACTTTCCAGTTGAAATGCGGCCTCCGATGATGCAACGTTGTCACGGTATACGACAAAGCCGGGGTCCTGTGTCATACATGAACATGTCTCTCCACTTTTGTTTTGGGTCGGCCGAAAAAAAAGCCGAACAAATCTTCGACTTGAAGGCTTTTCTTAATTCTTTCTAATCTTCTTAGTACACTGCCAATTTCTTTTACAAAAATGATTTTGTTTATATATTAAACTTGTATTCTTCCGTAGGATAGAGTCATTCTTCACTTAAGCGAACGAAGGGGAATAAGAACATGACAGGGACGAGAGTCGCCATTTTGATGGTTAACATTTGAAATCGAAAAGAAAAAAAATAAAGAAAAAATTACCGCCCTTCAAAATGTGAGGTTTCACGTTTCATCCTTCGTAGAATCCAAAGATCTGATTTTTAGTTTTGTTAGCGTTGAAGAATGAACGTATTTAGAAACTTGGAAATAAGCTATTGCGTAGAATATTCGGTCTGAAAAAGGATGAGTCTAGTGGAGAGTTTAGGATATTATCCAACGCGGTATTGCAGAGCGTGAAGACGGTTGAAAACTTGTTGGACTTAGTAATGCACGAATTCCTGAAGTAATTAACTCTTTCCCGACGATAATTGGCGATTAGCACATCCGAGACGTAGGTAGGAGGATTGCGTTAAGGGGGATCTTACGAATTTGGCTTTGGGTATTATTCCGTGGACGGAAATTTGTTAGTATTACCATCGAGCCTTCGCGGCTCCCAATGCCTTTTATTGACATCGACTGTTGTAATTTTTATTTTGAATTGTTAGATACGTTATGGCCATAACGTGTATAAAGTTATTTTAGTTAAAACTGATTGCCATTGTTGGTTAAGATGCTATTGTAGACAATAGTGTGAGGGGAGATCATCATATAATGAAAAAAATAAGATAAGCATGCCATACAAGTAACATGTGTTTTTGAAATAAGTTAACAAGTAACGATAAACTAGCATCAAAGCACTAAAACTTGTTCTGCACTTTGCCGGCTTGGTTGTAGGTGTAGTTACAGTTCCTTCAAGTGACGTAAGGATGTGTCATTTCTGCGCCACGATCTGATCACTATCAGCGGTTTCCCCCAACATTTTTATCCAGTAAATAATTTAAAAAACATATATTGACTAGGATATTGAACCTAGCCAATATGTATTTAGTTTGGTATTAGAACGTAGCATAATTTCCCGCCCCTTTAAAAATAATGTAAATCATATATGTAACAGAAAATCATGCCAGTTAAAATTACTCATCTTGAATTACCTATTATTGACTATGTTAGTCCTCAAATAAGCTGTCACAGTGTTATATTGAGGTATATTTTCAGGCCTGTTTTTTTTCTAGCCATTCCAATTTTATAGATTACGAAACGTATAAGATCGTGACATCACTTGATGGGACTTTAACTATCCCTACCACCAGCCGGCAACCTGCGGAATAAGTACCCTAAAACGTAGTGGACCATTATAGACACTTGTCGGTAGTCGTACATTATTGAGGTAGTTACCTGATAGTAGTTATCCTGCTGCAAGACCACTTTGTAGAGATCGCAACGATGGCTCGAACCGCCACCAGATAGCACTCTCGTCGACCTTGTTCCATCCAGTGGTCTCCAATCGCACCTCCCGTAATGAACTCTGAAACACAATATTCCAATTTAAACATGATGTATTTCACGTCCTAAGACACGATGTAATTTTGGATAAGACTAAATATGTGGTTAGTAAAAGAAAACAGGGAGATTTTAGTAATATTGTAGGGAGGAATAAGTTTGAACATATCGAGAAATTTAAGTACTTAGGATCTGTGGTAACTAGAAAAAACTAAATTCAAGGGGAATAGAAGGCAGGAAATTTTCGGTCCCTACATTACTAACCTCGAGCCCTTTTGTCCCGAAAGCTAATAATCAGAAATTATAAAACTATCATCCTTCCAACTTTATGTGTATAGGACGCGGAAGGATGAACAATGGCTTAAGGTAAAATAAGATGGTACTAAAGGTATTAAAATTAGCTGTTGTGTAGGATATTCGTTCCGAATAAGGATGATACTGGAGAATTTAGAAGATTATACAACACGAGATTGGAGAGCATGCACCCGATTAATCTAATTGAAGTAATAGCGTTGCGAAGGTTGAGATGGGCTTGTAAAGTTGTCGGGGAGAGTAATGAACGAATTTCTAAAACGTTTAAAGGCGCTGGTGGTCTGAAGCGTTGGTGGGAGGATTGCTTTAAGAGTGATCTGACAGATATGGTTTTAGATAGTTTCCTTTTTTTTCTCTCTCTCTCTTTTTCTCCATTGGAGGACCGTTTATTAATATAAGGAAATGCAGCATGCTTAAATAAGCATATTACGTGTAATTACATGTGATTTTAATATTTACTGATCAGTTGATAGAATTACATTTAAGTATTAGTTAACTATACGAGAAATTTAAAAATTTGCAGTTTGAAAAAATTGACAATTTACATGTTAGAGTAAAATTATAATTAAATTTGTAATCATACATTATAAAATAAAATTAAGAAAAAAATAGTAAAATTTAACAGAATGAAAATAAATAAAATTTATATTTTAAGCACAGCAAGAAAGTTTTATACAATAATTTTTATAACTAAAAACATTAATGAACAAGTTAGTGATCTGTATATTAGGTACAATTAGGTAGTGGTCTGTCGACGGAAGTTTGGAAGCTGAGATAACAAGTATCGGCATCGAACCTTCGGGTTCCCTAAGCTTTATTATTATGTTATATTTATCTTCTCGATTTTCACTAGACATACAGTACATGCTGCTTAATAAACAATAGCAGTAGTGATGTTAATAACTCCATCTAGAATCGAGAAATGAACCCCCAGCTCGTGGTTCACGGTCCATTAGCTTTAACTAATGCAGGGTCATTTATTTTTTCCTCCAGATAGAAATTACCGCCCTCTCCGTTATGCCTGTGCCCTCTCCAATAAGTTATGTAAGTGCTCGTCTGCTCCCTTGAACTTTTGCGTCATATCCTATTAGTTTTTTTTCGAATGGTGGAGGTAGGTAGTATTTAGCTGTTAAAAAAATGTAGGTTAACAATGTGGAATACTTCATGAGGTATATTTTATGGAACATCATAGGCTCAGATAATTTGAATTATATATTTAGTATAACATATTTGATAAACATAAATCTAATATGATAGATATTGAACTTTTTTTATTTACTATATTTTCCGAGTGCAGAAGAAGTTTATATACAAAATATTTCTAGTCCATCCGAAATTACAAAATATATGTATGCTAATACTTTCCAGGGACTCAACCGGTCTCTATAAAGTGGGTACCCAAAATAAATGGGAAAAATCTGGCGGTTGAGCATGATCAAGAACAAATCACCTCCTTGTACAACCGCTGTCGAAGAAACAGTACAGTATCTACCACGTACTAAACCCCTGATCCTTCACGGGTTGTAGAGGTACAGGAAAAAGAAAATAAAGGTTATCCATTTTGATTTTAATTTAATTTAAAAAAAATTAATAAATTACCTTGAAGATGTCCTGGTGGCAGAAACGTTTTTTTAACATTTTTTTTTTGTCTTTGCCCTCCATTATAATTAGAAAATTACGATGTTATCGTGCGCATTACTAATTACAATGCTATTAAAATTATGGACGTATCCAAACACTATGCTTCCTGCTCATCTCTGCAATCTAGAATCATTAGGGCAATCTTAAATGCTACCTTACGCTATCATTTCAAGAGTCTTATTACCTCGGGATAATTGCTTCATCGTTACCCATTCCCTCGGATCAGACAACTCTCCCTAAAAACTTAAAATGATTTAAGAGGAAGAAAATGGTCCGGGTTATTGAGGATGGAACTATATAATCCTTTTTTACCCTAAGATGCCCAACTGGGATACTTAGAGTGAAAAAGTTCATTTTTAAACTTTTAGTTTATTTATTTCTTTAATATGTTTGTTGGTGATAACATTCCCCTATAATTTTAAAAGAACTATTTAATTGCTTAATCTGTTGTGAGTTTTAACCTGCTTATAGACATTTCCCGAAATGAAAGTAACTCTATCACCATTCTTTTCGAAACCATTCACAGACTCCTCATTTGCAAAAGACGCCATATAGCTGCCTTAGATCTTTTATATTCCCATTGCCCATTCTTCCTCTATTATGATTCGAACAGACTTTCGTTCCATACTTTTGTCACCGTCCGTTCCTAATTTCTGTGGAGTCATTGGATTAGATGAGTTCCTCGTTAGGTGTTGGCCCAGATGCCAGACATAGGCTCCTTCCTGGTCCATATGATGGTGCATGTCGTCATACTTGCGTAACCCATTGAGCGCTCCGCTCACACACTTTTCGGCGTGTCTCGTGACGATGGGTTTCTCAGGCACGGAAAGAAACTTCACGGGGAGTTGAGCAGGCTGTCCCCGAAATGTATTGTGTCACGCGTTCAGCCGCTAGACCTTTCGTGTTCTGGGGAGTTGTGTTAAGTATTCCTATTCACTCGGCAGTTTAGCAGTTGCTCTAGAGGAAGGGTATTGTAACGCGGACGTTTCTTCACGTCTGTCCTCAACTACTAGCCACTTTCTGGAAAGTGGAAGATATTACATCCAGTTTTGAGAAGGCCAAGATAGTTATACCGGCAACTCATATAATCGTCCGACCTCTTGGGAGTAATTTTTTAGAAATTGATCAGATCATTTTCCTTCCCAATTTTAGTAATATACTAACTCTTTATCTAGTTTATGTAATCCTTTTATGCAGTTACGTATCATAGTTTCATAAATCCACGTAACATTTAATGTCCGACTCTAACATTGAAACTTAGGGGGCGCATGTGTGGTTGTTGTTAGCATAACAGCCTTCTATGCCCAAGGTCGCAGGATCGCAGACCCGCAGGTGGTCTTTTAAATAGAGTAAAAAATCATTAGATATGCCGTCATTCAGAAGGGGCGTTGAATGGTGGTCCCGAGCCTGCACGGAATCATGTATTCTTTAAAGATCCCTTATCCTAATTATACATGACTAGGCAAAATTTAGCATCTTCCGAATATCCATATTAGCATAAAGTGAAGTTAAATAAATAAACAAAATTGAAACTTTCTTATTGTTCAAATTCATGATCCAAATTCTGCGCTTTTTAGTTCTTCTCTATCAAAATTCTTATTAGCTTTTATTAAAAGTTCATCCCATGATTCGAAGAAGACAACCTTTGAAGTAATCAATCCTGATCGTTCTTTTCAAGATTCTGAAAAGCCTCACCGGTTAACCACCTTACAATTCAGTTATGGTTTCGATATTATTTTAAGGTCGTTTTAAATTATTATTTAGTTCGTCACGAAGTACCGTTAGAACGACTTGAACTTTAAGGCTGATGAGTCAGGGAAAAAATATTGAAATATGAAGATGGTTCAATCATTAACTGTAGTGACCTTACTGCCGTGATTTGTCGCGTCCTTGGTATATTTCATTTACCAAGATTTATTTTTAGATGGAAATTATGGTATCAGTTCCGCAGGTTGCAGCTTTCTAGTATCCTCGAAAATAAAAATAATCTTGAGTTTTAGTATGAAAAAAAGAGCGTGTTTATAGAAAATGTGTATATTACGGTAATCATTCATGAAGAAATGAACGTTACAAAAAAAATTTCGAAGTATAGATGATGATATAACCTAAACAGTATGTATTAGTCGGTTCTTTAATCTATATAGTCAGTAATAAAATTATTTTTATTAATAAGTAATAAACTCACGTCATTCTAATGCTCTTAATTCTCTACTCTATAGTTTTCAGACTGAAAATTATCGGTAATACTTAATTTTCAATAACTAAAAGGTTTTCTTCTTCCTTTAGCGCAGTGGTTCCCAATATTTTTGTGCCATGGCCCCCCTGTTTAAATGAATTTCCTCCTAACCCCCCCCCCCCTTGCACTACAAACTGTAAACATTACTAATACATTGAAAACAAAAAATTTAGTTTTACTGTTATAAGATACAATATAATAATTTTCAATTAAAGGTAAAGAAGTACTGATTAGAGAAAAATAACTAAAATTAAGTCAGAATTTTTCATTTTCAACTGGTCTCGCTCCTCCCCCCTGACGTTCTCACGCCTTCCATGTTGGAAACCATTGATTTTGCTTTAACGTATGCGGCTCAACTTGCGTTTAAATAAAATAAAATAAATAAGTATAATAGTTTTGCTGAATAATAATATTGTCATTTTAAGTATTTTATAGATATTTCTTTGCATCGCTGCCGTTTTTAGGTTCTTTGAATAATGTTAGTTGACCTTGTATATATGTAGAAGAAAATGATCCGGGTAGAAGTCAAAGAAATAATTCCTCAAATACAAACTATTTATTAGAAACCTTTGCAGGTATTCCCACATTGCAGGTCTTCTTCTGGGCTTGTCGTTTAGGTCACAAGTATGGATGTGAACTTCAATACTTCTATACTTTTGAGCTACAATACAAGCTCTGAAGACCTTCAACCCAACTTCGGTTTCTAATAAATAGTAAGATCTCTATTTAAGGAACTATTTTTTTGAATCGTATTGCTTGTCTGAAACCCTTTGCATTATCTACCGTACCCCATTTACGACATATCTCCTAGCGATTAAAGGAAATAAGAGAATGTACTCGTAGCAATGACAGAGGTTCGAGGTGAAAGTGGGTGGCTTCACGGGCCACACATTAGGAACCGGTTGTTTCACTTGCGAGGGAAAACGGATGTGTCTTTGCCGGCTTCCTTCGTCTACTGTCCGATATTTCGCTCATGTTTTCCTCCGGGCTTTTCTCGTTATTTTAAAATTGGGAGATAATAATTATTAGAACAATTCCCCCCCCCCTTCCTCATATTGGTAGCCTTTTTTGAAAAATGTATTTATTGAAATTTGCAACTTCATCGTAATAATACGAGTGAATATAATGAATGATACAAGGCATGTAGATACATGGATAAAGGCAACTAAAGAATCTAGCCATTGGTAATACTCCTATTTGTTTGTAGCTAAAACAATAACATATTCATAGAAAGATTTTATATTCTACTCCATTGTGATCATAAACCGATGCTGCTGATAATGGTTCATCAACAAAAAAATTAGAAAGAGACAAAACAAAACAAATAAGAATGTACAATTCAGCACTACAAATATTGATTTATTCGCTGTCTTGTCTTATAATTTCGAAGCTTAACTGATGTAAACAATAAAGTAATCATCTCTTTTCCTGTAAAAAAAAGTACTGTACCTCTACGATCCATGAAGGATCTTGAGTTCAGTACGTGTGGTAGAGACTGTATTGTTTCTTGGGCAACTGTTGTACAAGGTGGTGGTTTATCCTAGATCACGCTCAACCGCCTCATTTATTAAAGCTTTAGCTCGTTTCTCTCAAAATTCAAAATAATGTTGTAGCATAAACTGAAATCAACACTTCAAGGCTAAAAATGTTCCTTAAAGGCCATTTTTTTCTTTTTGGATAATTTTTTTTCTTGTCGTTTCTGTTTAAAACTATGATTTTTCTTCTCAGATATTACCTTTGATGCCTTACTTACAATAAATAATAGAATTTAAGGTTCATTGAATTTAAAGAATAAAATATTATTTTTATCATACTAAGAGAGCTAAAAACATTTCTGGCTTAGTCACATTTGTCAGGATAGCATTTCTCCTTGGAAATAAAATTTCAGAACTCTTGGTCTCTAGATACATATCTTAAGATATTTATATATAAATGGCTGCTGATATGCGGGTTGATCTTGCTACAGTGTCCTCCTTTTTTTTTTTTCATGGGTGATATAGATCAAATTGTTTATACGAGTTACCTGTGCATAAACAAGATAACCTGGTCTATGTGTATGTGATAACTTGTTCTTAAAGAAGGAGCATTGTCGTTCTAAAACATTTGATCTATTTTTGCAATAGATGTTGGTTGATTAAGGTAGTGCTTTGATTTTTATTCTATAAAAACCTTCTGAACATACATCCTCATAGCATGCTGTTCATAAGCTTTAAATAAATGGATATAAACAAAATATGCAAATTGTGTACCAACAGACAGTCTACTAAAGAGGGCCGTTATAAATCATTATCCTACTTATTAATATGATTTTGCATATTAAAATAAAAATAATATGAATCGTGTATGGCCAATCTAGGTCAATTAAGACTGCGAAGGATTCGCTACACGCCTCGCAATCCCTTCCTAGCCTAACCGTTTTCGTGGTTACATAAGTCCATCCTACCCGGATCAAAGAGCGGGCCAGGAACATGGACACAAAGCCTAAATTATTGCTGGCTCCAACCGTTCATTTAACGGGCGACGCCTCCATTTCGTTCAGGAAACATCGCTTATCCTGAACTGCCACTTTCTCCCATTGTGAAGGCGGCCTTCGATCGGATACATGAAACTGATGTACGATGTTAAGGAAAGTCACTGTGACCAATTATGAGGAATCCATCTTTGGTATCTCTGAAGACTTCTTAGCGTCTTTAGGGGAAAGTTATGATGAATTTTGGTGCTTTCGGAAGTCTCGTGAATTTATTGAAGTCCCACTAAATCGTTTGGTTGGAGATTCCTTTTTCCTCGAAGACCATTTATAGTCTCCTTACATTAAAAAAAAAAGATCCACCCCCTTGATGATAATGATGTATATAAAGCCCCTGTGAATAAAAGGGTTAAGTCGAATTTTTCCAGTGTCTCTGGGCCAGGGAGTGTTAACTGTATTGAGGGATGCGGAATCGTCTAATTCTCTTACATTTTGGCTTGAAACGGTATTGTAATGTAAGCAATAACTTCATTTCAAGCCAATTCGTAACTTAAGCCCTAAAATAACACGATTTCGCATACAAGAAATCCATTTTGGAGAAAATTCGACTTAACTACTTATTCACCGGGGCTGTTAGTTATATAATCATATATAGTTTCTGTGATAACATAAACACTTGATTAACATGATTTATAATTGCTAGTTGAAAAAGTCTTAAAAGTTGTCTACCATCAATAATTCGTTGTATAAGAATGTCAGTACTACTATTACTGTCTCAGTTTAAATGCTGAATTCCCCAACGGTTGGATTTTTTATCAGTACAACAACGCAAGGATAAACATATCCTTAGGGTTCTGATAAAAATTCATTTTTTATGATTTCAGTTGTTTGATTTAGTTGTAACGAGTTAACTTTTTTTTTTCACTTTTATATTAGTATATTATAAGTTGATCAAACCCTCAGATTGTAAATTGTTGAATGCTCATCCTTCAATTTCGTCAAGAAATATACCTTATATATGACGGTTAAATTCTCTAAGCTGTTTAATATTACGATGACGATTCATTCATTATTTTCATATTTTTTTTAACAATAGTTTTTTTTCACAATAAAGTTTCGTCCCATTAGCCATCGCAGCTTAGTGTGACCTTAAATAAATAAACAAACAACAATTTGATCCTAGGATAGCACAGCCTGCCTCCATCTTCTAAACTCATAACTTTAACAAAATAAGATTAAATAGCTGAGACGATAACAGAAGTCTTGGTAAAACCATAAACACCCCTTTAGTCGATCATAGTAATCAATCGATTGACGAGTGGTATCGATATATTGGTTTTATCTGGATCAATCACTCTACACCCACATAATGGCGCCTATATAGTTAAGTTGAAGGTTACTGTGGCTTTAGTGAAATCTAGTTACAACCATATTTTTTTTAAATGATATGTTTTTTTATTAACTGTTTCTGGAAGTAGTTATTAGTTATTGGTCATTGGAGGTGAAAGTTTTTTTTCTTGACGTTTATTTTAGTACCAATTTCACTATTATAATAATAAATGATTTTATTGTTATTTTAGTACGAATAGAAATTCGCCACTTTAGGCTTTCAGTATATCTTTTATAATCTGATCAAAATTTTTATGTTGAAAAAACCTGTTACATTACGACCCAGGGTCTTGTGCACAGCACATGGTAGGACAACCGCCAGGTTTTTCTCACTATTAAGAATACCCATTTATAAAGACTAGCGGAGCCCTATGAGGGTCTGCAGATCTCACAGGATACATCCATGGCTGTTAATAGATTAAATAAATTATCAGCCATAGCTGGATCTAAACCGGACCTTAAACTAAACTGAGCTACGCCGCTACCACCCCAAAATACCAAACCAACGAATTATCGAATTAGGAAAAGTGTGGAAAATACTTTGATTTGAGGGGAAAAAATAGTGGTTCTACAATTACTGGCCTACGTAAATTGTATTAATGGCTGCATATTTTAGTTTAATTTTGGTATTTGTTTATCTATAATGTGAAAAATGAGATGCTTAGTGAACCCGAATAGGCTACTACTAAGTTTTCTAGTCTTCTATTCTTTTTATTTATGCTTCTTTTTCATTGCGGTTTTATGCAGGGAGTTTTGGACGATGGACTCATTGCTCCTTAAAAATGATGATTTAAAAAAATGAAAATAGAGTATGTATGATTTTTTTTTTTAAATCCCTTCCGCGATTGTACCAATCTTAAAATATTCCTGTGTATTTTAATTTTCTGGAGCTGATCGGTTTTGAGTTATGCTAGATACGCATACTTACATTACAGATGGCCCCGATTGCTTTTCAGAATAGATACAGGGATGGTTAAAAAACGAAAATATTACTTCATATAATACGTGGTTAAAAACATGAATTTCACTAAACAAAAAATTGGTAGCATCCTTATCTTCCTAGCGATACTATTCACTTCCGAGCTTTTTTTGGCATATGAGTTTTGGTCTGTTACAACTTATTGTTGAATTTTTGTTCGATAACTCTGGCTGGTTACTTATGTACAATGAGTCGCCTGTTAAACACGTTTCAGTGGCGACCTAGAAAAATGTTTAGTAACTCTTTTCAACCATTATGTATACTCTCTGTTTCGTTGGAAGAAGCGAGAAATCGATTCATGAATTTCGTCCTTGAAATAAACATTTACAGATAAATTATTCTTTCCATGTAACTAAAGAAAGGGGGATTTTTTATGATTCCGAAAAAAATTACAACTACGCTTTAAGTGTTTTTACAACAAAGCTAGTTGTAGTAAAATAAATTGAATCAAACACTATTCCCAGTTCATTCAACGTCCGCGAAAGTCGTTGGCAATGAACTTCAATGAGTCATTACAACTGTCTCCTTCGAATACTAAATATTTTCTTTGACTGTCTCCGGTTCAAAGGGTGACTGTATATTAGTTTAAAATTTATTACTAATAACTTTCATATTAAGTAATTTTATTAATAGTTTTATTAACAGTGATTCTAATGTATAGTGTGAGTATAATGTAACTGTGTATGAAACTGGTATAGAAAGTATAAACAAATCTTTCGTACTCTTAATTCATCTAACGTTGGTCCATAGCCAACGTATATCTGATATTTAAATCATTGCAACTTGATTCCACTCTTTCACGCTCTCATTAGGGAGGTCACGAAAGGTATGATGTATGGTTATGAAATTTTGTACGACATAGGCTGAGGTGAAATCTGACTGAAATAATCTTGAAGATATATATAAACATCCAAAATCAAACTTTATCTTGGTAATGTGTATTTTGGCAAAATATCATAACTTCATCGGGGATTTTTTAACTCTTCTAGTTTGATATATTCGAATACTAATATGTTTCAAGAAAACTACAGAATTGTTACCGTTTTTATTTTATTTTTTATTAAAGCATACTAAAGTGTTCTATATTCATCAAATATTTTTATTGCATGATGGCGATAATCTTTTAAAATATTGTGAACTGCTGGTGGTTATCAATGATTATTGACATAGAAACACATTTAATAATATTTAATCGTCTCCAAATAGCTTATCCATTTAGTTACATGTGTATTTTTTTTTAAATTTATTAGCGAGGCAAATAATTTATATTTGCTATAGTTAATAATTGTTTAAGTCATGCCAATTTATCGAAATAAGAAGATGAAAGATGTAAAGATTTAAAAAAAAAACCAATAAACAAAAAATAGATAAAATTATATACGTAAAAAATAACTCGTTAAAAAAGGCATGAAGTAGTAATAGATAACAATTATGAAATTGTCGTATTCTTATCATTTGGGAAGAAGAATTGCAATAGAAAATTTATTAGTACTCAACTTTTTTTTTTTTTTGTGAGCCAGGTATATGTATATTCTAAATATTTAAGAATGATTTTAGAAACATCTAAAAAAAAAAGGCCTAAGTTTCTGTTTTAATGGAATAGTATTAACCAGTCAACGTTTCGCCAATTCAGGTCAAGATCATATTTTGAACATCTCAAAAGTCCAAACAGACTTATTAATCAGCCAGTAACGTCATTCGAAGACATTCAATCAAACTCCCAAGTACAACTGTTATTTAATTGTATTATATTACGATATTCCAATATTTTTAATCTTTTTTTTTATTATTATACAACTACATTCTAATAATTATATTTATTTTATATTAGAGTTTGCTACATTGTACTGAAAATGTTTAAGTATACTTAGTGCATTATTGTCAAGGAATAAAAAAACAGGAGTTAGATAATTAAGGTAAAATAAAAATAAGGGTATTTAATAAAAATTAGGATAATGGACGAAGTATGAGGAAAATGGTAGCTTAAGATAGCGAGATATGCTGCTTTAATAAATTTTTAAATATGGGACTACGCCAAGAGCTTCAACCATTTTGGTAATCAGTGGCATTAGGTTAATACGTAAATTCAGCTTAAAAGATATGGATTTGTTAGGATATGAAAGATCTGTAATGGACCTGTCGCGTGCTTACTTAACACATTTTTTACTACAGAATTTCAAAACATAAATCTTACGTTATTCCTTAGTGAAAATCATCATGATTATATTAGCACAGACTCATAAATCACAATGACGGGCATTCAATAACGAAAGGACTAATCATTTGTAGCCCATATGAACGAAAAAGGATAATCTATTAGTTTATAGCTATATATAATTAATAAAAATCTTATCAAAGGATAGGTTGTCTATTAATTAGCTAAATAGCCAAGAATAAATATTTACTGCCTTAACGAACGGTTCTACTTTAATTGGATGTGCTGAGATTTATGTAGTACTTAGCGGTGACAGTTGGAAAGGATTCAAGGCGGACTTTCTTCCTGCTTCTTCCTTATCAAGTAAGTCCCCTGATTGCTCCATGTTGTAGTGGTCATCAGCCACCTGTCCCATCCCTCCAAGAGTTTTAGTTCATTAGGGAACATGCTTCGGGTAGTAATGTCTCCTTATCATTAGGAAGTGAGGCGCTACGCCTCGTAACGTTTGTTCCCGTTTAAGATGATAAATTGGTTAAAAAAATAGTTAATTGAAAAATCTTGTCTCTGTTTTTTCGAGGAGGCCTACCATGGACCACGTGCGAATTTCAATTCTTCCCATTCTTAGTTTTCTCTTCCGTTCCTTCCAGTATTCATTCATCCTTTCAATGTACTGCTTCTTTCTGTCTTCGGACCACTTCGTCCCAGGGTTTTTTTGTTCACACTTCTCTTGAATCCATCCATACTAAAGATAAAATAGGATTACAAAATGTTTCCCTAGGATTTTTTTAAGAGAGTAAAAAAACCTTGGTTATGCCGTCCTTCGGAAGGGACGTAAAATGGGGTTCCCGAGTCTGTACGATGTCAGGTACTTGTTAAAAATCCCTATTCTAATTAAACTTGGATTACAGCTCCCACTGTAGCATCGATAAGCCTCATAAATTGACGTTAAATGAACAATGTTTCTGACGTGTAATAAATTTATAAATACATTAGGTAGGAAAAAATAAAAACGGATCCTAAAAAATTTCATTTGACTGAAGAAGAACACCAAGAACGCGTTTTGCGAAAGAAAGGCAAAAATCGATATCCTGGTTTTTATGGCGGAATAGTGTAACTTGTTGGGTACTAAATTGAAGATAAATGTTAAACTAATGAAAGTTTTACTAATAAAACATGTTTTATGATTTGATGATCCCCTAAGTTTATAATCTGTATGTCTATTAAATATTGTTCAACTTTTTTATACAGCTTTGGCCTACCATACGTACAATCAGTAACCAGTTTATTTGTTTGTATGTTTATCAATGATGCTGTTTTCTTTCTATATAATTAAATTTGAAATTTGAATTATATTCCAAATATTTGTAAATATTTTTTCCATATTATTCGCTTAGTTAAAAGATTTTTTTATTTTATTTTATAATTTAGTTGTTTGGTTGATTGTTTTTAGGCTGAGGCCAGTTTTTAAATTATAGTTATGACAATACCGAGAAACTTGGATTTTTTATACATTTATAAATAATTTTTGTGCAATTTATGATACATTCTCTTAGGGGAATTAGTCGATAGCGGGGAATTGCAAATTTAGGAGGGCCCTGAGGTAATATTCAAAGACTAATTAAGTGATTAGGTCGACCCGTTTGAAATTATAATTCTGTTTGCTTGCAAAGCCCATATTAAGGTTCATCTTGCTGACGGTGGCATAAAAATGAAGTTATGTGTTCTTCGTTTCACTTTATGTAAATTATAACTCCATGGCTGAATCGGGGGGGGGGGTTCCTTAAAATGGAAAGTTTATTGTCAATAGGATAGATTAAAAAGTATAATTCATTTTACTGTGTATTTTATATTTTCCGAAATTGTTAAATATCTTCTTCACAGTCCTTTGTTTTTTCTCCGTGGAAAGGTTCGAAGCCGGCCTTGACAGCTAAATTATTTATTTATTAACATCAAATGATCTCTATCCTTCCGGAGCTCACTTATCCTCTGTAATTAGAACAAAACTTTGTAGTGGAAGCCACTCTGCACATTCGTTGGCTTAGGAACTGTAGTGTGTTAGATGTACTGAAACCCTTTGTGTGTAATAGTGTTGTTGTTTTTTACGTTGATTCCAAACCAGCCATTGAGAAGTGTTGCGTATTCTTCTAGACAATTCATAGTTTACTGCAATATTTTACTACACTTTATAAAAAAATTGCACAATTAAACACACACATTTTTAAACAATTATTTACCTTGCGAAAGTTGAATCGCGATATTAAAATTCAAATATCCCAAAATACGATCTATTGAATTTTAAATTTTATGGACGATTGAATCTTTTGGTAATTTGTAGTCAACTAATTTTAGTATCAATGGCACGCTCATTCCCTAATTATTACTTATGAGTGTAAAGTCGAATTTTATTATCACTGATCACTGATATATATCTTAATGAAGTTATTCATTCTTAAAATATTTAAAGCGGCAGGTAGTTGCTGTGGACCTAAGTGTTAGTTAATCTTCGAGCTGTACTTCCACAACAGTTGAAAAACTACCTTTCACTCGCTGGACTACAATCTAACATTAATAAAGTTATACAATCTGAGCTAGCACACACAAGGAGCCGGGCGGATATGGCGGACTTTCTTCGGGGCGTTTGTTCGGGGATGGCTACGTAATAAGAGTGGGTCCCTCAGAAGGGCCACACAATGGCAGTGATTAGACTAATTGCTCCCTAGGAATCGCACCGCTTCTTGGGAACTCCGTGATACCTCGCACTTTCCTCTTCCATCGTGAGAAGGGGTTTCTCCCCATCTTCTCCCCGCGTTCTTCACTGGCATGCGATTGTTTATCATAATCGCGATGTTTCGCTATACAGCGATAACCATAGATATGAGTAATCCAGCGGACCCGTTTCAAGTCGCTTAAAATGATTAAGGATGGGTCAACGGAGATGATTGCAATTCCAGTGTGATGATTGTAAGTGTAGAAACATCGACTATTCTAATTAACGCTTGTTTTTGTTATATTAATTCTAACTCCTCGGTGAATAAGTGTTCAGGTAGATTTTTTTCTAAAATGGGTTTATTGATCTTAGGGAAGAATATAATTACAATTATATTAGTAATGTAATCTCTAGTTCGTCATGGTTTTGATAATTTATCATTTATTGTTTATCCATTTAGCGTCACATTATTCTACGCCAGAGGTGACCCTGATATCTTTAGTTAGGGCGATCTAAGTTACAGCCGATTGAGTTGATATGAAAACTCATCGGCTGAATCTGTGTACTTAGTAAATAAGGGAAATTGTTGCCAGGTAGTTGCTGCTATATATAAAAGAAATCGTGGTTTGCTTGGTGCTGCCATCAGACACTCCTTACCGCGTTTAGCATTATGTTCCGACGTAACATTCCCTTGAAGATTAATGAGTTCTTCGGAAGCGTTAAATTTCTTGAAATGTTAAGCATTCATGAATGTAAAGCATTCATGGCATACTTACTTTTCTCATTCAGTTTTGAAACCCTGCTCAATGATCCTAGCCCTGTCCAGTTACCTTTCCCTTTCTAGTCACGAAGATAGTGCGATGCTAACGACAGCTATTGCTGATCAACAACCGATTGCTGATTGCCTAACAAGCGGGTCCGAGCAGTAGCGAGTGCATTGTGTCACAACTCCGATGCCGTCCGGTTCTGCACAATTCCAATGCCCATGCATAAGTAGGCGTTTTGTTGCCTCGCGATGGCCGTATGGAGTAGGCTGCAGTTCACCTTGACATTGCATGTTCACTAGTTGAGATGCAGGTATTCCTTCTTCGTGCAGTTACACACCGGAACATGTGTATTAAGTTCTCCAATGCACTGCGCTTATTACGTTTACATTAACATCGTCCTGGGAAATAAATAATGAGTGTATGAGTTCATGGGATGTTTCCAATTAAATTCGCATATTTAGAAACCTGACAGTGGCAATACTTCCAGAGTTTAACAATTAGAGTTTTTAGAATTAATTAACTATTTTAGCTATGATCACCTGTGGTGTACTAACTGCTACAATAAAGGAGCCCTAAATTTAGCCTATCCAGGTAAAGCTCGGGACCCCCATTTTACGTCCCTTCCGAAGTACAAAATAACCAAGAGTTATTACTCCCTTAAAAAAATCTTGAGGCCTCCTGCCGGGTCTAAAAATAAGTTTGATACCGGTAAAAAAATTATAGATGTTTTTATACATTTCTTGCAGCTTGAAGTTGTTGGTTTTAGTAGATCAATTTTGTTCAGGTTATTTGCTACTAGTATCCCAAACATCACATTTATTTTCATTTTTATTTTAATTGTTCATTTAAGTACAAGAAATTTAAGTCCACTCGCTGTATGTATATGAACGGTTTAAGTATTTAATTTCGGATTACTTTTTCTTGTGTTCCTGGGATGTTGTATTGATGTGTTCGCTGTACAGTTAAAAATTATCAAATATACTAATAACAAAATATAATAAATGAGGCAACACGTTTCCTTTCAATATCACTTAAACTTTGAAATTTCACATTAATACAGTGTTTAGATTTAATATTAATTGTTATTTTAATTAGGACTTTGAATGAGCAATTAAGTCTAATATCGTTCAGGGAAAGAGAGAATCATCTGTATTGAGGCAATTATGTCATTCTTGTAATTATTGGTTTGAAATGGATCGGCATTATAAGTAATGACTTCTGTTCAAGCCAATGCTTGACTATGCCCACTGTTAACTTCAAAATTAACGGAATTACGCTTCTCCAAGCACAAGAAATTCGTTTTGGAGAAAATTCGACTTAACCAACTAATGGTTTTAGGCCTATTATTAAAATCAATATGTTTTTTTTATCATTTTCACCTTGAACTAATTACTATATATTTTTCAGTACACTTAAACCTCCATCCTATCTTTTAAAACCTTAATAGCGAAGACGTTACTCGTATGGTTAAAGAAGGCTATCAACTTGTATCTTCTGGGTTGGAATTAGCACTTTGCCTTATAAAGTTTGTAGAATGTGGATGGACGGTGCACAATGGAGATGCAATTATGTGGGACAATCATTGTGCAAAAAGAGAATTCTTCCCTTCTTTCTCCAGCCAAACCGCATTCCGTCAAGTATCCTACGGATCTTTTGTCAAAGAGTGAGGTTGATAAAGAGGATTTCTTAAGGATTAGAGGATATGAAACGCATGGTCTCCTGTCAGGAAGTTTTCTTTTTTAATTTTCGTCAGTTATTATGGCTGTATTTAGCATAACACTGTTTCAAAAAAAAACTTTTAGAAATCGTATGGTTTCGTTATATTCTGATTAGTCCTCGTGGTGTAGGCATCCGTGGAAGTTAATCATACTTATTCTTTATTCATGTTATGAAGTTGGCCTTTGTGTCACCTGTAGTGTAATGGTTAGCGTAACAACCTGCTAGGCCAAGATCGCGGATTCGCGTCCTTCTGGAGAAGGCCTTAGGAGTTTTTAAAGGGAGTAAAAAATTCTTAGTTATTAAAATGAGAAATAAAATGACAGTCGCTGGCCCGTGCGGTGTTAGATACTCATTAAAGATTATTTATTATAAAAACGGGAAAAACCAGTCCGTATAATATCTTAATTTGTTAAGATTTTTCGACAATTCATGTCATTTTCAATCATTATAATAAGTACCCTGCATCAATTAACATCATATAACCTTAAAAAAGCTATTGTAATAAGCAATTACAATAAGAAAAATACATAATTCTATGGAGTGCTATCGATGGGTAGTTTCTCCACAAGTGTTTTCATGTCATATACTACATTTTTGCACATTTACTTGATATAATACCATTATAGTTGTAAATATCATTGAATTAAATAAAAAAAAAAAACAACATAATTCTAAAAAATATGTCCAAATAATTAGCAAAATCAAGCATAGAAACCTGATAAAATGCATTTTTAATATCTAAAAATTTTTTATTTCTTGGGGAACAGCTCCTCCATGGTCAATTGTTAATATAAAAATAATTATTTTTTTAAATCAAAGTTTAAATAATTTTTATATTAACAATGGACTATGGAGGATAGCTGATCCGATCCCCAAGAAAACAAAAAAAAATTAGATATTAAGAATGCATTTTATGAGATATTATGCTTGATTTTGCTAATTATTTGGACCTATTTTTTAGAATTATGTATTTTTCTTATGAAAATGACATCAATCGTCGAAACGTCTTAATAATTTTAAGATTTTATACGGGCTGGATAATGGTTTTTCCCGTTTTTATGAAAAATTCTGAAGATTTATAGTCCAGTAATTTACATCGGTTTTTAAAAAGATTATTTGTCTTGGATATGCAAAATTTAGGACTTCCATTGTAGCATCGTCGGATTAGCCATAGCAGCATAAAGTGACGTAAATGAATAAACTACAATTGGATGTTTGAGAAAATATAGAAACTTTGAATACAATAAAAAAATACAAAACAAATAATGTAACTAGAATTAATTCACGGTTTAAATCTTCTTTCTTGGAGCTCATAAGGGTTTCAGTATACGTTCCACGATCCACGATTATAAATTTAATGGTGACAGCAACATTCACGTGAATGATTTATCTCAGGAACATTCGCTTTTAGAAGTATAACAGTCCGGAATAGTCGTAAGGAAACAGCTTGGTTAGATTAGAAAAGAGAAATGGCTATTAAATGGAAAGAAATTGCAGTTGAAGCGGAATTCTTATATCTTATGTAAGATATGTAATCGATAAAAATTAGTAACACACGATTTTCCCTTTTACTGGACGACGCTTTTTTCCCCTCCCTTGCTCTCATTAAAAACCTATTATACTTCGAAAGGGAATAAAAAAATGTCTACGATTTATAAACGGTTTATTGTTTAACATCATACAAGCGACATCGAATATACCTCAAACAAGAACTCATAACGTAAAAAAAATATTAAAGCAAGACAACAACAATAAGAAGACTATTTCCAAAATGTATCATGTATTTTTATTTTAATGCATAGCTTCTGAAACTTATTATTGTTTAAACATATTATCTTATCTTTATGTATAATATGGATACCATATATTATACGTACCAACACATGAGGATCTGATAATTCTTTGCCATCTTCACCTGTCTGTTTTACATATGCTATATTAGTGGATCCATTACCGAAGATCAGCTATTGGGAAATGAATAATGAGGATCTAATGAATTAATCATTGGATGAATGAGCTAGAGAGTGAAGTGTAAATTAATCATGGTGGAAGAGCGATCTCTGCGATTTCGTAGTCATGGGTTATTAGCCCGTCACCGTTAAATCGTGGTTTCAAGAATGGCGACCTTATAGTTATTAGGAGCTATTAATCTATTTTACATTTTTCTTTGCCATTCCATTTAAGGAAGCGCAGTCATGTTAAGCCTTCAAATTTTCTTAAAGTCCAAATCGCCTCATACGTATTGTGAAGTAAATATATACGTGTTCTTAAAAAAAAATTCTTAATATCCAACAAGTCAAAATTATGGTGTCCATTAATCATCTGCCATAAATGCCACATCTTTCTTTACCGAATCACGATTAATCTAAAAAAAAATGGATATGGTCTATAAATTCATTAATGATGGCGTAGAGACGTATTTTTTTTTTGTCATGTGACTTAAAATATAAAAAATAACTCCATTTCAAGCCAATGTCAATTATACACTACGAGAATAACACGATTCTTCTTCCGTAAGTGCAAGAAACAGCAGAAACTTGCGACAAAATTCGACATAATAAAATGGGGAATAAGTCACCGGGACTGCAGTTATATATTCAAATAATTGAAATATTATTTATATTATTATAAGTCACTTATGTTTAAATATATAACTATTTATATAATAATAAATAATAAATAGTTTGACTGTTATTAGTTCCTGTTGTTTTTCTCCTAGACTGTCTCTTATATTTCATTACCGTCTAAACGGTAAATAAAAAAACATTCAATTACTTAAAAGGTGGGTTGAATTAATTGTTATATATATCTCGGAAAAAGACCGTTATACAACTTAACACTGAAACAGCGCAAATGAAAAAAATGACACAGTAATTTATAATTGATCTGGAGTACCACAAAGTTAGGTGAAAAGAAAAAAAAAATGTTATGGGCATTAATTTTTGTTTTGTTCATTTTTTTATCTTTATAAAAAATATGAGAATGCAATTGAATTATATGTTTAACTGTTATGTAAAAAGTAACCTCAATCAGTTTATTTTTCAATGATTAATTATTTTAAGCATAAGCAGATAATAATTTCGTATTCCTATTCCCTGTTGATTATACTTAACTTGAGTAATCCTGCCCACGGTGTATCCTACATCCAGAGCCTTGGAGGAAGCTTGGAATAAGGCGAAGCATCGGTATATATTGTTAATTGCGAAGTTGTTAATTGCACGGTTGAAGTAATTATTCCTGAAGGCAGCTCTCAGAGTGAAAGAGTACCGGCTGCACCTTCATCCACCAGAACTAAACCATGATGATGCATTACTCTTCTCATCCGACTTCCTTATAAATCATTACAGAGTCGTATCTTTAATGATAAGTAGGGGTGTAATAAAAAATAAAACAGTAAAATCTGACAGTATCCCGACTTTTTGTAAATTATATCACTGTCCACGAGCCTTTGAAATGAATAAATAATCTATTTTCCTAAAGTTTGGCTTATTGTTTTTAGCATTAATAATTACCATCGTCATTTTTAATATCTAACTTAATTTCAATTTCCATTAATAAATAAAATTTTGTTTTAAAAGTAATAAAATACCCAAATATTTTATGATCAATGGTGAGTAAGATTAGATCACAGAGGTATGGTAATATTTGACGAATAGTTCAATTTTCGGGTGTTGTTTGATTGGCATCTTATATGTGAGTCCTAACTTGCCAGCGGAACCTGCACTTGGTTCGTTTCATGAAAGATTTATATGATGCTTTCGAGAAAGTTTATAATAGAACTTTCTAGAGAAGACTAATTAATGATTAATAATTAATTTGTTGTAAATTTTTCACTACCATAACCCAGTACTTAGCATTTCTCAAATGTTCTTGAAGTCATTTGTAAAATATTTTATAGCTGCAACTATCATAACTTCTGGAATCTTTTAAATATAAAAAAAAAATATATTACAATTAATAAAACCTTAGTATATCGTAATCCGATGGTACCTTTTTTATCTGTACATCTTATCGTTTTTACATTTATAATTTATATTTATTTTATTTTTTTCTGCAAACACTTACAGCTCTTATATTATACTTTTTAAATTAATAAAGAAAAAATGTATTTTACGGTGTTAGTACGATTAGTGAAGGTGATGTGAGCTTACCACAGGTTGCCTAAGAAGGTAGTACCATGAGTGTCATTATCTTTATACTCATTTATGCTATGGCGCCTTCATACATGAGGGAATAGTTAAATTTCCTAACGACGAACTCATTTATTTTCGTATTGTATCCTTTGCATACTTAATATATATTACACTAACACTCTATTATTATTCTCGCTTGGCTTCTTCCATGGATTTTTCCATTATTTTATATAGAATAATCAGTGATAAAAGATTTCGAAGATCTTAATTCCCATAATCGATTCTCCCATCTACGTTTTAGTAGACTATTCCATTTACCAGTTGGTTCTACGCTAATTAACTTTCTACAGATTTGTAAATTGCCATCAAGTGCATTTCACATGCGCATTTTAAACGAGTATTTCAATTACCTCTACTAACGCGGTACAAGCTCATTGCTTTTAAGTGCCCCGGTGGATATGTTCATGCTTGGTCCAAACATTTTTCGTAATAGTTAACTTTAATACTTGTAATTAACTAGTAATAATTATTTCTTCTAAGTAAGCGCCCATTTCTAGATTTGTCCGCTATTGCCAACAGATTTAATGTTCTATGTGAGTATTTTCATTTTAATCTTATGCTATTATTCTGGAGGGCTGTTACCTTTCTTTTAATGTTTCTGTTTCATCACCCAGATTCAGTATTCAGTAGAAGAATCATTATTCCTTCAGTACGTTGTTATTCATTGACATGATCTACCGATTTATAGCATCATCTTATTTGCATACATGCATATTGTTATTTTCACTTCTTATTTACATGATTTTTACATCATAATGGATTTCTCTGCATTATCAGATTCCCATGAGCCTGGTTGTATTCTCATGTACACATGTAACATTTTGTCATGTAATCATCATTGCTTATCTTTCCATTCTGCCCTTGTGTTGCAAGAATAATATGTATTGGTACATCCAGTTAAGTTATTTCTTCTTCTTGGAGTGTCAGCCCTTATGAATTTGAAAGGCGCTCTTATGCCTTGCACCGGTCAAGTCTTGAGCAACCTTTGACGTGGCCGAAGTTATAGAGGACTTATTAATTCGAAGCGCAGATAGAAAGTTGAAAAGTCAGCCCATTTACTGCTCGCTCTAGAACTGACGTCGAGCATTATGCTTATTTATTCAAACCAATTAAGTTCGACGCCTCATGTCTCGGCTAGATTAAAGTTCGCAGTTGGATTGCGTAAGCTTTGTACTTTATGTAATGCGGAGGATACGCTTTCGGTTGAAGACGGTGGTCAAGGAGGTTAAATCCACATGGTTGGGGCTAGGTGATGACCCTTGATCTCCTCGCACTCTTTTTCAGTCGCGCTTCTGCGTTTGCTATGGAGTAGGGATGTTGGAAAGCTCTTCCATTGCAGCTATTCCAGAAGAAAATGTGGTGTTTGAGGAAATTATATTGTAAATTATATAATCTTGGGAAAGATACACAAGAATGCGGATAGTTATCAAATGACGCGGTATTGGTCTCTTCGGAATATTTTGGCTTGTTCCACTTACTTCATATCTATTTGCAACAGTTTGCTATTGTTATAAAACATATATAAATACATTCAATTATGAACAATATACTTATCTGCACGGTAACCTATGCAATACAAATAAATGGAATGGAATATATAAATGGAATTTGAAATTTCTATTAGTTCTAATCTATCTTCGACCCGCTACTTTTCGTTGACTCTTACTAATTTATTACCTCTGCTACATCCCAAAATCTTTGTCAAATTTAAAAATTGGTTGCTTTCAGTTTTACTACAGACAGATCTAATTTATTACACATATTTTGTAGTATTTTTGCTAACTCCACAGAATTGGGGTTAACGTAATACACTTCTGATATATTATAAATGTATTAAAAAATATATGGGATAATGTAAATAATAGAAAAAATATAGAAGCTGTGCACCTATGGTTCTGTCTTTTTTTTTTCTTGACATGCTGTAGCATGTTTAATTAGTTTTAACGTTAATAAATAAATAAATTTAAAAAAATCATAATTAATCTAAAATTATTATGAATAGAAAGATCTGTTGTAAAAATATAAATGAATTATACCAATTCTTTCATATTAACTACAATTTTGAGGTTTATCTGTATTCCTTAGGCGGAGTGGCTCAGTGGTTGAGCACTGAGTTGTCATGCCGGAAATCCTGGTTCAAATCCCGCTGCGGGCAGTTACTTTTATTTAGTCTGTTTGCAGCCGGAGATGGATCATATAGGACCCTCCTGGGGCTCACCCGGCCTCTATAAAATATTATAAAAATAGGGTACCCATAATAAGGGGAAAAACCTGGCGGTTGAGCGTGACCTAGGACAAGTCACCTTCTTGCAGAACCGTTGTCCATGAAACAGTACAGTCTCAACCATGTACTGAGCCCCCAGACTCGTTCACGGGTCGTAGTGGTACAGGTTTTTTTTTTTTTTTCTGTATTCCTTAAACTTCTTTTTGATTTTTGAATTTTTATATTTACTTCCCTATTCCAATATTATTTATTTCATTATCATTTTATCCAGTTGTACCTAAAACTATTTTGCTATATAGCCTGCTACAGTTGTAATGACTTGATTCCTAAGAGATTTTAGTATTCCACTCTCACTCCCATGCTCTCTAAACTTTCCCGTTACAGCTTATGCTACCGTTTATGTGTATTTGTGTTTACGATCTCGGTTATGTATTCGTTAATTATGTTTTATAATGTAAAAAATATTCAGTATATATCCGCGATTTATACAGCGTCGTTTTTGTTAAATTAGTTCAAATAAACTAAATGCGAATAATATTTTTTTAAGAATAGATTCTTTTCAAAACCAGGTATTGTTAGTCCTTATAGCTTATGAGTTATAAAACAATATAGAAGTGATATATGTATGGGATATATTTGTTACTATTTATATAACATATAAATGTATAAAATAATTTTTTAATTACATGATTTCTTTAAGCCAAAGTTATGTGTCTGAAAACTTGTGGTGAAACTGAAAACGTCGGATTGGAATTACTTTTACTGGATTCTAGTAATTTTTTTCACTATGTTGTTAGTATTAGAGATTTTTAATTTTTAATTTCACGTATTTAGTGAGGAATTCTGTGCATTGAAGACGGATTAGGGAATTATACATTAAAATGTTACATGAACCCTAATCAGTAAATTTTGCACCAATTTGGCTATGGACTCGACAGTCCATATGTACTAGCGTAACGTCTAATTGTGTTTTCTTAACATTGAATGAGGCGGATTAAGTTATTATTTTAAGAATGAAAAAATGTAAATATCATGTAATTTTCAGTTTATTTTTTGCTGGAGTTATTTAAAATTGATTGTTAAAAATAGAAAATAAAAAACTACACGAAATTGTATGCTCACGCATTTGAATTTCAGAAAACGCTTGATTGGTAATTGGGTGTTGCTAAATTAAAAATAAATTAACAATTATATCTATGGCATGCTATTGATGAATATTATGTAATTCCTTCAGCTTCAGGATTTAATAACGGTCTTTCGAAACTTGACATCTAGAATTAGTATTGGCTCTCTTGATAGTATTTTAAAATTTAAATTAACTTGGCTATCACCTCATAGTTTATAAAATAAAACTCAATACTGAAGCGTTGAGAAGGGCAGTTAGAGGTAGCCGAAGAAGGTGTAATGGTGGAGTTCTCGCAAATGTGGAAGTCGTCGAATCGCCTTTCACAATAGAACAGGATGGTCTACAATGAGTGCAACTGACCTGTTTTCACGTTCTGACTCACCTTGGGAAGACTTCAGGGTTATTACACGATGAAATGTTAGTATTACGTAAATTTCGTACTTGTTGGCGATTACTTCTTATGATTGGGTTTTACAGTAGCTGGAATTTAACTAATACAAGTGGTCAGCAGGTTTTCAGTTTTTTATTCCTCTGCCTATAAAATATGTGAATCAAAACACTATCCATCCGATTATATATGATGTTAATTTTCGATCTTAAACCTAAAGATTTTCGATCGCTTCCTTATAAATTTGAGTTATTTAATCGGAACAGATTTTAATATAATAATAATAATGTATAATATTATTGTTAATTAATTTTTATAATTTGTTTTAAAAAAGTACAATTATTGAATATCCAAGTTTTACTGAGAATACTATTGCCAATCTAGTTCCATAAGTGACGCAAACGTGCCTCAGCTAACGAATCTGCGATCCTTGGGGACTACCAAAAAGATAATGGTAACACGAATAAAAATAGAACTGGATTTTATTTGGTATATAGGATCTGGATAATGAACCATAACGATGTAGCTGACCGCACCCATATGGATCCGGGAGGGTATTACTCAGAACCCTGAACTTTTAACTTATTGTTAGCTAAACCGCATGCTTTACTATTACCAATCTGACTCACACCTCATTA